>ML682061.1:1487789-1858743 GCA_007922195.1 Podocnemis expansa | reverse complement strand
TACAGTCCCAGCCCCCCCCCCCCCGCCCCGAGTTCCATCCCTTCCCCCAGATCTCCCACATTGTCACTTACCTGTGGGTTTTGGTCTCCTTTCCCCTTTCAACCTAGTTTAAAGCCCTCCTCACTAGGTCAACCAGTCTGTGCCCAAATACGCTCTTCCCCTTCCTGGACAGATGAAGGCCATCTCTGCCTATCAATCCTCCTTCATGAAATGGTACTCCATGGTCAAGGAAGCCAAATCCCTCTTGACCACACCATTTTCACAGCCAGGCATTCACCTTTAGGATGCATCTGTCTCTCCTCAGGCGTCTAGCCTTGACCAGAAGGATTGAGGAGAACACCACCTGTGCTCCAGATTCCTTCACCCGCGCTCCCAGAGCCTTGTAGTCACGTTTGATCTGCCAAGGATCACCTCTCACGGTATCATTGGTACCCACATGGATAAGAAGCATGGGGTAGTAGTCTGAGGGGCAGATGATTTTTGACAATCCCTCTGTAACGTCTCGGATACATGCACCTGGCAGGCAGCATACCTCCCTAGAGGCCTTGCCAGGGCGACAGATGGGTGCCTCCGTTCCCCTCAGGAGTGAGTCCCCAATCACCACAACCCTACACTTCCTCTTAGGTGAGATGGCTGTGATCTCCCCAGCCTCTCGGGTGCATGGCATCTCCTCTACCTCTTGCATTGCCTCTAGTGCTGCATAACGGTTCCTCACCACAATGGAGGGTGGGACGTGAGCAGGCGTGGAGCACTGTCTGCTGCCAGAGGTGACCAGCTGCCAGTGTCCTCCTTCCGCCATAGGTATCCCATCCAACTCCAGAGCTGTGGCAGTAGCCCTTGGCACTGGGATAGGGACCTCCTCCTTGCATGTCTCATCATGGACACTGTCAAGGAACTTTTCCAGGGCATAAATACCCCTGAGTTGTGACACCTCCTCCTGTAACTCTCCTACCTGTTTCCTGAGAGATGCCACCAGAAGGCACCTATCACATACTCATCTCCCTAGCCTGATCATCAGTAGCAGGAAAATGAAGGCCACAGTCCCTGCAAGTCCACACCAGGATCTGGGTAGAGATATCCATGGTCAGACAGTCTGTCTGGCTACAAACAGAGGCAAAGGAAACAGAAGGGGTGCTGGCACAAGCAGTGCGGCTCCTCTTCACCATCATAGCTTCACCAAACTCCTCCCCAAACTCGATCGCAAACTCCCCTGTTTGCAGTCCCCTGTTCGCAAGCTCCCCCTGGTCGCTCAAGCAGTGGCTTTTAAGGCCTTCTCTACCTAGATCAGCCCTTGCCCCTTGTTAGTCACACAGGGGAAGGCCAATCACAAGGCTGCTAGAGGCTGGTGATTAAAGGTGACCCACTTCTTTTGGTTCACCATAGTTCCAGTTTGATGGGGTTTGGATGTTCCAAGCCCAGATGACCTACAGTTGAACAGAGTTAAGACTTACTAGGAGTGGATATGTGGATACCGATGTGACACGGAAAGCATCCCTCTATTGCAGTTTTTCCCAACCTTTTCAGTAAAATGGTGCCCTTCAATGAGACAGACAATTCCACGGCACACCAACTTTTTTCAGCAGAATTGATTGCCCATAAACATCACATTTATGTACATTTACTATGGTTATGGTCTTACTAGAGAGGTTTGCAACGTAGTGCATACAACACACTAAATAAGGATCAAGTGCATTAATGTTTCAAATCCACCGAAAAAATGTACACGTCATCTCAATTTTGCCTTTTGGACACCTGCGTTTAGAATGTTCACGTTTTGGAATCGAAAGACTAAATATCTTGCTTTTAATTTGATGATTAATTTCATGAATTTTATGAGTTGTAATTTTGGTTGGATAGAATATTGTTTAAGATGAAACAATGTTTGTTTTACATTGATTTTTCATTACCTTTGTACAGAATTTCACAGCACACTTGAACAGTTCTCATGGCACTCCAGTGTGCTGTAGCACACTGGTTGAGAAGCTCTGTTTTATTGTGCAATTGCCCTCAATAGGTCAGTAGAGATTTTTTTGGAACTATCATCTTGCTATCAGCTGGTTTAAGATAGTTTTGTTAAAAAAAAAAAAAAAAAAAAATACAGAAGCCTTTAGCAAAGGATACAGCTGAAATGTGTTAGAAGATAGACTATCCTGTGCTGAGGCACTTACATTATTTCTATGCTGTTATGTTCAAGGCATATTCCTCTACTTCTCTGTTGCTTTGTAGCCTTGTCAGGCACAATGGAGAAAAGAAAAAAATTAAAGTGAAAAATAAACTGAAAATGCCATCAGAATTGGGGGTAGGGGGAGCAAATGTTCATACACCAGGAAAAGCAGTAACCGTTTTCCAGCTAAAAACAACATTTTCAAGTGGACATAAAGCACAGACTAACTAAAAATTAACCTTATATTAACTTAAGATGGTTATATTATATAATTATATGTTTTTTAGATGTTAATGTAAGGTGTTGCAAAGGTTGAGACTGAGTTCAGTTTATAGGAAAACTGTTTCTCAGTGTTGCATATGATACCTTAACCTGTATTTTAAGTGCAGTATCGTTGTCTTAACAGAAAGGTAACTCTGTGTCCTTGTAAAATCGGGGGGTGGACCAACAACAAAACCTACACTACTAACAGCTTGGGTCCCAACTTTTTCCCCCTGTGGTTTCATGCCATCTCATCAAATATTCCTTTGTATGAGTTTCAATCTCCAAATGCGTACTGGTGTTTTATATGCAGAATGCTGGCCCTTATTCTCTGTTGCTTAGATAATTTGGGTCTGATGAAATACTATTTGAGGTCCTTTTGTGGTAATTAACTTTGTAATTTCTCTTGCTTGACTAGGAGCTAAGTATGCCATTCTCAGGGGGGCAGGACAGTTTCTCTAAATTTACCATGGAGATGGTACGGCAGTACATGAAAGAAGAGGAAATGAGAGCAGCTCATCAGTCTTCACTGCTCCGGCTCCGTGAGAAGGCACTGAAAGAGAAAACCAAGGCTGAATTAGCCTGGCTGGAACACCAGAAGAAGTAAGAGAACTCTGAATATGTTCTGTCACTTAAGTTCCTACCTGTTTGGTTTTTTTAAAGGCTTCTTTTTGTCTGTTTTTAAAATTCTGTTAAATAGACAATGTACCTGTCTAAAATCAATTTATATATGTAAAAATGATTCAACAGATAGGTGTATTCTCCAGTACTGTTTGATAAAGACAAGCTTATCTGGACAGCAAACTGCAAGAGATGCCAGTTGTCTTATATGCTCTTTTTATTTAAGAATTGATTCCTGAGTTAAGGTTCATAGTGTGGAGAGGGTGCATGGGAGATCATGATTTAAAGCAACTAAGGGTGTAGGATCACTGTTAACATCCAACCTGAAGTCACTCTTTCAACTCAAGAGGAAGCAATTTTCTTTCAAGTTAAATTTTTCTGTTACAGCCGAATGCAATGTAGTCAAATATGCTGCTGCCTCAGTTACGTTATACTGAGGCTCCTGTCACCTTTTGTGTACATTGTGATACTGTCTAAACAAATAGTGGTATTAAAATCATTTGATTCCCTCCCACCCCTTTTCTAATATTCTACCAACAGCCAGCAAAGGCCCTGGGTTGCAGTAAACAACCATAACTGTTTCCTTCACTCTAAAATATCATCTATCAGACAGGGAGCTATATTAGAAGGTGACTTGAAGCATTCCGCCACTCCCCCCAACTTTCTTTTTCATTAGAGTATGCTATGAACTTCTGGCCTGATCATGCTAGACAATTTCTGGTGTCATCCACGTTTGACTAACATTTTATGACTGTGCTACAGGATTCTCCCTCAGAAAGAGAGAAAGAAAAACAAAAAATTGCAAAACTGATTTTGTTGAGACCCTAAAAAATAGGGTATTTCACTAAAGATATTTATTATGGAGTTTTGATATAGAAAATGATGCTACTCTGTTTCGAAGATGGAATGTTGCAGAGTGCACGACATCGTCGTATATGGAAGCAAGAGAAATTAAAGCTATTTATTTGCTTCTCCTTACAGACATTTACGAGACAAAGGAGAGGATGACAAAATGCCACCCATCCGAAAGAGACAGCGTGGCCTGCTATTGAAGCTGCAGCAGGAGAAGGTAAATGATGCTCTATAGAAAAATCAAGTTGAATCCATCACATAGTCACAAGACAGCTCTGGCATTGTATAGATTCTTAAATATTAAACCACATCTTTGGATACTAAGATTCTTCTGTTTCTCATTATTATTTTATTTGGTTGGTTGGTTGGTTGGTTGGTTGGTTGGTTATTTATTTAAATAGCATCTAGCATTACAAAGGAAAGCCTTTTACATCAGGACACATTTACTAGTGGTGGTATGGTAATTGATCCGTTCTGCTTGCTGTGAGAACAGCTGAACAAAATTGTCAAGATAGCATAATATTGTAGACAAGTTTGAAAGGGGTAGTCATATTAGTCTAGTTCAGCAAAATAAACAAAGTCCTGTGGCACTTTTAAAGACTAACAAATTTATTTATCACATGAGCTTTTGTGGGAGAAAATCCCACTTCATCAGATGCTTTGAAGATGTTCCCCCATCTTCAAAGCATCTGACCACATAGGATTTTCTCCTATGAGAGCTCATGCGATAAATACATTTGTTAGTCTTTAAAAGTGCCACAGCATTCCTCGTTTGTTTTCATAATATTGTAACTAATTACATAGTATGGGCATCATGTCAGCCTCCAAATGCTTTCTAGGTAACTGTTTGTCACTATAATTCTTTTGCTTCATCTTCTCTACCTTTAAAGGCAGAAATTAAGCGTTTGCAAGAGGCCAGTAAGGCAGCCCGGAAGGAGAGACAACTGATACTTAAGCAGCAGGAGGAGATAGAACGAATCCGCCAAACTACCATGAAACTGCAGGAGAAACTGAAGTCTGCAGGGGAAAACAAGCTAGTAAGTGTCACTGCAGAAGCTTGATCTTGCTAATTGGAGCCAGCCCATGTCATTGGTAATTCACATCAGTTTTATAGCCATGAAGAGTTATCAGCTTGAATACATGTATTATAAGCTTGCTCCTCCTATGCCTTTCCTCGTCCCTTGGGTTTCTGAGGAGTTTTGTCTGTCTAATCTGTTTGATTTATTGTGGAAGGAAAACATAGCCATGTGGCAATGAGTTTCAGAAGATTTTTTTTTTTTTAAACTGGATAGCAGATGATGCTAATTATTAAGATTTTTAAAAGTTGATAAAGGATCCTATGAGTGAAGCGTTAGAAAGGGGCTTGTGCTGAATTTTATAAAAACTTCAGTATAACCTACCGATGGTCTGCAGTAGCAACTAGTGCCTCGGGTTCTAAAATAGTGTCATATTGGTGTTGGGTGAGAGATAAATACAGGACAAGTTAACAAAATAATGAAGAAACTGGAAAATTGCCTGCTTTCTTTTTGGCTCTATAGTTTTGTCAATTGGCATCTCTTGTGGATTTATTCTCTTCATCACTTAAAATTCCATTGTGTTTGAGTTTTAGTTACTTCAGGATAAACTCTAGATACACTACTCGGGTCCAAGGCTTAACATGGCTAGAGTAGTGTGGAATTGACTGTTGTTTATAAGGTCAAATTTATTTTTTATCTGGGGAAAGGAGGAAAGTGGATCAATATTTCAAAACTTCTGTTTCATTCTTCACTCCCAAGTCCATGGTACTTTTCTTAATTTTTTATTTTTATGGTTAGTTTTACTTATTAATTTTTTATTTTTTATTTTTCTTGATTATTGTTCTGCTTTTATTGCAGGAGGTTCGTAGTGAGGATGATACAAAGCAGAGCAATGCTTCCAGCCCACTTCCAACTGATGTAGAGACCCGCAGCCCTTCTCCAATCTCTATCTCCAGCAGTGAGACTAGTAGCATCATGCAGAAACTCAAGAAAATGCGCAGCAGAATGGATGAAAAGTAACTATTTTTATAAAAGTTGTGTTTTTATTTTATAAAACCAGTATCAGGCAGTAAGTACCATATATACTCATGTATAAGCCGATCCATTCATAAGCTGACCCCCAATTCTGAGCCCAAAAAAGAGGCAAAAATGGGTGACCCTTGTATAAGCTGAGGTCCCCTTTTGGCCTTGGCCCTAACCCCCCACCACCCAGCACCTCTGTCCTCCCCTGGAGTTCCCGAAACCTTCCCTTAACTCCCAAATCCCTGCTTGCTGCTTTTCTGCTGTCCCCTGCTCTTTCCGTTCCCCGCTGCTATCCCCCTGCTCTCTTCACTGCCTCTTTTGTCCATTTTCCCTGCTGTCCCCTTGCTCTGTCCATTCCCCTGCTGGCTGCCGCCTTCTCCGCTTCCCACTGTTGTTCCCTTGTTACACGACGCCCCTTCTGCCCCTTTCCCTGTCACCCCCCCCCCCAACCCCTGCTGCTGCCTTTTCCAGCCTCCCAGGTGTCCCTACCCCAACATCCAGGCCGACCCCCTCCCCCGGGCCGCTTTATCTGGCTGCTCCAGACACTGGGGTCCCTTCCTAACTCTAACCCCAGTCCAGGCAAACTGCCCAAGATGGCTGCTCTGGCCATATTGGGGCTCCAGCGTGGAGCATGCCAAGTGAAACTCCTGGATTGGGGCTGTCTACCATATTGACCTGTGTATAAGCTGAGTGACTGTTTTGAAGCCAATTTTCAGGCACAAAAATCTCAGTTTATACATGAGTATATATGGTAAATGCCTTGTTTTATTAGCAATAAAGGACACTATGGAGGCTGCTCCCTTTCACTACTGTAGGACTTCAATTTAAATGGCCATGCCATTAATTTATGTGAGTTGAAATAGAGTTCAGCTCAACAGAGTTGAGCTAGGGAAGATGCCTTGTGCAGTTCAGTTCAGATAGATCTTACAACTACTAAGATACAGTGCCTGTGTCCTCTGGTTGGGTGTCTCCCTTTACTCTTTTCACTTTTTAAAGGGGAAATTTATGTAATACTAGTGTTATGATATAGCAGTACACATCTTTGCCCTGCATTATATGTGACAAATACGAAGTATTCTGGCTCTGTGGAGAAATTATCTACACTGGTTAACTTCAAACTCAGATGATCTGCAGAATGCTATCTGATCATATGGTCCTGGCTGTCCTTATTTTTAACTGCTAAATTCAATTAAAAATCATCTAAAGATCAATTACTTTACTTTTCACTTAAGTACTCCATGAGACAATCCTGCTCTTAATGTTTGGTCCATACACTGAGAAGAATTGAGAACATGTGAGCTCAGCTATAATGGTTCACATTTTAACTATTTAGTAGTTATCAGGTTTATGAAGACTCTGGAATTACTTTTGTATAAAAGTGTAGCTTCTTGCATCCCAGAAGATGGGATATAAAAATGGAAATTGTGAGTGAGCCTCTTAAGCTCATCTTTGTTTTTTTTTGTTTTTTTTTTAATGATAAAAGAAATGTTTTGTGAGTCACCCAAGAATTCGCATTTGTGAACAGTTATTTATTTTGAAAACAGAATGCACAGTTTAAAAGATGGGGGTATTAAAATAAAATAGGAGATTGAACTTAATTTAATAAATGGCTTTTGCAGTATGCTTGCTTAAAGGAGAGATGACCTGAAGGCCCTAGGTGCAGTAAAAAAAATAAGGAGGTTCTGTCAGATCCAGAATTTCCTTCAAGGAATTTGAAAGGCATTAACTTTGCAGTGAATAACCCTTTTATCTAAAGAATGGCATTAGCTGTGGCTCTGCAGTCTTGCTGTGCAAGGTACTGAAGGAGCAAATTCATTGTTTCTTGAATAATAAATTTTTCCTTGAGACATGCCCTTTGGGTAAAGCATGTCTAAGGATATAAATACTTGGTTGCAGAACCACTATTTTGTTTTATCATATTTCATTAGTAAAGTATCACATTTTCAAGTCTGAAATGTTTAGGCCATGGGTAATTAGTAGTTGTACTGTGGACCAAATCCCTACTGGCAGACACTTTTAAACAGACACTGAAATCTTTTTAATTACTTAATTATTATCATTGATTTTTTTACAGTAATTTTCTCTGGATTCTGAACCTTGACTATGATATTTGAATTTTGACAAAAAAATAATTGACTGTCTTGGTTTTAGGCAATCAGGGTCTGCAACCTGAAGAGCATGTGAAAAGTAATTTCATCAGAACTCTAGTGAAACTCAAGCTGTGACTAGATGCCATGTTTGTAAAATACTAATATGGAATTTTCCTGTATTGAAGATCTGCAGAAGCAATTCAGTGTAGGAGTTCTATGTTTTAGTAGTCCCAGATACATTATAAAAGAAGTTAACTATTAAGATTGCAATTGTCTGCTAATCTTGAGTATTAAAGGCCTACCCTGAGTTTGCCATATAAAAAGAATGTGGCCCTACCTGCCTTCAGCTCTTTTTTTGACTTTTAACTATGTGTCATCACTGTTAATAGTCTTAAAACAATTGCTGTAAATAGCTTTGAAACTTGTTACTACTTACCTAATTATAGTTTAGTCCATATTATGCAGTTTTTCTCTCTTTCTCTTTGTAACATCCCAAGATGATGAGCCCAAAGAAAAGGTCAGGAATCAAATGGTACACATCTTATAATGATGAGATATCCATGACCCATTAGCACATTGGTTACTTGCCATGCCTTGAAAAATGCACAACTCCTCCCAGTATAAGATGCTCAGCCATTATGATAATGAAAGCTCAGACAGTGATGGGTTGCATGCAGTAGGAAAAAATTTCACAGATCAGTCATTTTGATTGCAAATTCTTTGACCATTGAGTCTAAATCAATATAGGAAATTTTCTTATCTAGACTACTCTGTTTTGGTTTTGAGTGCCCTTAGTCCTCAGTTCAGTTCTCTTCTTTAAAAAAGAAACAGCATTCAGGACACTTGAGGCACAGAGTGTGAAGTCATGAGGTTCTGTGTTCCTAAGTTAGTCATGTTGAGCCAAGAATATCTTTATGCAAGAAGAACAAGCAAGGAGTCCTGCTGCACTTAACAACTTAAAAAATTTATTTATCACGTGGGCTTTCATGGGAGAAAATGGGATTCCACAGGGCTCCTTGCTTGTTTTGCTGAACTAGACTAACATGGCTACACCTTTGGAATTTATAGAAGGGAGGGTTCAGATTTAAGTATGCCCTAATATTGGTACACTTCTTAGAAAGGAGATGGCCTCCATGGTTATGAGAGTGTTCTCCAAAACGGAAAGGGGTTTTCTTCCTGCTTTTACTTTCTCCACAAAGCAAAGGTGGTCTTTAAGAATCTGCCACGGTTAAGAATCAGATACATTGATCAGAAAGGAGAATGAAATTTCCAGTGGTGACAGATGCCAGAATTGGTTCGCAGTTCTTGAATTTTGAAATTGTACTTGCATAGCTAGATAACACAATATCTCTATAGGAAGTGTCACAGGCAGCTCATAGACCTTTTAATTGAAGCCTTTCTATACCAGTATTTTTGGGGGTAATATTTAATTTTCACCTTATATTGTAGTAGACATCTCTCTTCTTTCTCCAGGAGGGTAGTTCATTAAATAATGCTGATCAAAAAAAAAAAAAAAAAAGTAGTTGTTACTGGCAGATAAGTACCCCAATTATAAAATACTATTACTATAAAATCTTCAGTCTTGGCACAGACTGTGTTCCACCCTTTAAGATGCTAGGGAGAAGGTCAAATGATATTTTAGTTGCCAGTTGAAATAACTGCCCTAGTTGAGCAGAGTTTTCAAGGCTGGGTAGCAGAACAATCACACTCCTTTATCACTGCCCTGAGCAGTATGAAATAGAAATTGTGCCTGTTTGTGGTTATGGATTTTCTAAATGTTTGGTGGTTTGCTCTCCCCCCCCCCCCCCCCCAACCCTGTGGGTAATGTATACTTTTGGTAGAAGTTCACCTGGGAAGGCAGAGTAGCACTTTCTTGAAATTTAAATTAAATTTTATTTTGCCAAGTGGATTATTTTTTATGTAATTAATATTTTGCTATGTGGCTTTGAAACTGTTTATTCATAAAAACAGCATTACAAACTGCAGTCTTCTCAGGAGGAAATTGCAAAGAATATTGGTAAATCAAAGCAGTGCAGCAAGAGAGTGTGAGCAAAATTTGGGGGTGAGGGTGTAGAAAGGGGAAAAAAATTCCCTTAAAAGAGAACCAGTATTAATCAGTCTAATTCGATAAGGTTGTAGGAAAGAAACTGAATGATAAGAATAAAGTAAAAGTAAACTGGAGAGGAAGGGAGCTTTATAAGCTGTTGTGCTTCAGACTGGATAGGAATGTTGGTCTTTCTGGAATCTCTGGTAAAGGAGAGATCCTTGGATTTTCCTCACTTCTATGGCAGCTTGAGTACCTCTCTCCTGCTGAGAAGGGAAGAGAAAAAAATTTGTCTTAATCCTTGTAGTATGCATGTGAACAGAGCATGCTCTCTCAAAGAGAATTAACACTTTTCCCCCACTATGTCTTTTGCATATGCAGCTCCAACAATAATCATCCACGCACCATAGGAAATAGAGGAACTAACCTGATCTTCTTTTGCGTTATCATAACTTGTTTCTTACCTTGCACTGTAACCGTGAATTATTTGTAGCATGGCTTTTTCCTATGAGTAACTTATGGGGGCACCTTGTTAGCATTTTGTACTTTAAGTATCATCCACATGATGTCTCGTATTTTGTGACCTGAATGAAATCATGTTGCACTGTAGTACTTTTCAGTGAAACGGGAAGTGTATAAACTTGAAAAACGTGAGACCAAGTTAGGGTTTGCTGAGAATGAAAATGGCAACATTGGTATTCTGGCTAGGAACAGTTATGCCAGTGAGCATTTTCAGGTGATTTTTTTCTCAATCACTAACTACATGGTTTTTTAATCAGGTGGTGCTATCAATTAGGTCAGTGGCAGAAATGATGTGATTTGAGTTTGAATGTGCAAGTTAAAATACAATTAAGGGTCTCCAACTAGTACCATTGTCCACATCATAAAACAAGTATGCAAGTGAGTGCTGTTAATATGCTCTACTGAGGACTGGAATAGCGGGAGATGCTAAAGACCAGGACTGAGGTGTGTGGACAGAACTGCACATGGAAGCTTGTACACTAGCAATAAAATTACAACCAAAACATAGGGGAAGAATTAAACTAGTTAACAATATGAAAAGCAGCATGCTTTTAATTGACAGAATAAACTGTTACATTTTATGTATATAAATAATTATGTTCTGTTGCCTTTGGAGTGACAACACAGTTTTTCTGTTTAAGACGAGGTAATGTAATTTATGTAATATTAATACACTTTTTAAAATTCTTCATTAGCTGCTCTCCTTTTCTCGTTCTGCCTTTTTGATATCTTGGTTTTAAACTCTTCCTCCTTATTTTGTAGACACTGCTCTCCTGTTCACTACTTCTTCTCTGTCTTTACGTCTCACCACTGGGCCTCTCTCAGTGTCTGTTTTCCCAACCTCCATCCCAAATTCCAGCTGTATATCTACAACCAATTGGTCAGGTAACTGCACCTTTCTCAGTGGTAGTCTCTTTGATAGAGCATGCTCTGTTCAGTCCTAAACAGCCAGGAGGCTCTCCATTGGGGTGTAATTCCAAAAAACTTTCCTAACTGTTTACAAATTAATTTGCCGTTGCTGAATATAACGCCCTCAGTGGTAGGTAAGAACACAAAATGGACTACTTGTTGTTGAGCAGCTGCAGTGCAGCATTAATTGGAAACTTTTTCTCTCTCCGTCCTTAGTCTATATGCCTCAGCTTTTATTTACTTATTGTGCCGATGTGTATAAGAGCACTGCTGTTAATCTTTTTACCTGCACAAATAAATTTTCCTTATTCAATGGTTTCTGTTAACCTTCTGGAAACTGATGGGTTAAGAAATGTAAAATTAGCTCGGTTTAACCTTTGAAAATAGTGATCATAAAGTGTGAATGTGTTTCTCTCCCCTGCTTTTCACCACCAAAAAACCAAAGCCAAAACCACTCTTGCCCAATATGTACTTGAGTTCTCACTGGAGAATTTTCTGTAACAATCCCTACTCTTCAAGGTGCATGTGTGCATCTGGTGTTGCATTTGGAACACTCTAGTATTTAGCAAATATTCAGGTTTTATAGATATTCTCCTGTGGTTCTGGCCATTGACCCTCCCCCCTAGGTTATAAAAGGAATTGCAGTACTCACCCTCCCTCTCTTTTCTCTTATTACTGTAAATGGAGGGTTGAAACCCCTTTTTTCATCTCTGGTCCTTTTTGATTTGTTCAGCTAGTGTCATAAATAGTTAATATTTGTGTTAACTATTCCTTTTTATTTTAGGTTAATTGGTTCTTCATGTCATTCTTTTGATCCCTGATTGATTCAGTGGGTATCTGGTTTGGTATAGTTTTGTCAGCACCAGCTTTTTGGATTTGAGTCTGAGAAAAATCTGAGATTTAAGTAGTGTGTGTGATGTGAGGCAAAACTTTTGTATTCAGGCCAGTGCACCTAGGTCCTGGATTAATGTCTTTCCCCACAGGCGTGTATGCTTATTTCCCCTACTTCCCTTCCTAAAATAAGAGTGGGAGTTCCAGATATGTATGTTGAAAAAAGTTCTATAGACTTAATCTGTTTTAGCTTTAATTAATTAATGAACAGAAGCCTAGAACATCTTCATCGTCTAAAGATGCCTGAAAGTCTAGCTCTGAGGAATCACTGGGTTCAAGAAGACTGAAAGGACAAGAGTGCTCATTGAGCTCCGATCCCACCATTTCCTCTGGTGGAAGAAAGAGAAAACTCATGTTTGCCCTTGGTCCTTTATGGAAGTTTCAGAAGTTACTGAGCAGAATGGCAGAGGTGTTGTATATTTAAATGTTGATAATTTGTGGAATGTCTTTTTGCAACTTATTTACTATCATTCAGCTCCAGCAGAACACAGTAACTATCCCCTTATTCCCTCTGGGAATGTCTGGCTTTCACCCACCTGTAGCTTGCAAATATTTAACCCTGGTGATAATCATCAAATCCTAGCACTCTTCTTGTGGCAGTTAATAAGAAAACAAAGCAAATAAGAGCAAATGCAATATGATTAGAATGTTGGACAAGTAATTTTATTCCTCTGCAGTGCTTCAGAAAAAAAAGATTCATCAAGTGATATTGGAGCAGACCAATGTTTTACTTTAGGACACACTTCCCTTATTAATAGGTTTTCTTCCAAAAAAAGATGTGGGGGGGAAAAAAAGCTGGGGGAATGCCTGAAGGTCAAAAGGAGGCGAAGGTACTGATTTAACAATGAATTATGTCTAAGGATGCCACACATTCCAGAGGGATGTTCTAGCAAGTAGGAATTTCTTGTTCTTGGGGGCTTGCCGAGCATTTAATGTCAAGACGGATAATACAATATAAGTGAGAAAGATTTGAGGTCGTCTTTGAAATCTTTGACTCTATTGATGCTCCTGCAGGAAAAAGCTAACTTTCCTGTATCTAAGTTAAGCATAGCAGTCATCTGAACATTTTCAGAAACCCCCCATCAGAAATCATCGTTTTGGCAGATAGGTACTTAAGGCTAGTTTTGAAAAGGTGACTATGTCTAATTCTACTCTGTGCTTTTTACCAGTCCTTTACCAGGTGCGAAAATATACCAAAAAGTAACTATCTTTTGTTAATTGGAAAAAAGATAGCAAATGTCACTTTAACAGACTTGGCTTAACACAGTGTTTCCCAACCAATGTGCCATGGCACACAGGTGTGCCATGGAATTTTTTGAAAAACTACTCAGAGTTCTGAATTGCTCATGAATATTCATGAGTTCATTTGGCAACTGTAGGGCGGTATGCCTGAAAATAATTGAAGGTATCAAGGTGTGCCATGGCAGAGACGATATTGGGAACCACTGGCTTAACAGACTAGAGTGGACTGTGAAGGAGTTGAGCTTCATCCTGTTCCATTGGTCAGAGGAATTTTTTTAAATTTTTTTTAAAATGTAGCTTTCTGTTCAATTTAGCTGGTCATTTATGTGATTGGTTTTAAGCCTGGAGACATTGTATCAAGGGAATGATATCTGAATCCTGTTATGTTCCAATGGGTAATATGTTCATTGGGTCATTAACACATCAATCAGTTTTGCAGTAGCCGCAAGTTAACACTTTATTGAAAGGTGATTGCCAGGGACGTTTGTCACAGCATTGGCTAGAGCAGTGATTTTCAGACCATGGGTTGGGACCCGATACTGGCTTGTGGACCCTCAGGTACTTGGTAGTGGTGTCCCCCACTGCCACCATTGAAAGACTGGAATGGATTTCTCAAAGACGTAATTGTTGAGTCATGTGTGTAAATGATTTTTTTTCAACTGGGTCCTGAGAAGAGTTGGTTTTCATACACTTTTCTTCTGTGATCTCTCTAAGAGTAATTCTGAAAATGGAGAGCCAGGGACAATAATCTTAGTGGCATGTCATTGTTTGCCTGGCATTGTAGGCATCTTAGTCCTAGAATGTGAAAAAGAGAAGGCAGAAATGGTGATGTCTTTTATTGGACCATCTGCTGTTTTTGAATGGTATTGCTGTCAAGCTAAACAGAACTCTGCTTGAGGTCTGGGTATGGAAGCAGAATATCTTAAATACAAATTAAAGAGAAGGATGTAGTGTATTGGAAGCCACTTGAAGTGTATAATTGTGGGTTAGATTGCTACGCATAAAAGGTTTGAAGTGGGCAGTTAAGGATGGCAGGCGCTGCATCATTATAAATGACTGTAATGAGCCATAAAACCCGTGACCCTGTTAAGTGCATCGTTTTTGCAGTCTAACAGAGTTAGGATTTAGGATCCCAGGCTTACATTTGGAAAGTGCTTTGAAGGTTTTTCTTGGGGACAAGTATTGAAAAATCAGCTATGGAGTAATGACTTTGTAAAAAGTGTTTGCCCACAGATGATATGATATATTTTTTGTCTTTTGTCATTTTCCTATTAGTGCTGTGATTGTCTTTTTCTACCTATTTAGTTATTAATGGGTCATTTGATGCACTGGGAAAGGTACACTACATGTTGTGATGAGCGTGCTTGAAACCCATGAATCTTGAAAGGTGTGTTGTGAGAGATGTTGCTCACTATAGCAATGGAGATGTCTGGATGTTTTTCACCCCTTGTTCTGGTAGGGTCTGGTGCCATTTGAGTTGGTATGTACTCGTCTATGGGGCTCATGTTTCTGATAGTGAGCTAGGGAACCTGGGGGGATGGTGGTTGAAGGTTAGAAGATGGTGTTCAGGAAAGATTTCTTTCAGGATATGATCCCTGTAAAATATGGTTATAATTGTTTGATGCTACCCCATGTGGGTTTCAGTGTGTGGTGGTAGGTAACAAATGGGGTGTGTAGGCAATGTATGTTTGTTTGTTTTTGTTTGTTTTCTTGTATAGAAACTGGTTCTTCTGGTGCATTTGGGTGGCCTTTTCCATGATGTGATCTATTTCTGTGGTGGAGAGTCCTTGTGTAGTGGAAGCAGTTTTAAGCGTGTTTAGATATTCATTCTAGACTTTCTCTTCAGAGCAAGTTTTGTGATATCAGAATGCCTTACTGTTAATAGCAGATTTTCTGGTGTATCTGGGTTGGTTGCTGGATCTCTGGAGGGAAGTGTGGTCATTCCTCATCTTTGAGGATTGTACTTGCTAGTCAGTGTCCCAGAAAGGATCCATTCAGGCAATATTAAAAAGAGAACAGTTTTATTACCTGCACCTGTAGTTCTTCAAGTGGATTGGCAGCATGAAGCTATGTGCTGTCGTCTTATAGTTGCTTGTGTATTAGGAAAGAACTGGAGACATTTAAGGTTGCAGTATCTGTACCATTAAGGACAGTTGCGAGAATATTGGGATCCAGTGTTCCTTCTAAGGGGCCAACACAGCTGAGCAGCATATGTTGCTTGCTGCACAGGCCCCCCGCGCAGGCCTGATCCTGCATCTCCCCCCCCCCCCCCAAGCTCCGCTGGCTGTCTGGCATCCCAGCAGCAGGGACAGAACAGTCAGCCCAGCCTACCCCCACCCAGCCGCGCCTCCTGGGGGGGTGTGGAGGGGGCCAGCGCTGAGCTCCAGGGCGTGCAGTCGGGACTCTGGAGCGGCCTGCCCCACTCCCAAAGAGTTTGGGCAGCTTCTCCCCGACCACCACCCCCTGGCCTGAACGGGCCTACTCCATAGCCAGGGGAGGCCGGGGGCAAAGCAGCCCAAACTCTTTGGGAGTCTAATGGGTTGCTCCAGGGCCTAGACCCAGCATCCCGGAGCTCAGTGCTGGCCCTCTGCCCGCCTCCCGGGTAGGCGCAGCTGGCTGGGGGTAGGCTGGGCTGGCTGCTCCGCTCTGCTGTGGTGAGGCTGGGCAGGCAGGTGGCCGGAGTAGCCTCTGGCACTGACGCCCCCTCCCCAGAGTTGGAAGGGGGACGGTCAGGGCCCCCTCACCTGGCTGGGAGCAGCGTGGGCTGGCCTCTGGCCGCTCCTCCAGCTGGAGGAGCTCGCAGAGAGTCTGCGCAGGCTCAGTGAGAGCTGACTCTGAGTGGGAATTTTAAAAACTGCCCGCTCAGAGTCACTCTCAACAGGGACTGTAGTTCTGGCAGCTTTCCCTGTGCCAGGCAGCTCCGGGGGCTGCGCAGCCGTGCAGCTTAGAGGGGACATTGTTGGGATCCATACGAAGAGTGCTCAGAGCCTATTGATCACTGTTTTCTAGAGGGTTCTAACTAATACCAACAGCCTTTTTGTATGTCCAGGAGTGAGGACCACTACAGACAATCTGTTCTGTGTATAACTATTTAAAATCCTCAAAACTTGTGGGTGATCAGCTTCTTACAGATTAGTAATCTGCTTATCATATGGTATCTGGGCACTCAGAATTATCATGAGTGATCAGAATTTAATTGTGTCTTTGTTGCCTTTCTGCTCAGTGGGCTTGGTGCAAGGTTAAACTTGAAAATTCTTTGAACGAGACAGCATTAAAAAATTCAGAATGGTGGGCCTCTTGGTACATTAAGAATTTGCTGTTGTGATTTTTATATTAAAGACTTTCCCACTTCTTGTGGAAAGGAAATGTGCAGAAAGATGTGAATTGAAAGATAACTATTATCTGTCCAACTGCTTTTTTTCTTGTGCTGTTCTACATAATTTGCCAATGAACAGCATTAAGTCCTACAGAGTATTAACAGTAAGTTTCTTTTTTCCATTTATTATGTAGCTTTTTCAATTGTTTACTGAAGATCTGTTGAATGTCACATAACATCAGTAACATTGATATTGTCCTAGAAAATCTCTTTCCTCTTTAGAGGACTATATCTCACGATGATAGAGCACCTGGCTATTGAGGCTTTTGGCTGTGGTAGACTGTTCTTCCATTGCCTTCTGGTATGTTTATCAGGTTCCTGACTAAGCGAGAACAGAAGCTGATGCAGCGGCGACAGCATGCTGAAGAACTGTTGGAGTGGAAGCGCCGTCTAGATGCAGAGGAAGCAGAGATACGTCGCATGGAGAAACAAGCCTTGGCAGCTTGGGACAAAGAGAGACTTAAAACAAAAATAGCCAAGAAGGAACTGGGGGACCAGAGGGCTGAACCCAAAGGTAAATAGCATGGGGTGCTCAATGAATGACCTAGTGTTAATAGGGACTGGGACAGAAAGTCACGCATCATAAACTGTTAGCACTGGTAAGCTCATGGTTTTGTATTCTTGTGTGGTGGTGGTTGTTTGTCTCTGGACATAGAGTTGTGTTCTTTGCTTTGCTCTTTATTATCTATCTCTTGGATTATTTTATTGTTATTTTTAACTTTAGCTACCACTTCTATGCTGATGATCAACTATATAACTTTAATGATTTGATTCACCTCACTTCTTGCCTTGACCAAATAAAGGTGTTTGTTTAAATTGCCCAGAAATACCTTTGGGAGAATTGTTTTTCTTATACAAAAGGAGTTTCCTTTAGTACCACTCCATCGCCTCTTCAATTCAAAGTTTTTTGCTTCCAGTGTCCTTATCTTGGTGACATCTTTGACTCTGTACCCTTCTTTATCTTCTACATGTTAAATCCTGAAATATACCTGAGAACTCCTCTGCAACTTTATCCATGTGTCTCTGCACCTCTGTTTGTCTCTGTTGTTCTATTCCTTAACTTTATCTTTTTGCCTGGACTGCTGCAACTCTGTTGGCTCCAGCTACCAGCTCTCCAAACTTCAGCATTTGTACAGAGCTACTGTCCACTGCTGTCATCTCATGCATGGAGAAGTGTGACTACCTCATTGCTATGTTTCAGAATCCAGTTTAAATTTTATTTTCTTCTTTTAAAACTATAGAGACCAGTGTCTTTCATTTAGCCTGACCCTCAGACATTCCCTCTTAAATCTCCTTTCCACTTCAGTGCTATTCTCTTCCGTCTTACCTGCCATCAGAAGCAGAAGCTCCTTCCTCATAATTTGCATTTCGGATCAGTGAAATAGTATTTTTCTTCATTGTCCTTGGCTTTATTTTCTTCTACTATATTATTAACTCTACAGCTGTACATGACTTAAGTATTTTGGGAAGCAGTTAGTACGAAAGGTTCTTCTTTCTGCCCTAAAGCCATTGTTTCAGTGCAGCTCCCAAAATGAGTCTTGTTCAGACTTCTTTTTCCAGTTTTTAGTTTCAGCGAAGGATATAGAGAACAGAGAGCTGAAATGAAAAATATATTGGTATCTTTCTTTTCTCCCCTCACCAAAATAAAACAACCGTTTAAGGCATCTATCAGGCAGTTCACGGTTACGGTTAATTTCACTCATCTCATTGCAGATGGTTCCTTGTACTTCATGCAGGTACATGATAATGACAAAGAACAATGGTGAATTACAAAATTTTAGTGTACAAAATCCCTAATATGTTGAATATGAAAAGTAAATGTATTTGTGGTCTCTCCACTGGTTTTTAGCTATCTACCAGGGTTGGAGGACAGTAAGCCTGGAGAATGGAGTGAGATGACACCTTTCCCTGACATCTGCCCCAATATTGATCAATTCTCCAAGTTTCTTCCCCAGTAGTACTGTATTTTCTATAAAAGTTAGAAAGCAGGAATGTTTATAACTAAGTTCTGATTTCAGTCTTTGAAAGAGCTGATGAAATCATAACATCTAAAATAGCAGAAGAAGCATTTTCCTACTACTTCCCTATCTACAACTGTTGCAGGGATAGAACAGAATTAAAATTTTCAATGGATCACAGTTAACTGTACAATATTGTTGAAGAGTGAGAAATTATTTCCATGGGCAGATTCCATGCTCCAGCACTGATCTCTGGCATTTGATTTCTTTGCCTCAGTGACTGCTGAGGATGTTGTTGAATAGGGGAGCCACTGCTAACATTTGGCATTTTGTTTTATTGAAATTCCTTAAATATGTCCTTGTCAAACAATTCAGTACCATATTAAGTGAAATAACACTATAACAGGGCCTGAAGTAAAGCTCAGTATGGCTCTACTTAAAGTCGACTTTATTAAGTTGACTTAGTGAGTCCACAATTCTCTTAAGTCGATTTTAAAAAGTTGGTTAAGTTGACTTAAGAAGGTGTTCTAATAAAAAATCATTCTTAAGTCGACTTGGATGGCCACATTGCATCAAGTTAATTTAAAGAGTGAGAGTTAAGTTGACTTAAGGAAGCCCTTAAGTCTACTTAATTATTTCTAAATGTAGCCAACGCTCTGCTTAAGTTGACTTAAGCCCCTAATGTAGGCATACCCCATAAGCTTGGAAGCATGCCTTTCAAGAGAAGTTGGTCTAATAAAATATATTACCTCACACACCTTGTCTCTTCACTGTACAATCTGGCATTTAAGCACTACATAATGTACTTACTTGATGCCTCATGATCAAATGCAGTAATCAAAACTATCTTAGGTGCTTGGCTGACTACATACCATGTACTCTCTTTGCCCTCCACTATCTCATTTCAGAAACAGCTAGTGAAGAGGAGTCTCCAGTGCCTTCCTATTCTCATTTAAACAGTGAAAGCTCTGTCCCAGAAGAACTAGGAAGTCCAGCTGCTGAACCTGTCCCATCAGAGGCTGTGGGCCAAGGGCAGCCAGTAAGCCCTGATCATAGTACACTTACTGAAGAAATGGTTTACTCACAGAAGCTAGATTCTGCTAAGTCACCTGGCAAGCATGTGAGTTAATTTTATTCTTTATGCTTTTATGTTCTAATAGTAGTAAACTATCCTCAGAAGAGAAGTAGAAATAAACTTTTCTAGTAGCCATTTAAAGTTTTCCACACAGAGATTAAAAATTTGTTTTTATAGCTGTAAATACTATGTTGGAGGATATCGATAAATACTAAGGCTGTACTTTCTTTAAAATCTTTAGGAAAAAAATTGTTTGGGAATGGGGATCAATTAAACATTTTAAACTTGTATGCAGACTTGCAACAGATTTCAAATGTGCCAGTGGGGCACACAGTGCAGTCAGTGGAACACTAGCCCAGCATACCAGTGTGATTTGGATGAAAGGTAGTTTGTCATCTTTGTATCAAGCACTGGAAGCTGACATTATGCTTTTGATTTGAGTAATGCATTCAGAAGTGTTTGGGAGTAGATAGCAGCATCAGGAACACAGCTATTTCTTACACATAGTCTTGCAGGTTACAACATAATATCAGCTTGCTAGATAGTTCTGATTTTCTACTCTGTTCCAAGTATTATGTCTGCTTAACTTCGTAGGTTTTATCATGGTAACTTCTTTTTAAAGTCATGTCCTTGGGGGTTTTCCTCTTCAAGTGTTGTCGCATCCCATACTGTTGATTGAGGGTCTTATAGAAGTAGTGTTCTGGGTTGCACAAGCACACAGTGTATCTCACAACAGCCTCGGCCTGGCTTTGGCATGCGCACCAGCGACATTCCTCAGCTCCTTTTCAACCATATATCATTGAAGATGAAGTGTCAGAGCAGAAGAACTTTCTTGTCCCTAAATGAAAATTATCTGGGGGGAACAGAAGGAAAAAAAAAAAGTTTAGTCAACCTTTAGTCAGTTTTTACTTAATGCTTTAAAAGAAACAAACAAAAAATAAAAGATTTCTAATTACTCTGTTCTTCCTAGTTTTTAGTAATAAGTTTCAGTTAATTCTCCTTGTTCATTGTTTTACGGATGTTAGCCCTCAAGATGCCAGTCTCACCAGGCTTCGAGAGGTGTGCCTTTTATAAGGAGGCTATGCCTGCGTTAGACGGACATTTGCAGTGTGTTTTCTGCCTGGGGGAGACCCACATTTCTGAAAAATGCAGTCACTGCAGAAGCTTAAATGCAAGGGCAAGAAAGGTTAGGGACTTAAGTTAAATCTTACCCTTAAGGAAAAATCCCTCACACCTTCCTCCAATCTGGAACCTGACAAACTTCCCACAGAAGACCTGCCTCTCACTTCCACAAGGAGAGCATTATTGCTGCTGGAAACTGGCACATGCTCACCTAACAGGATGTCTCCAAGACATAATCCCGATAAGATGATGAGTTTCTCCAGTACAAACTGGTCCATGAAGCCAAAGGACTTGAAAAGTCCAGGTGAGGAGTCGAAGATCAGACACAGACGCTTCTCTTCACATGTGGCGTTGAAAAAGACATGGAAAACAGAGTGCCTGGTTATCAGCCAGCCAGCTATTGGCACCATCACAGACTACTGCATCTGAGATACAGCTGGTGCTAAAACAACTCTAGGCACTAGAGCCACATGTGGTGCCTGCCATGTTCCAAACACTGCAACTGGCACCAGATGCCACTGTGACACTATGGACACATTCTGCACTGTCAACAGCGCTGCTACAAAAGAAGACAAGTAACACCACCTTACAGTCTCTCCAAACTCAGAGGAAAATCAATGCATGATACAGTTCACTTACAACGATCTCTTACTAGTGTATTCTATGTGATTGGAGCATAGTGACAATGAAGAAGCTTAATTTTCTTGAGAGCATTCTTCTCCCCCACCAGACCATCAGTGGGGTCATGGTGCTACACACCCAGGCAAGGCCATGCCCACAGCATGGGCCACCTTGCAGCCATCCACATATGCAAAGCCAAATGGGCTGGCAAGATTGAGAAAGCCTACTGCTCTTATTCTGGAGTCTATGATAGATCCATCAGTTTCCATGCCACTAGACACAGATTACCTAGTGACCCTTGTCCAACCACTTCTGTAGCAGCACTGGGGCACAACACATACAGTGGGGCAAGTGGGGATCAAGACCTCCAAACCTCTATACATGACTCATCTTCACTAGCAGAAGCCATGATGCCATCCACCCTCCACCCCCATAAATGGCCCAGAACAAGTCAATGAATTGTTTAAAAGGATCACACAGGAGTTAGCAATCCTGTTGGGGTGGTAACTGAGTTCCAACACAAGTTACTAAAAATTTTGCACAGTACAGTGTCTTCAAAAATTGCATCTGATGAAGTGGGATTTTCTCCCATGAAAGCTCATGCAAAAAATAAATCTATTAGTCTTTAAGTGCCACACGACTCCTTGTTTTTTCAAAAATTGCACTTCCCATGATGAGGCTTTAATGGTATCAGCTACTATAATATAGCAGACACCAGCCCCGATTCATCCCACTAATAAGAGCTGTGATAGGAGGATAATACATTCTAGCCAAAGGGATGGAGATTTTGTTTACACATCCACCAGCGAACTCCTTAGTGACAGAGGCAGACAACCAAAGAGGCAAACAAATAAACTTCAAATCAGCCCCACAAGACAAGGATTGGAAACAACTTGACCTTCTCAGAAGGAAGGTATACTCATCTTCTAGTCTCATGATGAGAGTAGCAAATTACTCAGCTCTCCTCTCCACTTATGACCATACCATATATGACAAATTTACCAAACTTACGACAGATCTCCCAGACAACAAAGAGAACAGTTTAAGGCACTACCTACTGAAGATCACCCGTGACAAAAACTTCTCTACAAGCCAGAGCCATCCCTAGGGGTGTGTGGCCCTGGGCAAATAGCCCTCCGCAGCCCCCCCCAGCACTTGGTGGGTGGGGCTGGCCAGCCCAGGGGAGGGGCAGACCTCTGCGCTGCCCCTCCCCCCTGTGCTGGGACCGGCGAGCGGCCAAAAGGGCAGCCTGGTGCAGCGCTGCTGGTCCCCTCCGCCCCCACATCACGCACACTGCTCTGGGCTCCGTGCTGTAGCAGTGGGGAGGGGCAGAAGGCACTGCGACTGGGCCAACAGCTGGGGGGGGGGGCAGCAACACCAGCTGGCTCCATGCTGCCTCCTGCCCCCTCCCCACTGCTCCAGCACGGAGCCCACAGCAGCACGTGTGGCAGGGAGGCCAGACCAACAGTGCTGCACCAGGCTCCCCTTTTGCCTGCTCACCCAGTCCTGGCATGGGGGGGCAGCAGGGCCCTGGGCGGCCACCCCGGTCACCCTACCCTAGGGATGGCTCTGCTACAAGAATGTCATCACATCAGTTTAGGAAAGCAGCCCCATTCTAGGAGTTCAGGCAGGGGTCAGGATGACGGGGAGAAGTGCAGCATGGTCGGGGATGGCGAAGAAAAGTGTGGCATGGTCAGGATTTTAAAAAACATGCCACTAGCCTGCAGCCCTTTACATCGAGCAGCAGCTAAGTTTTTACTGTATAGGTCTAATTTTCATGGTAACCTTAAGTAATTATTAGAATCTGACATTAGTAGGATCGATATTTGTCCTCTTTTTATGGTAAAATTAAAGTGTGCAATGAATTTTAAACTTAGTAATTTTGGAGTAGATAAAAGTATATGGCTATATGCCTCAGTACAGCTCTCAAAGATTAAATAATCAACTTGTGTGACTCTTGAGTTCCATAAGTTTGGCCATCCCTGGCATAGGCAGTATGAACAACAAAGGAAAAAGCAGAAGGTCTGCCTCTACAATCAACATCAGCAGTCTTGATTCTTTGGTTGAGAGCCTCAGAAATCCCAATCAACATGAAGCAGTGGAGTTGCACAATATCACAGACTTCAAATTCTTCCTCCAACATTTCCACCATACCTGGTCCACAATTACAACAGCAAATGGATGATAGAGATCATAAAATCTGAATGCTCAGTTTTGTTTGTATCCTTCCCTTCTACCCATACCATTTCCCCATGCCTTTTCAAGGACCCCACTCGTGTGTAAATTTTGCACCAAGACATACACCATCTTCTACATACGGAGGCTCTAGAAACTAGTCCCTCCTCAACACAGGAGCTAGGGTTTTTGTTCCAATTATTTTGTAGTTCACAAAAAGAATGGGGGATGGATCCCCATTGTGAATTTAAAAGCATTGAACAAGTATGTGAGATGGCAGAAATTCAAGATGGTCTCACTATCTGCAATAATACTGACATTACAACGAGGGGATGGGTTCTCAGCCCTCAACCTTATTGCTTATTTTCATGTTAACATCTCCCCTACTCAGAGGTATTTTCTGAGGTTTGATAGATGACTGCCACTTCCAATACAAAGTACTACCATTTGGCCTTCTGACGGCACTGTTTGTTTTTTTCCAAAGTCTTAGTGTTTGTCACTATATATTTGAGGACACAAGGGGTAACAAGGGGTCTTCCCATATCTCGACAACTGTTCAATTAGGGCAACAAACCAACTAGCAACCACACTTCCCCACTGTGCATGGCGTTACTCTTTTTCAGCAGTTGAGACATGAAATAAATACTGAAAAATCTACCCTGATACCAACACAGAAATTCAGGTTTATCAGAGCAGAGCCCAGTGCAATAATAGCAAAAACATAATTGCTGAGACCCAGATTCCAAGCAAATGTAGATCTCGTATCGCAAGTGAGACTTGCACCAAGGATAACAGCTCAAGTTGCCCTACAACTCATGGGTCACAATAACAGCCATGATGTCTTTGGTATTACACAGCACACTGCACAAGAGCTTTCCAGGCATGGTTATCAACAGTTTACAGACCTAACAAAAGCAGCCTTAACAAGCAGCTATCAATACCAATCAGCATTAAAGACTCCCTCATATGGCAGACACAAGAGCACAATGTTGTTCAGGGATTCAGTTTACCCAGCCCAACCAATAATCATGATCACTACAGATGCCTCCCTTACAGGCTGGGGAGCGCATTTGCATCATCAAACTATATGAGGCAGATGCTCAAAATCAGAAACCATCCTTCACATAAACATGGTAGAGAGGTATGCAGTGCTTGCTGATATTTTCTGCCTCTCACAAAAAAGTCAGCAAGAATAATGACAGGTAACATGGTCTGTATGTTCTAAGTCAATCACCAAGGCATAAGGTCCCGCTCCCTATGTGCTGAATCAGTCAGGCTGTGGATTTGGTGCATATGCCATTTGATTCACATTTCACCAGCCTGGATCTCAAAACATCATGACATACAGGCTAAGCAAACTCTTTCCACTCAGTCATGAATGGTAGATGAAAGACGAAATCTTTCTTGAACAGCATCTTCTTACAAGGGGTGTTCTGAGAATTAATTTGTTCACTGCAAATTGAAATTGAAAATGCCACCAGTTTTGTTCCAGAACAGGGATAGGCCCAAGATCTCTGGTTGACACCTTTCTCCTCAACTGGGACCAGGGCCTACTCTATGCCTTCCCACCTATTCCAGTGATTCCCAGGGTTATCCATAAACTCAGAACCAACAGTGCAGAAATCATAATGATAGCACCAACATGGCCCAGACAGACTTGGTTTTCAGACCTGCTCTTCTACATAGACAGATATCAGTTTCTCCCAGGCAAAGGAATTGCTGGTGCCGGGCACACAGGGCATGTGCCCCAAGTCTCTGCACCAGTGCCCCGAACTGCTGGCAGGCCCCTGCCTCTCCCGGACCTGTCCCCTGCTGGGTATCTGGGCCTGCGCCGGCCGCAGTGGCACCTGCATCTCCTGGCCGGGTATCTGGGGCTGGGCCAGCCACAGCAGTGCCTGTTTCTCCTAGGTTGGGCCGCCCATGGCAGCCACTGTCTTGCCCAGCCCCATCCCTGGCAGGGGATCAGGGACCGGGCTGGCAGCGGCAGGTTCCTGTCTCTGGATCGGTCTTTCCTCAGCGCAATAACTCTCCTGCTTCCAGGCAAGATCTCCTGACACAGCACAGTGGAAGAATTTCTCACCCAGAAATATGCAAACTACGTCTAAGAGCATGGTATCTAATTACTTCCTATCAGAGGAGCTAGAATGTTCTGAATCTGTAAGACAAGTCCTATTAAATAGCATAAAACCTGAAACTAGAAAGACTTACCTTCAGAAATGGCATAGATTTCATTCCTGGTGCTCTACAAAACAAGTTATAGCAATGTCCTCTTGTATAACTGATCATCGTCAATCACATCCTAGAACTGAAACAATCAGGATTATCAGTTAGCTCTCTGAAAGTTCACCTTGTGGCAGTTTCAGTATTCCATGACCATGTCAACAACCAGTGACTTTCATTCATCGCTCAGTTAAAGAGTTCTTAGCAGGGTTGCAGAGAGTCTTCCCAACTGCATTCCCCAGTAACTCCATTGGACTTGCATTTGGTATTATGGACTATCCTCCATTTGGACCTCTGGCAACATGCTTTTGTTGGATTTGTCTATGAAATTATCCTTTTTGGTTGCTCTTACATCTGCCAGGAGGGTAGGTGAGATCAGTTTACTTGTTGCAAATCTCTCTCAGACGATGTTCCACAAAAATAAGGTTATGCTTAGGTCTCATTCCAAGCTTCTTCCAAAAATTGTCTCAGATTTCTGTATCAACCAACTTATTAATTTACCTGGCTGCTTCCCTATACCTCATGCAAATCATAAGGAAGCAGCACAGGGAGGATGTCACTTGAAGAAGAAAATATGGTTACTAACTAATGTTCTTCAAGTTGTGTCCCTGTATGAGTGCTCCACTACCCCTTCCCCCTCTCCTCTGCTTCAGAGTTCAATGAGTGGGCTCTGAGGTAGAAAAGGAACTGAGGAGAGGGGTCACACTAAGGCCATCATGAGATGCGTTGTGTGTGTGCATGACCCAGGCAAGTACTGCTAAAGACCTCTGGTCAGTAGTGTGGGGTGCAACAGCACCTAAAGTGAAGAACACACTGGGGCAAATCTTGAGGAAGATCAGTTGCTGCAGGTGAGTAACCACGTTTTTTACTCTTTGGGCTTTACACCAAGATGAAGCTGTGAGGCTAAAGTTGCTGTGTCACCCACTGTCTGGAAAAGAAGCAAGGAGTCCTGTGGCTCTTAAAGACTAACTGATTGATTTATCACATGAGCTTTCATAGAAGAAAATCCCACTTAGTCAGATGCTTTGAAGATGGGGGAACTTACAGAATGTGATGAAAATAAATGCAAGGGAGTGTAAGACATGGGTCAGGTCATACAATAACAGCAAATCAGAGCAGTTGTTAAGATTCAAACAATGGGAAACAGCACATAGAAATGGGTGAAGTCAAATCACCTGTTGTAATGGGAAAAGAATCCATAGTTATGATTTAATCCTGCTTTCACGCAATCTAACCTGCATATCAATTCTAATTAAGCTGTTTCTCTTTGAAGTCTTGATGTCCCATTGACTTTCTTGAGCATAGTCGTTAAACAAGTCATCCATAGAGCGATTAGCAAGATGGAAGTGCTCAACAACTAGTTTTCGTGCGTTGTGATTTCTGATGTCAGTTTTGTGCCTGTTTATTCTTTTGCACAGGGATTGTCCTGTTTGTCCAATGGATAAGGTGTGGGGGCATTCTGGTTTATGGTGGCATAAATCAAATTAGTGGATGAGCAGGTGAATAACCCCTTGATGGAGTAGCTGACTTGATTAGGTCCTAGGTTGGTGTCTTTTGTGCGGTTAAGTTGGCAAAGTTGGCAACATGGTTTTTTGCGGGGGGGGGGGGGGGTGCCTGCTTTAATGTTTCCGTTGTTGTTAGATCTGTAGTTGCTGGTAAGTATCTGTTTAAGGTTAGGGGGTTGTCTGTAGGCACGGAGAGGTCTGTCTGCCCAAAGCTTGAGAGAGTGAGGGATCATCTTTTAGAATAGGCTGTAGGTCCTTAATGATCTGTTTTAGAGGTCTGACTTGGGGATTGTATATGGTGTCCAGTGGCATTCTATTGTTTTCTTTCTTGGCTGTCTCCTGCAGTAGATGACTTTGAGATACCCATGTGGCTCTGTCAGTCTGTTTTCTTACTTCCCCAGATGGGTAATTTTAAGAAAGCTCGATAGAGATCCTGAAGATGTCTGTCTCTGTCTGAAGAGTCAGAGCAGATGCAGTTATGTCTAAGGGCTTGGCTGTAGACAATGGATCATGTGGTGTGTTTAGGATGGAAGCTCAAGGGACGTAGGTAACTATACCAATCAGTAGGTTTTTGTTATAGGATGGTGGTGTTGATGGGTCCATCCCTAATTTGTGCTGTAGTGTCCGGAAGGCGGATGTCCTTTGTGGAGCGTTCCAGGCTGTTTGATTATGGAGAAACTGCTTGTCTGGACTTAAGAATTTTACAAGCAGTTTTTCCTCTAGGAAAGTCCATTTAGAGAAGAGAGTGCATGCAGCATGGCATCTACTGGCCCAGGAGCTATATTCTCTCTGGGTTAAACAGCTGTGGCCAGCATTCTGTAAGTGCTGAAAGCAGCTGTCTGGAAGAGAATTTTACCTTAAGAGAAGTTTTGCCTACCTAGAATTGGTTCATTGACTAGAATTGAGCCTGTGGTTTCAGTGGACCTTGCACTTCCTTATATTGAAAGTCATCAGTTTAGTGGGTATCTTTGGTAGCAGTTTTTACAGAGTGGTAGCATCAGTGAATACACTGAAAACTTCTATGCTTGATTAGAATGAGGTTTTTGTATACTAATAAATAAGTTCATATAAAGTAGAATTACTGAGAGTCAGGTTCAAGATAAATGTCAACTTTTGTTACTTTAGGTCAGGGGTCTCAAACACGCGGCCCCTAAAGCTATTTCCTGCGGCCTGCAATGACACGATCATTACCAATATTTGCAATATCATTGTATGGAAAGTTTTCAGTGGTGTGGCCCTCAGGCTAATGTACTAGTCCTCATGCAACCCTTGTGGTGATTTGAGTTTGAGACCCCTGCTTTAGGTAGTTTTGCTCTGATACATAATACGCTGAGAAAGAAAAAGCTTGTGTTAAAATAGGTGGTTAGCTATTTACTATTGCTAAAGATTTATGACTGGAAAATATGTTCCTTCCTTGTAATTAACTCCTGTTGACAGTGATCTCATGCTTTTAAATTGAGCTTTACAAGTAGTTACTTATTTTTTCTCCTGTCTTTGAATAGTCTCCTTCCAAAAGCAGCACATCTGTGTCAAAGCAAGAATCCATCAAGGGTAGCCACGGAATTGGAGGGCATCTGCGTTTACCTGTGAAATCCAATCAAGTATCCCACAGTTGGTCTGATGAGTCTTTATCCATGACACAGTCAGGTAAGATTGAAAATGCCCAGAATATACTGTCTTGTGTGTTAAATTTATTTCTTGCTGTAATCTGTGTTTTTGCAACCCAGTAAATTAATTTATAAATCTAATTATGTGAACAGAAAGTATTTGAATTTGCCATGACTTTGGGATTCTTTAAGAAGATTTTTGTTAGAGTTGATCACTTCATCTTAAAGCAATAAACAAAGCTTCCTAAATTATAATATCATTAACTGCTCTGGAAGCAATGAAGAGCCTGAAAATCTGTTCTCAAAAGTTGAAAGAGCTGATCATTCAGATCCTTGTTTTAAAATGTATCAAGCTAAAGTTTCCATGCAAGCTTACTGATATTAATGAGATCATAAACATGTTGGGTTATTTTCATCAGTTCACTTTTAACGAAGTAGATTTTACTGATTTGGGAGCCCTTGTTCAGAATTCTTTGACCTAGTTATTCACACCAAGGGACATTCTGTTGTTTACACACACGGGATGCGACTTTCATGGGAGGAAAGCCTACAATGGGGTTGTCTGTGGGCTAGTCTATACTACAAAAGTCAGCTTTTGTTGACAAAACGGTGGAAGTGTACAGTATAATGCTCCTCCCATCAATGTAACTCCTTTGCTATGCCAACATCATAAAACCATCTCAACAAGAGGTATGCAGTTTGTTTGATGTAGTTAGGGCAAAATAGTATCAGCATAGACATGGCACTCCTTACATTGGCTAGTGGCTGTCATTTTTGTGAATTTCACAGCTTTTGTGGAAGAGGGCCAGGCAGCTAGAGGCCAGCCAGCCCGCTCCCACCTTCTGGAGAGCAGGGCGAGAAGCAAGGGCAGCTGGACTCCATTCCTGGCTCAGAATGGTAGAGAGAAAAACTTCAGTTCAAACAGCTGGACCCAAGGCCTGGCTCTGAATGGGAAGAGGAGAAGCCCTGGGTGGCTGGACCCCACTTCCTGCCAGAAACTGGGAGTGGTGGGCAGAGCCCGCCTCAAGCTTTTGGGGCCCAGCTCCTGCCAGGGAGATGCCAGCAGAGCTGAAACACTGGGCTCTCAGCTCCCCATACTGCACGTCGTAGGTTGGTGGAAGTGCTCCTGGTGAAGATGCACGCCACTGACCTGTATTAGATCAACTTATCTTTGTAGTGTAGACATTGTGGTTTATCTACTCTGTAATTAAAGGTCGTCTTCCTCTGACTGGCTCTACATTGCATCCTTCACCAGTAATGAATTGCTTTTTAAAAAATAGAATAGGGGAAAATTGATGCACAATCTCTCTGCAACAAGTGACTTCCATTAAGTTTAATCCTGAATTTAAAATATGTGTGCGCTTATAGAAACTGTTGTTCAGACAGTGGAAAGTGTAGGCCACTACTAGTGGTCAAAAAGTTAATAGTCGGCATAGTACATTGTAGCTGGGGCTGGGTAATATCAATATGTTAAGGTTGCCTGTCGCTTTCCATTAGAAGACAGTATGTTCGGTGACTTGCAGCTTTGACAAACTTTAACCTATGTGTAATACAAGGAAACTGAGAGTAAGGAGCTTTAGGGAAAGACTTCCACAAGGAGTCTGGAATGGAGAGTCTAGACTAAGACTGGCTGGCCAAGGAGAGTGGGACTGAGTGGAGAATCCTGAGGGTTGAAGATTGTGACTGGATGTGTGAAGAGAATGGGACTGGGACCGAGTACTGGGGTGGGGAAGATATGAGAGAGAAACAAGTTTGAGCAGAACAAGACAGAAGAATTTGTGCCCACTGGACAAGCGCCCTTCCAGAGCTTGGACTGGAACTCAAGGTCCCTAAATCTCACCTTTCCTCTACTGTCAGCAGTACCTGTGGAACCCATTGACCAGAGTGCGTCTCTCATCCTGCTCTAGTGCTGGTCCATATAGAGGATAACAATTTACTGATGTTATCAGTTACTTTGTTGGCACAAGTGGAGGAGGTTTCTGTGCTGTTCCGGCCCTGCTGATGGTGTATGTGAGTGACAGCAGGATGATATATGATGGAATTTGCTGTTTTTTCAACTTGCCTTTTAAAAATGTAGGAAATTACACACACACAAGCTACATAAAGACATTATGCTTGCAAAGTGAAGTAATCAGAAGCTAGGAAAAGCCAAAATTAATGCTGCCTGTGTAAAATAATTTTACCTCCTCATATGTCTACATTATGATAGACTTTGATTACAAGATCATGTAATGTTGTTTTCAGATGACCCCTGCCTCTACCACTGCACAGAATGATCAGTGCTCATGTAACAAGCAGCTCTTCAGTATTTTATTTTAATTTCTGTTGTGTGGTGTGTGCCCTTAAGGCTCATACACTGCACACTATTGAAATCTTGCTCTGAAGACTTTGTTATTAAGTTATTCATGGACTTGCCTATCGCAATCATCATATAGGATCAGAAAGCTTCACAAACATTGTCACTGTCATATTTACAACTTCTCTGTGGGAGGAGGAGTTGGTATTATAACCATTTTACAGATGAAGAAGTGAGGCACAAGCACAGACAGTAAGATCAAAGGCATCAAGTAATTTTGAGCAATTTGAGGCACCTAGAATCTGATTTTCAGGGTACTTGCTTTTACATAACATGTGCTCTGAACACTGCTTCTGTTCACTTCAGCACTCAACACATCTCCAAATCAGACTCCAGAGTCTCACCTTTGGCACCTAGAAAATGAGGAACAGCTAATTAGTGACAACATATGAAAGGACTGGTCACTGCCATCAAGCCAGGAAATCTGTAGGAGAGGCAGGAATAGAATTTGGTTCTCTGGAGCAATATTCAATTTCCTTTTACCATGGGGATCATCCTTTTTCTTTTTGCAGTCCTCTGCCTCGTTCAGTTTAGACCTTCCAACGTCTGCAACAGATAAAGAACTCTGATTCATTCCCATAGAAGGTCTGTCCTGTACACTGAATGAGGTGGGGGTCACATGGAAAAAAACATGTAATCATGTATATTAAATGTGTCATAAAGAATAAGTAACAAGGAGTTGCACAGGCAACTTTAATTCTGGCATATCCTAGCTTTTCAGTGCTTGATTTTGCAACCTTAATGTTCTTACAACAGCTTTTGTGTGCACTAGAAAATAATAAGACTTGTCAGGACTGGTATTCTCCATTTTGATACAAAAATGAATACATAAAATAAACACATTCACCCTGATTAATTTTTAATAGTGTGCCACCTTCAGGGCACTGCAACTTTATTAAAACATGTTATAACTTGGGACAGTTCTCTTAAAGTTGGGACCAAGAAAAACAAGGATATCAGTAGGAATAGATTAAAAATAATAGATACACAGGGCCGTCAGTGATCATAAATGCTTTTGAAATAAATAATCTTTAAAATATTTATTTTAAAATATGAAGAAACTAAGACAGATGTGAGCTGGGGGTGGAAGTTTGTTACAATGAGAGTGATGTCAGTTTAGATGCATGATTTAACATGATCTTAAATATGAAGGTATATGGAGGCTTTTCTTGTATTATTATTTTTTTTAAACCAATGAGAAGAGGGAGCTATAGTTGGTCACCAATGAGCTGTAAGGTCTCTTCACCAGGGAAAATAAATATCAGGAAAAAATATAACTCTCATATGTTTAAATTGCTTGGGTTTAATCATCCATTTTGTGGAAGAATGGAAGTTTTTGGACCTAGGATTCTTCAAATACTTCCATTACATTGTGGCCAGGTACTCCCCCAGCTTGTGACATGTACTGTCTGTCCTCTCTGGCATTGCAGGACTGGGGTAAAACAGCCACCTGGATAGGCCCCTCCTACTCCTGGAGATGCTGCAGGCTCTTTATCCTTATGGCCGAGGCCTCTCTATGAAAGGCGACTAGTGCTTGCCCTCTCCCCTTTGTGGAAGGGGAGGTTAGGGGGATATGAGCTCTAAGCCACAGCTCCTGCTGTTGCAGCTGCTGAGAAGGGTTTTTCTCTGTGGTGTAACTCTAGCTTTTTGGGCTTCCTGGTGCTCAGGCAAAACCTCTTAAACTTCCTCCCCCTCCTATTCTTCCCCCCTCGTGTGCTCGTGGAAGTGTGGCTTTTATAGGGCCTGGGCAGCCCTTAATTGGGCCCAGGCAGCCCTAATCACCCTGCAGCTGTTTCTTCTCTGCCTGCTGGGAACAGAGCTTTCAGCATTCTAGGGCTGACAAACCTACCCTCAAGCAATATTTGTTCTTATCAGTTTAATATCTGATACATCCTCTATCCGAGGACTATATATTAAATGGATTTTTGGAACAGGGAGATGGAATAGGAGCTTGCTCCGTCCACTCCACACGCCAACCTGGTATTGTAGTACCTACAGGAAAAAACAAAAAACACCCTTCTATAGCCATCAGCCCTGGTTTTGTTACAACATTTAAGTGTTGATCTGCATTGTTGCCCTCCCTCCCATAAGTAAAATCCTCTTTATTCATTAATAGACATTGTCAAGTTAAAAATAGATATTACAGATTTAACTACTTGTATTACTGATTCCTTCTGAAAATTAATTTATTTCTCACTGTTTATGCAATTTGTTTCCACTTTTTTTGGTAGCTTTAACCATGAAAATTGTTAATTTCCCGTTTGTGTTCTGGTTCATTTGTGTTATCAATGCTTGCCAGCGCTTTAGCGGAAAGTTATTTCTTTAAAAAATAACTTAATTTTTTCAAATGTCATGGCAATAGATTTATTTTTTTAGGCTTGTACATACTTGCTTTATACAAAACCTGAATTTGGGCCTTGCTATGACAACGTTACTTTCACTTCAGCTTGAGGAATTAATTATGGTCAAGACACTGGCTGTAAAATCGGTACACTACCTTGGACTGGGAGGAGAGATTGCACTCTCCATCATACATATAATCTGAGGTGTGCAATGCTTGTTTAAAATGTCCTTCATAAATATTTAACTACACAACTTTACTGAAAACGGAATGCATCCAGCTGCTGGTCACACTTGCTAGTTGCTGGTAGTGAAATATCTTACTGTTGCTGCCTTTGGTGAAATGGTCAATGGTTCTCAAACTAAGGCCATGTCTACACTACAGAAATTTGTTGACATATTGTATCATGTCAATTTCAAAAGGGATAGCTGTGTTAGTCTAGTCCAGTAAAAAAACAAGAAGCAGTTGTGTGGCACTTTAAGACTAACAGATTTATTTTTTGCATGAGCTTTCGTGGGAGAAGATCCCACTTCCTCAGATGCTTCGAAGATGGGTGAACTTACAGAAAGGAATGAAACTAAATGCAAGAGGGTGTAAAACATAGGATCAGGTCATACAGTAACAGCAAATCAGAGCAGTTGTTAGGTTTAAACCCTGGGAAGCCTGAAGTCAAATTACCTATTGTAATGGGAAAAGAGCCCATAGTCTCGATTCAATCCTGCTTTCACAGAATTTAGCTTGCATGTTAATTTGAGTTCAGCTGTTTCTCTTTGAAGTCTTGATGTCCCAGCTACATCTCTAACAACAGTCGTTAACAAATCAATCATCAAGTGATTAGGAAGATGGAAGTGCTCAGCAACTGGTTTCTTTGTTCTTTGATTTCTGATATCAGCTCTGTGCTCATTCAGCCTCTTGCGCAGCGATCTTCCTGTTTGTCCAATATATAAGGTGTTGGGGCATTTCTTGCACATTGATGGCATAGACCACATTAGCAGATGAGCAGGTAAATGAGCCTTTGATGGAGTAGCAGGCTTGATTAGGACCTATGATGGTGTCTGTTGTGCAGATATGTGGGCAGACTTGGCAGCATGGTTTGTTGCAGGGGTGTGTGCCTGCTTCAGTATTTCTGTTGTTAGATCTGTAGTTGCTGGTGAGTATCTGTTTAAGATTAGGGGGCTGCCTATAAGCAAGGAGTGGTCTGTCTCCTAATGCTTGAGAGAGAGAGGGATCATCTTTTAGAATAGGCTGTAGGTCCTCAATGATCTGTTGCAGAGGTCTGACTTGGGGGTTGTATGTGGTGACTAGTGGTGTTCTGTTGCATTCTTTCTTGGGTCTCTCCTGTAGTAGATGACTTCAGGGAACCCATCTAGCTCTGTCAGTTTGTTTTCTTAATTCCCCAGGTGGGTACTGTAGTTTCAAGAATGCTTGATAGAGATCCTCAAGATGTCTCTCTGTCTGAGGGATCAGAGCAGATGCGGTTATATCTTAGGGCTTCGCTGTAGACAATGGATCGTGTGGTGTGTTTAGGATGGAAGCTCGAAGGATGTAGGTAACTATACCGATCGGTATCTTGAGCATCTCTGTTAAGCATTCTTGAAACTACAGTACCCACCTGGGGAAGTAAGAAAACAAATTGACAGAGCTAGACGGATTCCCCGAAGTCGTCTACTACAAGAGAGACCCAAGAAAGAATGCAACAGGAACACCACTAGTGACCACATACAACCTCCGAGTCAGACCTCTGCAACAGATCATTAAGGACCTACAGCCTATTTTAAAAGATGATCCCTCTCTCTCTCAAGCGTTAGGAGACAGACCTCTCCTTGCTTATAGGCAGCCCCCTAATCTTAAACAGATTCTCACCAGTAACTACAGATCTAACAACAGAAACATTAAAGCAGGCACACACCCCTGCAATAAACCACGCTGCCAAGTCTGCCCACATATCTGCACAACAGACACCATCATAGGTCCTAATCAAGCTTGCTACTCCATCAAAGGCTCATTTACCTGCTCATCTGCTAATGTGGTCTATGCCATCAATGTGCAAGAAATGCCCCAACACCTTATATATTGGACAAACAGGAAGATCGCTGCGCAAGAGGCTGAATGAGCACAGAGCTGATATCAGAAATCAAAGAACAAAGAAACCAGTTGCTGAGCACTTCCATCTTCCTAATCACTTGATGATTGATTTGTTAACGACTGTTGTTAGAGATGTAGCTGGGACATCAAGACTTCAAAGAGAAACAGCTGAACTCGAATTAATATGCAAGCTAAATTCTGTGAAAGCAGGACTTAATTGAGACTATGGGTTCTTTTCCCATTACAGAGGGTAATTTGACTTCAGGCTTCCCAAAGTTTAAACCTAACAACTGCTCTGATTTGCTGTTACTGTATGACCTGATCCTATGTTTTACATCCTCTTGCATTTAGTTTCGTTCTTCTCTGTAAGTTCACCCATCTTCGAAGCATCTGAGGAAGTGGGATCTTCTCCTACGAAAGCTCATGCAAAAAATAAATTTGTTAGTCTTAAAGTGCCACACAACTCCTTGTTATATTATATGTTGTCTTTAGTGGTTGATGTCCACACTGCTGTCCTTGAGTCAGTGGAGTGTGTCCTCACCAGGACCACTTCCACAGACCTAAGGGACCATGTGGGGGAGTGGAGATAGCCCACAGGCTCCAGAGCTCCTTGTGGGGTGCCCACCCACCCCCCACCTTCCAGTCTCAGCCAGGGCGCAAGGACATGCCCACTCCCAGGAGACGAGCTGACTTCAGTCCCCTGTGGCTTGCCTGGTCTCAGCTTGCAGCTGAGATATAGCCACCCACATCCCAGCTGCCATCAGGGCTGCAGCTACCCACAGTTTGCAGGTGTCCCAGGCTGCTGTAGCTGCCCATGGCTTGCCAAAATGCAGGGCTTGCAGTGGGGTTGCAGCCCTGCTGGTAGCCCAGGCACACTGGCGAGCTGTGGGCAGCTGCTGCTGCATGGCTGCGAGCTGAGGCCACAGGTGGCTGTCAGCATCCTGGACTGCCAGCAGAGCAGCAGCTGCCCACAACTTGCGGTGGAACAGAGCTTGCAATAACTTTGAATTCAAATACCTATTTTATTAGTTTCTCTTATTTATAAATTAACCATTTGCTTTCTAGGCACAGTCCACAGTTAATTTTCAAACCTGATATTCTTCTGTAGATCAGATTCAGTTCAATATATAAGGGTGTGATTCCAAGCCCAAGGAAGTAAGGAATCCTGTGGCACTTAAAGACTAACAAATTTATTAGTCTTGCTTCTTGCTTCTTTTGCTGAACTAGTCTAACATGGCTGCCCCTTTGGAACCAGCCCAAGGAGATACACTCATGCTACCTGTCTGAGCTAGCATGCTAAAACTAGAACATAGCAGCAGAAGCATGGGAGTCAGGATGGGCTAGCCATTCTGCCTGTGTGCCCATCAGAGGCCCTAGCCTAGGCACATCCTTGGAGTGGCTAGCCTGTGCTACAGCTCACACTTCCACAGTTGTTCTTGTGTTTTCAGCATGCTAGCTCAATGAAAGCTAGGGTGAGTTTATCTCCTGAAGATGGGACTCACACCCCCTCGCCCCCCAGCTGCAGGTGTAGACATACCATAAGTTTATCATTCAGGGATGTACAAGTTCAGTTGGCTATTATGCAGGGAGATGCAGTATGATTTTTAACTATATGTAATTTTAAAGGATGCAGATATTTTACATTAAAATTACTTAATGGAGAAAATACCTATGTATTGGTTTTGTTTCTTAAACACTGCCTGCACTTTCAACAGATCAGTTCTATATGGTCTAGTCCATTGTTTCCCAACCAGTGTGCCGTGGCACACAGGTGTGCCACAAAACTTTTTGAAAAACTGCTCACTCTGGTTTGGCTCATTGGCTCATGAATATTGATAAGTTCATTTGGAAACTATATGGCAGTGTGCCTCAAATTAATTAAAGGTAGCAAGGTGTGCTATGGCAGAGAAAATGTTGGGAACCACTGGTCTAGTCTACAGCAGTGATTCCCAACCTGTGGTCTGTGGACCACTGGTGATGCATGAAGGTACTGCAGGTGGTCTAGTGGGGTGGAGGGAAGGAGTAATTACTGCCAGGAAGTGTACTGTGTTGAGTGCAATATGTTTGTCAGAGTAATAAATTATTAGAAATAGCTGTGTTTGTAATACCCCTTGATATACAAGTTTGACTCCTGTCAGCCATAGGCTATGTTAAAAACGTTTAAAGCAGTTTGTTTACATGATGGTCTACAAAAGCTTTCAATGATGATGTGATGGTCCACATAAAGGAAGAGATTGGGAACCGCTGATCTAGAAGTTAGAGTGGAAATGAAGAAGCCTAAAAGCTAAGTCCCGCTCTGTCACTAACATGCTGACTGTGGGCAATTTACTTAACTGTCCTGTGTCTTTTGTTTTTGTGTCTGCAAGATGGGTATTCTTATAGCAATCTTTGTAAAGTGCTTTTGGAGTCTCAGATTACAAGGGCAGAAAAATGTCAAAGCACTTTACCCTTTCACCTTTCCTATTTAAAAAAAAAACCCTGTTTTTAAATGCTTTTGCCCATAAAAACTTGTTTAGCTATTCTAAAATATAGCTGTTGGATAAGCACAGGGCCCATCTATAAGATATGCATATATTTAGTTGTGTGCCCTTCAGGTCATAACTTTCAAACACGGCAGCAATTTTATGTATCTTGGTTGTTCAGTAGTGTCTCCAATACTTTCTTTTAATGTAGGAATCAGAAAATTAAGTGACTCTGGCTTTCTAAGGATGTACAAGATGACTAGGAACATAGCCATTTTGTACATCATGTCTTCCAAATTGAGTAAGTGCTTTTCTTCCTCATCATATATGATGTGGTATTGTTAAAATAAAAGATGCTGACTTATGAAATCTTTTGATAAGATGAGCATGTTAAAAATAAATTATTTTACTCATTCTTTATATGTTGTTACTTAAACTCATTAACTGACAATTCTATGCTTTGGATAGCAATACTTGTAATATTTAAGATTATTTGAGGACTAAACCAAACCAACTTTTCAGAAACCACCTCTGACCAGAGTGACATTGAAGGCCGGATCAAAGCCCTGAAGGATGAGCTACGGAAGAGGAAGTCTGTTGTTTATCAACTGAAAAAGGAGCAGAAGAAGAGGCAGAAGGAGAGGCTGAAAGCCCAGGAGGCCAGTTTGATCAAACAGCTAGAGGTGAGAAACAGTTGGAAGAGGTGCTAAGTAACAAGACCAACAGCTGGCATAGTATAAATTCGTATTCTACAGTCAGTTGTTGAACAAAACCTTTTCCCTATCCTTACTGATACACCTTATTATGATGGCAGCACTACTCAAATATTTACAATAAGTCTACAGCAGCACAGGTGATACTGATGTGATGGATGGTCCTTTTCAGGATAAAAGGCTAGTCCATTAACCCTTTGGTCCCCCAGTAGTACAGAGGTATTACAAACATTGTAGTCAGTGTATACTGGCTTTTTTTTTTGAGAGAGTTTTCATCAGATGTTCTAGGTAAAGTAATTAGTACCTTCAGGTGTTCCTTAGTCTACTGAAGGTTGAGAAACACTGAACTAGACAAACACTGTTGGCGAATACTTGTAAAAAGATAATGTTAAAACTCTAGCCACTCACAACTGTAGAGCTTTTACTTGTGAAGATAAGCTGTTTGTCTACTAAACACATGAAAGCTTCTTGATCTTGGAGAAGACTTCTAAAAGGAGGGAGGGTGCCCGTTATTTGTTTGATAACTTCTGTTTGCTGATTGACTCCTCCAAGTAATTGTGGTTTAGAAGAGTAACCATCTTAACTTTTTCACACTCAGTCTTATGACGAGTTCATCAAGAAGACTGAAGCAGAGCTGAGCCAAGACCTGGAGACAACACCCACAGCTAAACCTCAGATTAAAACTCCATCTTCATCTACTGAAAAACCTAAGATCAAGCCACCTCCACTTCACAGGTAACTTGGAATCTCTGTAATTTTTGACATTTTTCTAAAATATGCCTTTTCTAGAATATGTTAGTTGTGATCCAAAGTAGTTGTGTGAAGAGACTTCTGAATGAGCAATGGAAGAAAAGTATACACTTGCATTCTGACTGTTCAGCAAAAAAGGTTGATTTTATTTTAAATTCTCTGTGGCTCAAGAATTGATCTCTATTATGAGCTGACCAAAACCATGTGTTAGACTGTGTTGTATGTGAACACTCAGTAGCATTTTCTAGAGGAGGAGAGGGAGAGTTGACTGTCTCAGAGATGGGAGCAATCATTGATATAGGGGGAAAGTCACAGGAAGGAATCCTGAAGCCCACTGCTCCCCAGGCCACTGAAGAATGGCAGTGTCTTGATGCCTGATGCTAGTCCACTCAGCAAATGTGTTGTCATGCAGACACGCATTGCATAAAGATTCCATGCATGCTGTCAGTGTATCTTACTCCTGTCATACCTCAACTCTGTGTCCTAATCTAGGGTCTTTCTAAGGAGCATCTCCTCATTATTGGAAATTGTGGCAGATATTATGGATGGTGTTCTGATCTGATCAGTTCTCTTCACAGCCCCTTCTGGCCTTTGTAGTAGAAACCATTCATACTTATAATGTAAACTTAGTTTCCATCCCAGGGTTCCAAAGGTAAACAGTGCATTAGCTCATTACTCCTTTTTAATTGTGATTCTGTTTTCCACCTCAACAGATGGTGCTAAAAATCACATTGGGCTCTCAGTAGTATTACATGCTCTCAGCTGTATATTTCTTACTGTCCTAATCTTTTATTAGAGAGAAAGGCACCCTAGAATACATCGTATTCCACACACATATAAATGCACCTTTACGGTTACTTTTTTGCCCTCACCTAACCTTCAGTGCACTCTTGCTATGGGGTACGTGATTCTACAGTTATAGCTGTTTGCATTTATGTTATGGCAATTGATTCCAACTTCTGGAAAACATGTGGTTCACTCTTGACTTTTCAAACCAAGGCCTGAGACAACAAAGAATTGGAAATCACTGACTGAGTCAGAGCGGTGCAGAATATCTTTGGAATCCATAGCAGAGCATGTTGGTAAGTAGCTGCAAAATACAGGTTGGAGGTATCCTTACATAAATCTTGAAGAATTCGTTTACTTTGCTGATTTTGTAAAACACCCATTTTTTCATAATCTCTTCCTGTTTACTTCAAGTTGAGAAGACATTTAGATATAATTTTATATTCTTTCATATTTACATCTGTTTTGATTTTAATGTTTTTAGTATTTCTCTGTACCATATAATTTGATAACCTTGCCCTTAAAGAAGCCAAAATTAATAGAAGATTAAGGAAAGATGTTCTTTTTTCGTTTCTGGATATTTTTCAATGATTTACTATTAATAATTGTATCTCCACATACATTTGTAACTTTATTTACCTTTTATGACCTCCAGACCAATAACTGAGCCTTCACCTCCCATAACAAAGTCCCGTTCCACAATCATAATCATTTCTCAGAAGAACAGCAGAGGTAGGAGGTTAAAAGGAAAGCTCTGGAGACATCAAACATACAGAATATAAAGCATAATGCTAGCATTTGCAGGACAGTACAGGATACTGTAAAGCTTTTCATAACCATGTTAATATCTTTTAATTTCAAATCTTTTGACTGTGCAGCTGTTTAACTTTAGCTGCAATTTCCTGATCGAATAAACAGCACAAGCGTTCCTGATAATATCTTGCTCCAGGAGGATTAAAAGATGATAAAACCTTTTGCTGGATGACTTACCATGTGATGATTGATTTTGTTTTGTTTGTTTTGTTTTAAGATGCTGTGTCATCAAGTTTTGAGAGGTCCGTGTCTGTACACACTAAGAGAGTCATTGACACAGAGTTTCATACAGAAGAACCTTCCCGATCCCTATCCCCAGTCTTCAAGTCACCAAGGAGATCCAGACCAGAATCTGGTGATTCCTTGGACAGTGCATCCTCATCAACTCTTCTCAAAGACCTACGACATGATGGCAGAGTATCCCATGTGTTAGTGAGCAAGTCAGAAGATGTATCCAGTGATGATGTTTTGTCCAGTCACAAATCTGATATACAAGAGGAGATGGAGTACATAAAATCAGAAGAATCCGAGGTTGAAGATGCTAATAATAAACATTCAGATAGTTCTGGTGCCTTGTTGAAACTAGATATACATCAGGAGAATTTAGCAGAAGTCTTTCCAAAGAGAGACCTCAACTCTGATACTAAACAGTTTCAGAAAGAACTGTTTGGTTTGGCTGTTCAAAATATTCAGAATAGAGAAGAGATCTCAAAATGGAGAGAAACTAGCAAAGATGATGTGGGGATTGATCAAAGTGACATATCAGAAAAGTCCTCTCTCATACTCAGCAAGTGGGCACAAAAAAAAGACTTTTCTCTTCCAGAACAACATTTTACTGAACAAGAGCTATCCTACTCAGAAGATTTTGAGGGGTCCTCCCCTAGAAAAGAGACATCAGTTGAAGAAACTCCTTCTGTTGAATGTTACAAAGAAGATTTTGAGATATCTACACTGTCACACAGAAAAGATTCTCAATCACTTAGAGAAAAATCACAGCATATAAAAACACCTAGAAGCAGATCGGCTAGCCTTGGCAGTGATGATGAAATCAGTGAATATCTCAGTGACAAATCTGTCTCTGGAAATGTGCATTCAGAGAGAGTATTAGAACTCAAATCACCAACAGAGCTTATAAAAAATAAAGAGCGCAGTGATGTGGAGACAGAACAAACTCCCATTGAACTGCCTCTTTGGACTTCAGTTTCTATCACAGAAGAAGAGGATGCTCTGGTAAATTTCCATATTGGTGACAGGATACTTGTGAGTAATGTCCAGCCTGGAACACTGCGATTCAAAGGTCTGACCAGTTTTGCCAAAGGCTATTGGGCTGGTGTGGAGCTGGATAAACCAGAAGGAAACAACAATGGGACTTACAATGGTATTAAATATTTTGATTGTAAGGAAAAGCATGGTATTTTTGCTCCTCCTCAAAAAATCTCTCATATTTCAGAAAGCTTTGATGCCTATGTAGACACGAATGATGACACAGACTCGTTCTTTGATGACAGATTGGGTCAGCATCACAAATCTGAACAGAAAGACAAAGAAAGTTCCAAATCTGGCAAAGATGAAGAAAGCAAGGGAAGAGATGCAGCTGAGAAGTCTTCCCGAGATACAACTCCAATGGGCACGACCACTTTAGAAGCCTCTGTTGGGCAAAGGGTTGATGATTACTCCAATTCTGAAGCAAGCCATATAAAGGAGGTTTCCACAGATGTTGGACCACTTGCCAAAGAGCAGTCTGTGGTGAACTACCTGAAAGATTCCATAAAAGATGAGACTGGCCATGCACTATCTGTTTCTGCTTTAGAAAAGGTTTCCACTATTCTGCTGGAAGGGACCTTAGATGGTATGTTGTCTGAGAAGTTGGAGAGGCAGCAATCTTTAGAGGAGGAATGTACTGAAAAATCAGATAATTTCTCTTCTGGAGTTTTGGAAAAGCCTGTAACTCCACTCCTGGACCTGTTGACCAAGGAAAAGAACCAATTAGAGGCCCAATTTAGACTGCCTCTTAGAGAAGAAGAAAAATCAAAAGATCAACTAGAAAAGCTTAGCTTGCTGACAGACAGCCTACTTAAGGATTTTGTTAAGGACACTGTCAATCAGCTACAGCAAATCAAGAAGGTCAGGAATGAGAAGATTCAGCTTAGCAATCAGGAGCTCTGTGATGGCCAAGACCAATCATCATCCAGAACCACAGCCCAGCATGTGGAGGAGCAGGTAGCGAAAGGCATACCAGACTTTTTCTTAAGTTCTGAACTGGAAGATGAAAGAGAAGAAGTTTCCTCTCCAGACATGTGTCCCAGACCAGTGAGTATATAGCTCACATGGATTTCAGAATCTAATACAGTAATAGTTTGTTTGACAGATAATTACTGAACCTGAAGGGGGATGGAGTGTTCTATCAATTTTGTTTCTCCCAAGTGTTGTCAAATGATCTGCATTATGTGTCCCACTGTATAGTAAATTCTGAAACATTTTTAGATTTACAAAGATATATGAAAGACCTACTCGTATCATATGAAAAACTGAAAAATATTCTACATAGCATTCTGCTTATATACATTTCCTCTAGTGGCCTTACACCATTTTTCATAATCCTTACTGAAGTTGCAGACTCTTGTGCCAAAGCATATGAGTTGTGTGAGTATGAATGCAAACTCTAGTGTTGAAGAGTAAGCTTGCTTCCGCTTACTCTCCACATAAAACAGTCACCCATTGACCTTACAATTAATTGCTATAGAGATCACTAAGATGTCAAGCTGCTAAAGGTGCTAGCTAAGTTAACAGCTCTTTGGTAAGTGAAATTTTATATCTACTAAATAGGTAGATATATCATGAACCAGTGGAAGTTCAAGCTTCCCCAGAACCACTTCTGAGGATAAGATGATAATACTTGGCCTGTTTGCTGAGGCTCCAAACAAAGCTGCCAGCTGTGGTGGTATTCTCAATATGTTACTATCACAAAAAGTACCAGCTCACTTTCACATAGGCCATGAAAACAACCTTCAGTTTGTAATTGCTTTTGGCTTGCTGATTTAAGCTAGATTGGTACTTGTGGTAGGTGAACACTACCAAACCATTGATCCACCCAGCTCCTCACCAACAGATGGATTTCAGGACAGAATGAACAACAGGAACACATAATGTATTTTTTGAAATGCTTCTCTGCATTGTAAATCCTTACTAACTTTTCAAAAGCTGTGAGGAAGAAGTGATGAAAGTGCAGGTATGTGAATAGAATCACATGATTCCACTCTTGGGGTTTTTTTTGAGATAATTATTTGAAAGTGTTTTGTACACTGACATATCAGAAGTATATTTAAAAATCTAATTACAAGACATATTTGATAGACAATAAAGTACTTTACTGCTTTGAATAGTAACTGTAATTCTGTTTCTTATTCTACAGGAGAGTCCAGTGTTTGGTGCCAGTGGACAGGAAGAGCTTGCTAAGAGGCTGGCAGAACTGGAGCTCAGTCGGGAGTTCCTGAGTGTGTTAGGAGATGATCAAGACTGGTTTGATGAGGACTTTGGCTTGAGCACCCCCAAGGTCCAGCAGAAGCACACTGAAGAACCAGCAGTGCTGCCCAAGATAGAGTCACAAAAAGTGCCACCTAAGCCATGTGAGGAGCCTTTGGCTGTTCCACATACTGCAGTGGAAGTAGAAAGCATGGTACATGCGGCATCTGAGGAGCTGTGGAAGTTGAAGGAGTTGGGTCATGACCTTCAGAGAATCAGCCTTCCCATGGATCTTGGTAATACCACCAAGGAGCAGGACATGGAGACTGTAAGCAAACAGGTCTATAAACAGGTACATCCCTGGGGAACATTGATCTTATCCCCTGGATACTTGCCTCAGAAGCTGAAGTTTTAATTCTGACCTTTTTCTTTTTGCCAAGGCGGTATTTGACTTGACAAGAGAGATTTTTGGGGAAATCTTTGGTGAGGATCCCAATCTGAATCAACCTATTTGGATGAAACCATGTAGAATCACCTCCACTTACTTCCGGCGAGTGAAAGATCCAAATGACCTTGATGAGATCAAGGTAGGGAAAATGGTGTTAAATTGTAACTCTTGTGTCATATAATACTTGCATAGCATTTTTTATTTGTAGTTCGCAAAATGTTGTATGCAAGGTTAGCATTGCTGAATTTTAAGAGATGTAGCATTTGAGCACAGAGAAGTTTCAAGAGAATTTCTTCTCTGAAAAACAACTGTAAAGATGACATTTCTTTTTTATTCAATATATTTACCCCCCATCTCTTTCTGGATTGTGTTTGCTGACTCTAGTGACGTTAAAGTTGGGGGTTTTTTGTTTGTTTGTTTTTTTGTTTTACTGCTGATCTAACAGACTCACTCCTACAATGTGATCTGTGTGGGTAGATTCATGACTCTGTTCAGACTTCAGCGGGATATATGTATGGGTCTGTTGTCAAGGGTCTGGTTGCAAGATGGGGCTATAAGAGTGAGCTGGATTTTGGGTATTCCTGTGCGTCATAGTTGTATGCTATACTTTAGCCCAGGGGTCTCAAACACAGGGCCTGTGGGCCGCATGCAGCCCCAAAAGCTACTTCCTGCAACCTGCAAAGATGGTTTCGTTACCAATATTTGCAATATTGTTGTATGAAAAGGTTTCAGTGGTGCCGCCTTTGAGCTAATATACTAGTCCTCATGCGGCCCTCTACTAGTCCTCATGTAGGCCCTGTAGTGATTTGAGTTTGAGACCCCTGCTTTAGCCTATGCTAACCCTACTGAAGCAGTGGAGTCACACAAATGGACCGAGGGCATGATTTGAAGATGAAATGGGAGCTCTACTATAACTGAGGACCTTAGTTTGGCTTGCAGAGTTTTTATTACTGGTGTGATAGTGGTCAAGAAATAAAAAAACTTAGCTAGTCAGTTGAATTTACAGGGCAGTGTGTTAGAAAAAGCATCTGTTAAACTTGCACTTTTCATACGGAAATCATTGGGACACAAACAAGTAATATTCCTGATGCTGTTATTCCACAGTCACTTTTCAGAGTAGGACTGCATTGAAACTAAGTTGCCCAAGATAGCACATTAGGTATTTGGTAGAGGCAGAACCTAGGTCTACTGAGCCATAGCTGTACCTGAACTGTTAATAACTGAGAAGAATAAAGTTAAAAGGAGAAGGGTCTCAATCTCTAACCCTATTTTCCTGCAGTGTCCTTTCATAAACATAGTTTTACTCTCCAGTTTACTGTATTGTGAAAGTTATGCTCTCTGGTCAGTCAGAGCTGTAAGGGATACATTTTTTTCATCCCTTTATTAAACACAGTATACCCTCTGTATAATGTTGCCCCTGAGGCAGGGTTATAACTCAGTACTTCCATTTGTAAATCTCTTGCACTGCACTATACATCCCATAGTTGAACAGAAATTCACCTTGTATTTTAAGATCTGATTTTGTACATCAAGTGCTATTTACAGGATTCACTTCTTCCCTCAAATACAGTATTAAATCTTTTCTTTCCTGTAGAGCTTCATTGCAGCTGAAGTGTTGAAATTGTTCAGTTTGAGAAAGGAAGCTAATCACAAAACAGATTGGCAGAAGATGATGAAGTTTGGACGCAAGAAACGGGACAGAGTGGATCATATACTGGTCAGTGGATAAAAGTAGTCAATGGTGTGACTGGGTGTAGAGCTGGATTACGGCAGAGGCTTTAAGGGCTGCAGCCCTAGGGTAAAAGAGGGCCCCAGTGACCGACCAAAATCAGGCCTGGCTGTGTGCTGTGCTGCTGCCACCCATAATCAGTCTGCCCAGACCACCAAGCCCGGGAGTGGTGCAGGAGCACTGGAGACTCTGTCCCGAGGGCCCTATTGCAGCTAGCCAGGCTGTAAGCCCCAAACTCCCCCTCCATCCTGCAGCACCACTGGGCTGCCAGCCATGGATATTCCCCCAGCAGCGGCTGGGCTGCAGGCCCTGAATCATGCCACCGTACTGGGTAGAGGAGCTTGATCCAGCCCTGACTATTATTCCCTGAACACAACGTGTTTGTTGGTTAGATTTCAAAAGAGGGCATGAACAATGGCTTTTGACCAAAGGTAGTTAATACTAGGTGCACAGTATAGAACTACATTTAAGTCCCACAAGGTCCAAAGGTCCATTTATGTTTGTCTTTTTTGGATGCCTGGAATGAACAAAATAACTTTTGAACAGCTCATGTGGGTGGAGAGAGTAAGACAAGGAGAAAGCTGAGATACACTAAAGGTTGAAACCACTAATTTAAATGGTGAATTTGTTACAATGTAAATGCGTAAGTGAAAGGGTAGCCTTTTTTATTTGATGATATTTCACCTGTGGCAAGTGATAAAAACCAAATAGATTAGGCTCTTTCCAGTGATAGAATTCAGATACTACATTTTTTGGCTTTTTTATGAGTTTTGCAGGTTAGCCTAGTGCAGAGTATGAAATATGATTGTAATTTCAAAATGACTGTTGTCTTCATAGGACTGTGGTAGCAGCTGTACCTCATGTTACCCTCAATATACTCACCGAGTCAACAACAAGCGGCATTGCTGCTCCTGTGGTACTTGTCCATGTCAGCCCTATTGAACAATGTATGCTACCTACATTGGTGCAGAAGTGGAGGATAAGTCAGGGGAAAGCTGTTTAAAGTTGATCTTTGTATGATTTTATTGAATGGTTGGAACCTTTCATCTGTGATGATGAGAAGGAGTGTACTGGCAACATAGGAGGTGCCAGTGCATTGCATTAACATTAACTATATGATCCTAAATTGGTATCTAAAATACCAGTTAATTCTTACCAGGGATCACTTGAGTCTTTTGTTCTCCCACCAGTGCAGGATTTCCAACAAAGTATTAGGAAGATTTCCATCAGGGCAAAAGCTGCATCTTAGGTAAAGGGTTTAAAGTTAGGGTCGAGTACGAGGGATATCAGGGCTATATTAGTATGTGTGTTGTAACTAATGTATGAGAGCCTGAAGTACAGCCACATTAAGTATGGAACATGTATCTGCACCAGTTCACTCACCAGCTTTCAGTTATTGGGAACTAGTTGCATTTGGAAACATTCAAAATGTGAATCGGGTTGAAAATTCAGATACTAAGGGCTTGTCTTCATTGATGATAGTGAACCATCTCTCAGATTGATTGATTGGATCTGTAAAGTCCCATTCAGCCAATCAAGGAGCTAATGCTGAAAGACCACCCTCGCAGAAGGAGTAGTGCTGCATTGGAGTGAGATATGCAAGGAATTTTAGTGCCTCACATATCTCCTTTTGTTTGCTGCCGAAACTGTGTGACAGTGCAGGGCAGCGATAATATACAATAGACTCTAAGGTCAGAAGGAACCAATATGATCATCTAGTCTGACCTCCCGCACACTGCAGGCCACAAAACCTCACCCACCCACTCCTACAATGAACCTCAAACCCATAACTGAGCTATTAAAGTTCTCAAATCATGATTTAAAGACTTTAATACAGAGAATCAACCAGCAAGTGAGCCATGCCCAATGCTACAGAGGAAAGCAAAAAACCCCCAGTGCCCAAGCCAATCAGCCCTGGGGGAAAATTCCTTCCCGACCCCGAATATGGTGATCAGTTAAACCCTGAGCATGAGGGCAAGTCCACAACAGCCAGTCAGGAAGAACTTCTCTGTAATAACTCAGAACCCACTCGATCCAATGCCCTTTCCCAGGTCACTATCATACCCATCACCAGTAGTAAAAGACAGACAATGGCCAAGCTACACTGTCCATCCTATCATTCCCTCCATAAACTTATCAAGCTCTGTTTTGAAGGAACCTAAGGTTTTTGCCCCCACCACTTCCCTTGGTAGACTCTTCCAGAACTTTACTCCTCTGATGGTTAGGAATTCGTGTCTAATTTCAAGCCTAAATTTTCTGAAGGACAGTTTGTATCCATTTGTTTGTGTGTCCACATTGGCGCCGTATTCAAATAATTCCTCTCCCTCCCTTGTATTGATCCCTCTAACGTATTTATAAAGAGCAGTCATATCTCCTCTCAGCCTTCTTTTGGTCAGACTAAACAAACCAAGCTCTTTAAGTCGTCTCTCGTAGGGAAGATTTTCCATTCCACAAATCATCCTTGTAGCCCTTCTTTGCACCTGTTCCAGTTTGACTTCATCTTTCTTAAACATGGGTGACTAGAACTGTACACAATCCTCCAAGTGAGGTCGCACCAGCGCCTTGTATAATAGTACTAACACCTCCCTATCTCTACTGGAAATACCCCTTCTGATGCACCCCAGGACCGCATTAGCTTTTTTCACTGCCACATCACATTGGCTACTCATTGTCGTTCTGTGATCAAACAGTACGCCCAGGTCCTTCTCCTCCCCCATCACTTCCAGCTGATGCATTCCCAACTTATAAGAAAAATTGCTGTTATTTGTCCCTAAGTGCATGACCTTGCACTTCCTGTTGCTGAATTTCATCCTATTTGAAATGCTCCACCTTACAAGGTCATCCAAATCACTCTGTATGCTATCCCGATCCTCCTCCGTATTGGCAATACCTCCCAGCTTGGTGTCATCTGCAAACTTAATTAGCACATTCCCACTTTTTGTGCCAAGGTCAGTCTGAGATCTTCCAGATTGTATTTCGTAGGAGAATCCAGAATGCACCTTAATTCAGAAATTTTAGTAAAATACAGTCTGCAAGCTTGTGTGTTATCCACTCTCACTCACAAAGAAACCACCTTTATAGCTGAAGGCTGGGAAAAATCTGAGAAAACTCTTTGCCTTGGGAATTGGCCATGCTAAGTGACATTGTTGCTAAGCTTATCACTGCAAAGTAAGCTACCAAGAGAAAGAAACTTCTAACTTAAAGAAGTAGCCAAGCTCTGGGAAACTTCTGTAAACTATTTTGTTACAATCTCTTTAAATTGTTAAGCAGCTGATTAACATTCTCTGTTTCCTAATCAGCCTCCAGCTTCTGCCACTTTTGTTTCCATAGTCATGAACTGTGAGAATATAAATATCAGATCATGGCGTTTTTTAAACAAATATATATCGGCAGCTCAAATGCTGCCTGGAGTGACTCACAACTGTAGTGCCTGTCTCAGGGCAGACTGTCAGAAAATGGCAGACTCCTCAGACTGCTGGTCTGTTCTATAATTAGATTTCCCCCAATCAATAAGGAATGTAAAGTCCAGGATCACTGTTACTCTTACCACGGAGCCACATACAGCCATCTTAGACTCCCCAGTCTGTCTTGCCACTCAGACAGACTGGACTTCATGATAAAAAGTCATTCAAACCAAAAATCACACCACATCAGACTGCTCCTAATCCCAAGAGACCTGCCATTTACTCTAGGTCAGTTGGAATGCTAGATCCTACAGCAAAACAACAGTGGTAACCAACTTTATAGTAAACTAACTAAGTCATTAACTAAGAAAAGGAAACGAGATTTATATAGAGGTTAAATCAAAAAAAAAAAACATGCTCAGATGAATCTCAGTTTATAATTGCAAATGGTACAGTGATATAATAAACTGCCAGTTTCACACAAATCTTCAGAATACCTAGGGCATCTTGTGGGATCTCCATTTTGCATCTGGTATACTTTCCTGTAAGAAAGGTAATCTAGAGATGAAGGATCTTTCTTGAATCCATTCTTGTAACTGCTTCTCATAGAAAACAGCTTGACAGAGTCATCGCCCACATGGCCTTTTCCTTCGATGATGGAAAGTGAGAAATGTGTTTTGAGTCTTTAACCTCAGATCATCACATGCAATGACCATTTACTTTGAAATTAGCATTTTTCTGTTAAAGTTCTTCATTTGCATTTCATAAGGTTTCTTTCTTGACCAGTGGGTTATTTATATGGGTTATAGGGCTATTTAGAATATAAATGTTTGCTATTTCATTAGAGCAGGATACAAATAAGTATAAACAATGCAAGTCACAGCCCAATAGTTTTCATGAAATTTGAACACCAAATACACTCTTAGGCCACATTTACACTGATGGTGGCAAAGTCATCTCCATCAGATTGACCTTTCCAGATTGACTTAGTGGTTAGTTAAGACCCACTAAGTCAGTCTGGAAACTGATTTAATGAAACTACTCCTTCAAGTGGCATAGCACTGTATCAATAGAAATGCTTTTCCCATTTCCACAGCACAGTGAGGACACTGAGCTGAAGGAGAGTTAGGAAGCTGACAGGAGTTACACAAGTTACTGTACATAGCTTACATAACTTCTGTCAACTGCCAGCAGATTTCACCACCAATGTAGACCTGGCCTTATACATTTAATAATTACTTTGATATATACTAATACAGAGGTGAATTGACCTAGGTCTTCAGCATGAACTGGCACCATCACACAGTTGTCATACTAAAGTAAGAAGAATCTAGAAATTAAACTGTAGTTAGCCTGTTTATAATGGCTGGTTTAATGTCCAAATTTGATTTGCTCCTTTATAAAGGACTATTGAAGTGCATGATTTAATCAGAGTCAAAGTTAAGTTGTATTATTATTATTGTTTTAATGTTTAATAATGTCAGACAGAGGTGGAGATTCTAAAACTTTCATTGTCTGAAATGAGGCGTTAGTAGACAGTTTCCTGCAGGCTTCTTCCCATCCCATTCATAATTGTGTAACATCCCATGACAATTACAGCAATTGCTTACTTGGGCAAGTAATATTCATAAAGTGTGCACTTCTGGCTGTCTTAAATATAATGCAACAAGGAAACAATGGGGAGCCAGGAGTACCATGTGATCATCCAGCACTCTGGGAACCATAATTTGGAAACCACTGTTGTAAGGTGTTTGTATAGGCAGGTAAATTTAGCGTATATCCCTTTTCTCAAACCCTATCAACAGTGACAATCAAGTTCTTGTAGTGTTATGATGTAGCCTACCAGGAAGCAATGAGGCAGTAATTCTGGCAGTCAAGCCTTGCTGTACAGCTCCAGTTCAGAGATTACTCTTTGCTTTGCTTTTTCTCCTCTGTTCCCTCTTAGTGAAGCTGTTCAAAAACTGTTTCAATATTTTGTAATAAAAATCACAAACATTTGCCAGAAACTGAACATTTTTATATAAAGTCCAGTTCTTTGTGAACTGTTTCATTTAAAAGTTTTTCAATTAAAAACTTCTCATTCAAATATTTCAACATTTTTAATTCCCACATTCCTGAATCTTGACTGCTGAATCTTGTGCATCCTTTCCAGACTCCAGGGAACACCTTCAAAGGCACAAATGGGTATTAGATGCTATGGCCTGAAGAGCACCCCAGTGCCAGTTGGCACATGTTGTCTTAATACATACCCAAAAGATGGCATACAATGAATACATTATTAGAAATAACTCACTGATCTCTTAGTCACATAAGACAAAAGCGCAAAGGATGTTAAAAAGTTCTCCCTCAATCTTCCAAGAAGGTGCTTTGTCTTCTGAAGACCTTGATACTTATTTATGATGTTCAGGCACAGATTGTAGATTGGCTTGCCTATGAAACAGCAGCCAGATTACCCTGCTTTTTCACTTGAGTGCTTAGGCCTAAAGCCTTGTCCACCAGCATATTTGCATGGACTAGGGCAAGGAGCTCTACCACTGTTTTCTTCCTCTATCCCTGCTTGGAGTTTTAAGGAAGATGAAGTAAGACAAAGCAGAAGTAGCACTTTCAAGGCTCTTGAATGTCCATCCCTGTAGTGTAGGCTGATGAATCTGGCATTGGGCCATCTTTGGAAATTGCTTGAGTTTCTGGAGCTGTCGATCCAAGGCCCATAATCTGCCTCTTTCAGTGTGATTTGGAGAGGTTACAAGTAAAGCTAAGCTGCTTTCTAGAGGAGGAAATCTATTTTGAAATTAATCTTTCTAGGTAGCAACAGATACCCTACTTCTGTGAAATACCCATGAATTTGGAACAGTTTTTTGGTTCCATGAGGCAAGGAGAAAACGATCAATGCCTGAACATGTGCATTGCAAAATATCTTAGTGCCCTGTGTAGGGTTTCTAAAAGAGCTGAGTATCTATAACCTGAGTGTCTACTCTTCTGTCTTATTGATTATTAGAGTTCTTCAAGGAACAGAACTCTAGTTCCTAGCTGGTTTTTATTCATTTTTGTTGGATTCACCTGCATCATTCACTGATGACTCCGTGGGACCTCTCTTTCATTTTGCAGGTACTCATTTGTTTGAATTTGAACTGCAGGAGCAGATACCCTTCCCATTTTAAGGTGCTGCTTTTAGTTTTCATGATACACTGTCAGATGAGTGGAGAATTAAGCTCCAGCCCTCTCTGTCTTTCATGTGCACCTCATTCAGTATTTTCTGGGTAAGATGGTATTCATTCTTCTGCCAGAATTCCATCACTGAGAGGAAGATGAAATTCTGCTTTGGTTAACCTGTTCCGTTTCCATCTTTGTCTAAGTTTTGCATCTCTCCAAGATAGGAAACTTCAGTTCTGGTGTCAGATGTGTGACAGTCTGCTTATCTCTTCCATGAGAATTCAGAATGTTTCAGCAATTTTGTATGCTTTGAAAAATGCCACAGGGGTGTAAAAACTCACATTAACCACCAGATAGTCAGAGACCAGTATCATTTGCTTATAAGTCAGTAAGTGCTAATGTACCAGTTGGGTCAAATGTCACCTACTCATAGGCTCACAATAACTTCCTGAGCTGAGGCTTTTATTTTTTTTGACAGAAGGTAAAGCAAAATGGCAGTCTCCTTGCACATTCATAAAGCTCTGCCCCCTAGACTGCCTGTACCTGAGAGTGCTTCTTTCAAATGTAGACTTCTTCAATCAGCATGGTAAGGTAGGCCCTTCTCAGATCTCCACTTGATGCCATGCACTATAAGTCTTTGAGAGGCAGGAAGAGTGGTATAGAACAAAAGACTGGTGATTCCTTTTCTTAGCCTTCTCCCCTGCCACCCTTCATGCCACTCTTCTTTCCTCTGAGAGGTGCCACGCTATATTCTTGTACCTTTTTCACTTTTTTTCCTAATTTATCAACTTTTCTCACTTTCAAAGCCTCTCTATTCAGGAGGGAAATGTAAGGTCTGACCTCTGATATAGAGAACTTGATTAGCAGAGTTTTTGCCTGCTCCTTTCCTCGTAGGTGAAGCCGTAGCACTTTGTCCTTAGCTGTTGTTGTCTGTTAGTAGTATGGGGGGAAAAAGAGGGCTGTGACAAAAAGAATTAACAGAGAACAATTTTCATTTGTCTTGTATATGTGTGAATGACAGCATTTCTTTAGCTACACTAGGGTGAATCTGTGCAAAGCAGAAATCAATGTGCAGAACACCTAAAAATTGCCCTCTCACACTTGGTCCATGAGATGCATTTATTTTTCCAGACTTTCATAGAAAAGGAGCTGTCAAACTGAAACCACATGCATAACTGAGAGCTTGTAATCATAGCTAGAAACACTGGAAGTAGTTCTGTTCCTCTGTGGTTTCCATTGCAGCTTGCTGGGCCTTCACATTACTTTTGGATTATTAAACTACAGAGAATTGTTGTACAGTAGCTTGCCCCTTTTCTCTCAAGCAGATGAAGTCTCCCAATTTTAGAAAATTCAAAAGAGGATACTGAAGTAATTATAGTTCTTACTTGTTTCTCCCCCTTTATATCATAAATAAAATACTGCAGAAACTGATATCAGAACTAATAAAACTATCACAAGTAATGTTTTTCAGCCGTTTTGACCATGAATTAATTTCTGCCTGACCTACTTCACTGGTTGCCCATATATGTAGTGGGATAGATTTTATCCACAAAGAAGTTTTAATTTTCCTTTTCTGATTATATAATGTAAATATATATTAATTAATTTCAGCAGATGCTCTGGAACCAAATATAGAAATCATGGACCATGGTGGGTTAGCACTGAACCTGAATAAATGTTGGAAGAGGTTTTAAGAGTTACTTTCTAGCGTTCAAAAAAATTTTTAATTTGATTTCGTGTGAAGCCCTGAAGCTTCAGTAGTGTGAATACATATGGAAGCAAAGTTTGGCACTTCTAAAGATTAACAAATTTATCACATGACTCCTTGTTTGTTTAGTTAATACCAATGCTTTCAAACCAGTGAAGCATGAAATATGCTGTGCAAAGAAACTGTTTTACACCATCATATTGCACAATAGCATTGCTGCCAGCAATATTGCTTCTACTTTCAGGACAATTAGTAGTGAAATGTGAATTTAAGCAACCAATTAGTTTTAGAAATATTTCAATTTGAATTTGCTCTGTTGATCAGGAATAATGTCACGAGTAGTGTTTTTCAAGCACAAAACTTTGACAGAAATAGAATGAATTTACTTAAAATGAACAGTCAGCCAAAGAGGGAAAATTTAAAAAGTTAAATTATTTCACTAAAAGAGACTGGGTGTGTAATATAACTTTATTTTACTGCTCTGAGAATTGATGTGGAACAACTTTTATATAAAATAATTCATAATTGCTTGTTATTTGTGTTATACATTTTCCATGCTTGTTTTTTTACTTGTCCTAGAAGTCCTAAAGGATACTCTTCCAAGAAACAATGGGAAGTGTTAACATTCTTTTTCCCTCTAAAATCCAAGGTGCAGGAGCTCCATGAGGAAGAAGCTCAATGGGTCAATTATGATGAGGATGAGCTTTGTGTGAAGATGCAATTGGCAGATGGGATCTTCGAGGCCTTAATCAGAGACACAATTAATGTTCTGAACCAGATAAATGAAAAACAAGCGAGACTACTGCTTGTGTGACATCCGAGAAAATAAACCAGAAACTGTGAAACTGCTTGAGTCATGGGCTTTCTGACTCCTGCCATATACTACATCTCCACCATAGCAATACTGCTGCTGGACTTTCATACATGGTTTTAAAGGCAGTTTGGGTGTGATCAAGGAACACAATTATTACATCTCTCTGCCTTTAGAGACCTTGCACTGGATTTATTTTTCCAACCAAGCATGGTTCTTCACTTGCTGCTGGCTTATGGTATGTTCACACCATCCTTTGTACCAATTCAGTATGCAGAATGTGTGTCAATACCTCCCTGGTATCAGTCTACAGTGAACTTCGGATTGTACTCAGAAGGTGGCTGGATCAGGTTAGGCTGGGATACTGGTCACTTGGCCCATAATTGCTGTAGTCTTTAGAACTATGTATCAGATGATTTTGATAACTATTGATTTGGTCAGTTTTTAGCCAAAAATGTACATTACAGCAATTAATAGTCTTACATTCATAGCCACTTTATATCCTGCAGTCCTAACAGTATGCATCAGTTGTTCCACTCCGGAGCACATTTCATTTCCTTTTGAAATCCATTTCCATCTTTCTTCATGGGATGTGGTACCAGACATGACCAGTAGGCTAACATGGGGGAAATCGGATGAGCTTGCTTTTTGCATTCATCTGAAGAATTCTTATCTATTTCCTATCTAATTTGCTTCAGTCAAAGTAAAGGGCACCAAAAACTAGGCATAGTAAACTAGTCCTTGGTCCTACCATGTGGATTCCTTCAGCTCCTGAATCACCAGCAGCTCTTAAATAAATGAATATTCAAGATTCTCTCAGGCAGTAGTCTTATAGGAATGGAAAATGTTTCTTCACAAAACTTTGGCCTTCAATCGCTCGCCTTCCTCCCTTGCTACCATCCAGCTCTAATGAACTAGAAAAGCAGTTACTTGAACAATTAGGGAAATGATTGTATGCACCAAAGAAAGTGATGTCCAGTACTTGTATTTGCCTGTGTAGTTGTTTTGTGATTGTGGGATTTTTAACTTATTTTAAGATAATTTATTAAATTGGAAATAAGGAAAGTATCCAGTGCAGTAGCTGCACTGTCTTAGGTCTTGAAACAGAAGAACCTTTGAAAGGTACCTGTGTAATACTGCACCTGTCCTAGAAACCTCCATAGTTTTTTGCACAAAAGTTCCAGCTTGAGATAGAAGGGTGGAAGAGTGGGTTAGAAAGAACCAAACATCAGTGGTCAAAGGTAGGAGAGAAAGGGGGAATCTATGAAAAGAGCCTCGCCTGGACAAATTTCAATGATTGTGGACTATTTAAGGAAGTGATCTTGAAGACAAAATGTGAAAATATTTCTTGCTCCTCTGTTGCCTTTCTTCTCACAAATGGTTCTTTTTTTTGGAGCAGTAGGAAGCCACCATGTGGTATGTTTAGAGCTGTTCAACCCTAGTGCCCTTCAGTGCTTTCTTAATCTGTCCTCCCCTATTTGTGCATTGTGGATGAACACAAACAATGTAGGGTTGAGTTTTAATGCCTTAATAATGGAGGTCCTGTTTACTAACATGGAGTGAGACCCAGAGCGGATTCATATTCTCCAGGCATGCTGAAGTATTGAAATGCACTCAGAAGCATGTTAGGAGGCACCCCAAAGATGTTACAGCAGACTATATGCATGTGGGGAGATTTCTGCTCCTTTTCTTCCATCTGTTTTTGTTTCTTGGGCTTCCTGCTATGCATACTTGTGCTGCTGCTCCATTATGTTCTCTTGCGCGCTCTCTCCATCTTTATTTTTGGGAAACTGTCATGGGAATATTTGTGTTTTGCACAGTGATACACAACCTGTAATTCTTTAAATCAGCAACAGCACTGAAAAAGGTTGGCTTTTGGGTCCAATCATATTCTCAGAGATGATAGTGCCAGCACCTCATCTGTAAGTTGTTATTGGTGAGCCACATCCATGAGAGCTTAATGAACAAAGAACAAACCTAAGCAAATAGCGTCTTGGAAGGCCTCCGAAAGGGCACATGTATCAGTCTGTCGGTGGTTAACATTCTTTCCAGCTGTCCAGAAATCAGAGGATTTTCATGGAGTGGCATGCATCTTTTTCTTGAGAGATTCACTTGTGTGTGCAAATTAGCATCGCTGTGCTGAACTTCATAACTGTCCTAGGCACTTGACAAAAACAAACTATAGCTGCTGTTTAGCCAGCCTGGTGTCACTAGTCAGGTCACTGTCTGACTCCCTTTCCTGGGCCTGTCTTCTTTAGAACAGAGATACTGTTTTTATAAACAGTCATAGAGAGAGTAGAATACCAACAGAAGGAGAGAAGCCTGCAAAGCAGGTCTATGGCATGGGTTTTGTAGAAATGAGTTTCCATCCGAAGGATCCCATGGCCATTGCTGAGATAGAAAGGTGAGCTACATCTCAGAAGATTCCTGGTGAAACATAGGATTTGTGTGCATGGTGTGTGCACAGCAGAGAGGTTTTTTTTGTACCATCAGCCCTTCGAGATGTGGAAGAAGATTGGAGATTCCTTATGTCTTTACTGGCTTGAGTAAGCAAGTTTTGGTATCAGCTGTAGAAACAATTGCTACCTTTCCAGCTCTTTAGGCAGAAAGAATTGTGTAAAAGTAATGGTACCATTTACAGTTGTTACCAGTTTGTAATAGGAGCAGCCTGCAATTAAATATGTTTAGGTATCAGATTAAATTCTCAGTGCTGGAAAAGTGTTGGGGCACGCTGATGGCCAGGACCGATGATCATTGAGACAGGTGATGGTCCTTTCACGTCAGGTTTTTGACAAATTGTTGAAGCAGCATGAGGAAGCCCTGAATTGAATAAACAGAAGCTTAATTCTCCTACCTCCTTTTATCTCAAACTCAAGATGTTCTGTTTGGGTCATGGTTGGATTATCTTGGTGCAGCATTGTAGGAAAATCCAAAGTTGAGTGAACATGGAAACTCCAGAATTTTTCTGAGCCCGAAAATAGGGTGCGCTCTTGATAACAGACAGAAAGTTTTGCTTGGAGTCAATATGAAGATGTCCTTTTTCAGCCTAGGAAAAGAGCTATTAATGCAAGATTTTACAGCCCAGGATTGTGTGTGTGTGTAGAGAGTGACCACCTCTCTCATGGCAGGATATTTCCTGAGCTACAGATTTGAAATATTACTACTTTACCTTTCAGAAAAGCTTTTGTTACTCAAAGTTGTGTGGCCTATTTGAAAAATCTCTCTCGTTCACTTTCCTTTCTTGAAAAAGTGGCCTTAGCTTTTTGCAATACTTGAATAAATTGTGTACGTGCAAAAGTTTTTCAGTAGCACAGCATTAGAGAGCATTTAAATAACTGTTCTGCAAAGAACTGAGTGTAGTTCAGACTTTCAGTTCCCATTGATACCTTATGAATAGTATGAAAATAAATTACTTTTCAACAGAGTAACAGTAGACTCTTAAAAGGTATTTAGTTCAAATTGTAGGAATTTTGAAGTGTTTACAAATCAGTTAAAATGGAGAAAAGTAAAATATCCAGAACATATTTGAAATATAAAAATTAAAAAGGCAAAAATATATACAGATGAAAAAAGGAGTACTGTAATTAACCTGCATTTAATAGGGTTTTGTTTTCTTGACTTTGCAGAGCGTTTTTATATACATTTGCAAAGCCGCCTTTGGGAGACTCTCTCTCCCTGTGTACTGTATTGTGCAGAAATTAAAATAAATAAGCCTGTTTACTGTGTGTGTAAATAACCCATTAACCTGGTTTTCAGACCGGTTTTCAGCCAATAATCACATCTAGTGCAGCTTTGCACAGTAGAGTTAAGGATGTGGGTTGGTTGGCTGGTTTGGTTTTGTAATTATGAACTGTAAAATAACCAGGGTTGGCCCTGTGTACACCAGTGTAAATATCTTTGTTAACTGAAATGTACTTTGAGAATAAAACTGTAAATAAACTGATTTATATACTGTCTTATTTCCTGCTTCTGATAATTACACAAATAGCTGATAATTCTGAAGATGTGGTATGGATTTGTGCTTGATGACATATTCCACTTTATTTCTGCACTTCAGGCCCAATAAAGCCATCTACTAAATCACAATATAATTGCCTTAATTGTGGTAATGCCTTATAGCATGTCCTTGCATATTTATGAAAGCTGGCAGAGTCTCATGGCAAAAAATGGAAAAACCATTACTTCATTAGTGCATATAAGTCACAGTTTTAGTGAAGGATCAAAAATGAGTTGTGGTAAACTTTTCAAAATGGACTTCATTTTAAAATTATACTAAAAATGTGTTTTCCTGTCAAGTAGGAAATATCTGTAATCTTATTTGATGTAGATAAGATTTTCCTGGAAATGATCTTAAGTCTTTGTTATTTATTCCTGAATTAGATGGTTTTATAAGTCTGCTCTTGTCATTTCTGAACCCATCTTTTTAGATAGTGAAAAGGAATGTTCTCCAGAAAGCAGTATTTGTTGGTAGAAAGTAAAGAAGTCAGTGCTGCATCCAGTATATTTGGTTCATCTGTGTAATATTCTTAATTGTTTTCTCTAAAAGTGTAGTAGTTTAAAAATGAAAGATGATGGAGCACTGCAGAAGACTGTTGAGCAGCCATGACTCTTACTGGAAATTTCAGAAATCACAGGATTTATGACAGTGTGACAGCCAGCCCTAAGTCATTATTGAATGCAAAACAACAATAACCCCAGAGACAGCCTCACATTAATGCAAAAATCAAGCACTTTGGACAAGATGTTCCTGCAACTAAGGTTGCTATTGCTATTTTAACTCCTCCACATTACACATCCTGTTTATTTTACACTGTACACTGACAGAGTAACTACTTAAGGTATCCATTTAATAAGGTAGAGAGGCAAAGAGAATACTACATGTAGTTATCATGGAAGAGTTATTGTTGCCAAAGCAAGCTTACCTTTTTGGAATTTTCCCAGGGGTGTTGAATGATTGATTTCATGGTTTTAATATTGCATTAATAACTAGCTCCTATATAATGCTTTTCATCAGTAAATTTCAGTGCTTTACAAAGGTCAGCACCATTGTCCCGTTTTACAGCTGGGAAAACTGACGTACAACCCATTTGCACAATCTTCACATGCAGGAAGTGCATGAGTGCCGCAAGTGGGATCCACGTGGACAACATAACTGGAAGAACCACAGTTGCGATAAGGTATGTAACCTTTCGTTCTTTTTACAGATAAAACCAAGGCATCTGGTCTGCCATGAGGACTCAGTCCATGTCAGTTTTCAAATTTGGTTTTTGTGCTAAAGCTTTGTTCATGTGTGTGCTTGAAATTGTTTAAATGGGGAGTGAAGAATTAAGCACTTGGTCCCCTATAAGGAATGTTTTGGAAAATTCTTAGAATGTTGAAACCAAATTACAGTCAAGGCTTACAGCAATCCTAGTCCCTCACATCTGGATTTGAGCAAATCACAGCACTCAGGTGAGTTCCTTGCTTGTCTGTAGAATTATAGAAACTGGAAGGGACCATGAGAAGTCATCGAGTCTAGTCCCCTGCACACATGGCAGGACCAAGCACCCTTTTAAACCAACCCTGACAGGTGGTTGTCTATAGAATAAGCGGATAAGTGGCTGTAACATAGTAGTGTCTAAATTAGTGCTTCCTTTTTAACAAACGGAGTGCATGCATCACTCTCCATCACCACCCTTGAAATAATTTTCTCTGCATACCCTGGCCATTAGGACATATTGCTGCTTCCTACTGTCATAATGCCTATACTCAGGATGGAAGCATATGCACTGGGAATCAGTTTGGGGTACATTTCAGATTGGAAACTTAATCTTAAGGATTTATCTCCATTTTTGAAAACCTCTTGGCAAAGGACAGCATTGCCACTGGTAACTGAAGAGTGGCACAGTAAACTGCCACATCACTGCTTTGGGCCCTTCCCAAGATGACATTCCCTGATTTGCGAGTTCATATTTCCCCTTGGCATTGACTAGCAGCCATATTAAATGCTTCCCAGCACCACTTAAGAGTGTGCAATCACATTATAAATGCTTGGAAACTTATTCTCCCAGTCCCAGAATTTTGTTACTTAATGAAATTCTCTGATTGGGTAATGCAATTTCTGGCACTTCTTAAAGTCCACAACATTAAATCTAGTGGGTGCACTCTGGTATCTGTTGTGCATTCAACTGCATCTTAATCTGGGATGACAAATCTTATAATACCTTGCTCAAAGAACACTTCTAGGTCTGAACTGGAAAAATACTTCAGATTGTGCAGCATCCTGCAAGGCCAAGCCTTTCTGGAATGTTCAGTCCTTGATTTGAATGGACAGTTTGGAAAGAAAAAAAAGACACTGCTCCAGAAGCCAATTTTAGAGCACAAGCATTGGAAGAAGACAGCTGTGGCTTATGGGCCTGATGTCACCATTCTGTGGGAGTTCTGCTCAAAACACGGGTAACTGGAAGGCAGGGTGACTGGAAGAAATATATGTATGGCTATAACAACATTTTAACATAGATGCTGTAGTCAGGGTTGCAGATTCAAGCAAAATATAGTGCTTTGAAGGTCATTGGTTGTTGGAAAAGGAAGTGAGATGCCAGAGAGTCTGAAGAAACCAATGAACACACAGAGCTCCCTCCTCTCTGGGTGTTATCTTCCTTCTTCCTGTCTTTCCCAGGATATGGTGCTTTTTGAAATATACAAGGAAATGATGAACAGATGCAACAGGAAAACAAATGCTTACCAAGTTAGAGAGCCATGAGGTGTTATAGGAGGGGATAGAAAGGACAGAGAAGAAATGGGACATGTGAGGAAAGGTGGACTCTTTCTGCAGCAGCTTACATGTAACCTTGTTAGAAGAGTAGGAAAAGAGGGTTATTTGTTAATCTTAGCCAAATTTCCTACCATTGGAATCTAAATATATGGAACCTCAAGGAGCCATTCAAAAGCAATCATCCCAGTGAGATCAGTTTCATGTAGCTTCCACCAACACAGTTATCAAGGGCCTATAGCTGAAGTCTAATTCGTCTGTCTCTCTAACACCTGTACAGCTTACTTTAGATGGTATCTTGAGTGATTCTAAATACTATGCGTAAATCTGTTAGATGTGCAAGAAATTGGATTTAAAGGGGAAAGTACAGAGGGAGAGTCAGATATAAACTCTTATCAGATTTTCAATGCATCTTGGGTATTACCAGACCTGTCCACTGGAATTCAGTGGAAACGGGACACCTTGTTTCCTCTGGATCCTTTGAAAATCAAGTGCTAGTCATACCAGAAGTGATGCTAACTCTTGCGATTTCAGTGCAAGTCTCACAATGTTTAGTGATTGTCTTAAAGCCCCAGCTCCTGGAGTCATGTGACTGAGAATCTTAGCCTTCATTTTAAAAAAAGAAGAAAGTAAATTCTTAGACCTCATGGTTATGTAGAAAAGCTTGAAGATGTGACCTGTTAAAGTCTCAAAAACTAGGGGGTAACTGAGAAGACCCCCCCCCCCGCACATGAATTTTAAAATCACATTATTTTTAAGTCATTCATGATGATTTGAGGCTGACTCGTGCCTTTTTGACCTCTTGTGTCTGACACTGCTGTGCAGATAATGAATCTTTTAATGCTTGCTCTCATGGAGTCCCTTCATCCTGAACAGAAGTAAATCAGTCTAGATTTTCTTAACCCCCTCTCCCGTCCAGAATATAACCATCAGAGAGGCTCTTATAGTCCTGAGAATGATCAGTTTTTTGCAATATGGGCCTTGTCCAAAGCTCATTGAAGTCTATGGAAAAACAGTTTATTCAACAGCCTTTAGAAAAGGAGCTATAAGACATCTGACCTTAACATCGAGCTGAGGAATCAATTTTGCTCTTGTTGATTTCATCTTAAAGCAATTCATGGGATTTTTAAAAAATGTTTTACAGAAGTTCGTCCATCAGGAAAAGCTGTGAAAGAAACTGATCCCTCATTAATTCTTCTAGCATAATGGCTGTTGTTTTGTAGTTACAGTCTAGCTCTTTCCAGTTCCAGGGGAAGGAAACATCCAGTCTATGTGGGGTTTTTAAAAATGCTGTTCTGGCGAGATTACACAATGAAAAGCACACACTGTTAATGAATGAGGATGTGTGTGCCATCTTCCCTTCCCCCATCTCTGGGTAAAGAGTTATTGCTTGTCTAATGAAGAGGTGGGCCTAACAAGTTCCATGAGTCTAACTCCTGGGGCAGCAGGAAGCATAGAAAATAACTTGCAATATGGTGCTTCAATTTGAAGGGGATCTAAGCATTTGGGGTGTGAACTCTTTCCCTTCACCCCACTTGACCACTAAATTTGCCAAGATGCTTTTGTTGCTGCTGGAATAGAGTAGGTCAGGGGTCTCAAACTCACATCACCATGAGGGTTAGTACGGATAGCCCAAGGGCCGCACCACTGAAATCTTTTCATACAATGATATTGCAAATATTAGTAATGATTGTGTCATTGCAGGCTGCAGGAAATACCTTTAGGGACCGCATGCAGCCCACTGGACACGTGTTCGAGACCCCTGGAGTAGATGATATGGTCTCTTTAGCAGGACTGCCAGAGAATAAGTAATTGATTGGTAAAACTTGTAATTCACGATGCTAGTAAATTATTGAAATCAAGTTGCTGTCTCTTTAAAATGACAAACTAGCATGCTCTAGGGAAAGAATCGATATAGCAAAGCAACAGCTCAGGCTGTCATGTCTATTGCAGAAAAGTGGAAGCCCCAGGTTTCTAGCTCAACCCATAGAGATCAGGCATTGCAAAGTGTCTGCCAATGCCTCACAGGCAAAGATAGAGTTCTTCATCGAGTAGTGTCCTGTGCTGCTCCACCTTAGGTGCATTCGGGTCCCTGCAGCAAATCCACGGCATTCTATTAGCAGTATTCATAGGGTTGCGCTTGCAGAGAAGAGAGGTCTCACAGCAGGCTCGGCATGGCTTCAGCACAAGCACACCCTCAGTTCCTTTTTAACAGTCTCTGGCTGACCACGGCTTCTCTCGCTCTCCGTCTCCTCAGATGCGATAACCTCTCCTGTGGGCAAGAAAACCACATTTTACTTATCTTTTACCTCACTATCTTTCTTTCTACCCTTTTTGCCCCCCCACCCCCCCACACACACAAAAACACAACAACTTTCAATGGAAGTTTACTTCTCTGTCTCTTACCTCACTGAAACTATACTCAAACAACATCAATACGTTTCAGTGGATATTACAAGAGAACAACTGGAACAATTATGAGGAGTTGTGTGGCACTTTAAGACTAACAGATTTATTTTTTGCATGAGCTTTCGTGGGAGAAGATCCCACTTCCTCAGATGCTTCGAAGATGGGTGAACTTACAGAAAGGAATGAAACTAAATGCAAGGGGGTGTAAAACATAGGATCAGGTCATAAAGTAACAGCCAATCAGAGCAGTTTACAGGCTCAAACCATGGGAAGCCTGAAGTCAAATTACCCTTTGTAATGGGAAAAGAACCCATAGTCTCGATTAAGTCCTGCTTTCACAGAATTTAGCTTGCATATTAATGGCCCCACAATATGCCAGCATCTGTATGGGCAACTTAGAACAACGTTTCCTCAAGTCTCATCCCAAGACACCTCTTCTTTACCTGCGCTACATTGATGACATCTTTATCATCTGGACACACGGCAGGGATGCTCTTGAAGATTTTCACAGAGATTTCAATAATTTCCACGACACCATCAAATTGAGCCTGGAACACGCCACACAGGAGATCCACTTTCTTGACACTACAGTACAAATCAGGGAGAGACGCATCACACCACCCTATACCGAAAACCTACTGATCAATATAGTTACCTACATCCTTCGAGCTTCCATCCTAAGCACACCACACGATCCATTGTCTACAGTGAAGCCCTAAGATATAACTGCATCTGCTCTGATCCCTCAGAGACAGACATCTTGAGGATCTCTATCAAGCATTCCTGAAACTACAGTACCCACCTGGGGAAGTAAGAAAACAAATTGACAGAGCTAGACGGGTTCCCTGAAGTCATCTACTACAGGAGAGACCCAAGAAAGAAAGCAACAGGAACACCACTAGTCACCACATACAATCCTCAAGTCAGACCTCTGCAACAGATCATTAAGGACCTACAGGCTATTCTAAAAGATGATCCCTCTCTCTCTCTCAAGCATTAGGAGACAGACCACTCTTGCTTATAGGCAGCCCCCTAATCTTAAACAGATACTCACCAGCAACTACAGATCTAACAACAGAAATACTGAAGCAGGCACACACCCCTGCAACAAACCACGCTGCCAAGTCTGCCCACATATCTGCACAACAGACACCATCATAGGTCCTAATCAAGCCTGCTACTCCATCAAAGGCTCACTTACCTGCTCATCTACTAATGTGGTCTATGCCATCAATGTGCAAGAAATGCCCCAACACCTTATATATTGGACAAACAGAACGACTGCTCCGTAAGAGACTGAATGAGCACAGAGCTGATATCAGAAATCAGAGAACTGAGAAACCAGTTGCTGAGCACTTCCATCTTCCTAATCACTTGATGATTGATTTGTTAACGACTGTTGTTAGAGATGTAGCTGGGACATCAAGACTTCAGAGAAACAGCTGAACTCGAATTAATATGCAAGCTAAATTCTGTGAAAGCAGGACTTAATCAAGACTATGGGTTCTTTTCCCATTACAAAGGGTAATTTGACTTCAGGCTTCCCATGGTTTGAGCCTGTAAACTGCTCTGATTGGCTGTTACTTTATGACCTGATCCTATGTTTTACACCCCCTTGCATTTAGTTTCATTCCTTTCTGTAAGTTCACCCATCTTCGAAGCATCTGAGGAAGTGGGATCTTCTCCCACGAAAGCTAATGCAAAAAATAAATCTGTTAGTCTTAAAGTGCCACACAACTGCTTGTTTTTTTACTGAACTAAACTAACACGGCTGTCCCTTCTGAAATGGAACAATTATGCCATCACCGTTGGGCTTCAAGAGATGCAAGGCATGCAACAAAGCAATGCGTGCATCAGATGGACACTCATTATGTATTAGATGCCTCAGAGATTCTTACATCACTGAAAAGCATGCAAAGTGTGCCAACTTGAGCAGCGGAGCTCAGAAAGATAGAGGGCTCAGGTTCAAAGTTCTCCTAATGGAGAAATCGCTGCAACCACAACCTGCCTTGAGTTCTGGTCACTTGGCAGAGCAGCCAAAGGACCCAGCTAAACAATCATTAGCAGTCCGTGAATGAACTGCTCCTAGCAGAGCACACACATCCAAAAGGGGGTCTCCTAAACTAAACACCCCAGAGACTTTAGGATCCTCGGGTGATAATGATGCTAATAACCCTCGGGCTTCGAAAACAACCCAAGATAATGACAGACCTCACCATGCTAAGCATTTGGCAATTAGCGAACACTCAGGATCACTAAAGCAAGATAAGCAAGACCAACAGCATGTGTTGGCACTGTCCGCAGGCTTAGCTTACAAATTGGTGCCTAAGAAAAGCGTGGTACCCTGTAAAGATTCTAATACTCTGGTGACACCTCAAAACCACTCAGAACCGAACTCCACGGGGCAACCTCAAACAAACAACACACCAGCACCGAGTAAGCCACAGTCTCCCAATGGAGTAAACTCCACAATTCAACAGCACCACCAAAGCAGCTCTCACCTAGGAAATGACCAAGTTCAACACCTCTTTTTGATGATGGGGTTCCCTATTAATAGACCTCTTTGCCACCTCGTGCAACAAGAAATGTCGACTCTTTTGTTCCCGGGAGGGGGGTAGGGGGGAGCGACCCACACTCCCTCAGCGACACTTTTCTCATAGACTGGTCACAGAACCTGCTCTATGCTTTTCCCCCAAAATCCCTGGTACACAAGGCCATAAAAAAGGTAAAAATCAACCATGCCACTATCATCATGATAGAACCAGCTTGGCCCAGACAAGCTTGGTTCCCTCAGTTTATCAATCTGTTAGCAGGCAAACCGATCAGATTTTCTCTCAACAGCAACCTATTATATCAGTGCAACATGACAGTGCACCACTCAGAAATTCAAAATTCCATCTCATGCCATGGTACCTCATTGGTTCCAAAATACAGATCTCTAGATTGCTTAGAACCAGTACAATTCACTTTACTAAACAGCAGAAAACTGACTATAAGACAATCTTACATACACAAATGGAACAGATTTCAGTTCTGGTGTTCAGCCAGAGGAATTGTCCCCTCCCAGGTGACGGTTCCACAGATCTTAGATTACCTACTATCTCTAAAAACTAACAAGCTATCTAATAGCTCCGTTAGAGTCCATTTGTCAGCAGTTGCGGTCTCTCACAATCACATGCCCAATGACACAATGTTTAATCATCTTACAGTAAAATGTTTTTTGCAGGAGCTACAAAAACTTTACCCAAGTATAAGATCTCCAACTATCTCATGGAATCTTAACTTAGTCCTTCATACTTCAACTAAGAAACCCTTTGAACCTATGGCAATGTACTCTCTTTACCACCTGTCCATGAAAGTATCATTTCTAGTAGCCATCATATCCGCAAGGAGAGCAGGTGAAATAAATGCTCTCTGATGTGATTCCTCTTACATAATTTTCCACAAGGATAAAGTTACCTTGCGCCCAGATCCAAGGTTTCTACCTAAAAAGATTTCAGACTTTCACTTAAATCAGTCAATACACCTTCCCGCTTTCTTCCCCAAACCCCACAATACTTACCATGAAGCAATTCTCCATACCCTCGACGTCAGATGCTCACTTGCCTTTTACCTGGAGAGAACAAAGCAATTTAGAAACAAATAAACTCTTTGTATCATTTGTGGAATGTTTAAAAGGATCATCGATGTCAAATCAGAGGCTCTCAAAATGGATAAGGGAGTGTATACAGATATGCGACACACTCAACAACCATGACATCCCAACTGCAATTCGCTCCCATTCAACCAGAGCAATGGCATCGACGACAGCTTTCCTCAAAGATGTTCATATCTTGGACATTGGTAGAGCGGCCATGTGGTCGTCATGACACACATTCATGACTCACTGTGCATTGGACATTGCAGCTGTGAATGACACTACCATTGGAAGACAAGTACTTTTGACCGCACAGGAAAACCCTCCACCAAGCGGGACAACTGCTATACAGTCACCTAAGGTGGAGCAGCACAGGACACTACTTGATGAAGAATAGATGGTTGCTCACCTGTAGTAACTGATGTTCTTCGAGATGTGTGTCCTGTGCTGCTCCACCACACTCCCTCCTCCCCTCTTTTCCTTCTTTTCTTCTTTCTCAGACTCATGATGATTGTTAAAAAGGAACTGGGGGGGAAGGGCACGCTCGTGCCAAAGCTGCACTGAGTAAGCCACGAGACCTCTCTTCTCCGCAAGTGTGATCCTATGAATACTGCTAATAGAATGCTGTGGATTTGGTGCAGGGACCCGAATGCATCTAAGGTGGAGCAGCACAGGACGCACATCTCGAAGAGCATTGGTTACTACAGGTGAGCAACCATCTATTCGTGTGTTTTCAGAGCACTCTAGTGCTGCCTGCTAAGATGAATCCATTTGTTGCAATGGCTAGAGTAGAGGAGAGCTTACCAATCAAATCAAATTATTCTAAGCCTGAAAGGGCTGACTGAACCTGAGTCTCCTTCCACTTCATACAGAGGGACTTGGAATGTCCTTTCTGGAAAAATGAGTAAGCACAGCAAGGACCATAATGAGACTGTCTTGTAAAAAGGCTGAGGCTTCCCTGAAATGTTTAGTCATTCTTCTGGAAGTAGACACACAATAAACATCCAAAGGCACAACCATGACAGTTCAACGACATTAAAGTGTAGGCAGGGGCCTTTGGCCTTAGCCATGAAAAAAAGTTAACCACAAATTACACCTGCGATGGGGGGTGAATTCCGAGATAGGGACACAGAGATTTGAGCAAGTTTTTCTGGGTACTCAAACCTGTCTGGTTCTGCTGAGCACTGACCTGTGGCAGGGACTGTCTGTCTGTGTTAGTACTGCCCTAGGAACACTGCCAACAGACTGTCCCTAGCACCTCATTGCACTGTAGTAATATAAATGATTAACCTAGCTGGAAATCTAGTCAGAAGCACCAGAGGGCAGTAACATTTAGGAAGTTTCAAACCATAGCTACCCAAGGGCAGTAATGTTTAGAAGGCTGCCTGAGGGCGATAACGTTTAGGAAGCTTCAAACCGCAGCCACAAAAGAGTGGAAAGAGCTACCTGCTGATGCGTGAGTTGCAGATCTCTGGGCTACTCCCTGTGCACTGAAGCACTTTATCTTCACAGGAAACTCCTCTCTAGTCTTACCCCTGGCAACCAAAGTGCCCACTGTGTTTCTGAAGCACTGGGCTCATTCCACTAACCTCCCTGGAACTAAAGCTCTGTACAGTGGGACAGTTACAGAAATATCTCATCATTTCATTCAGGAAGGACTCACTCAGCACTGGGGCCTGGTTGGGTTAGACACCATAAAAACATCCCTCTTGCATGAAGATGGTTTGCTCATGCATAATAATCATGTCACGTACAGCTGTTCCATGCAAGAGCTGATTGTGTCTCCTGTCAAGTGCTGGAATGCTAATGGCCTCTCAGAATCCTGTTTTTCCAGCAGAGCAAGTCCTAAATATCTAGGTGTAGCCCTGGGGAGATAATGAGCTTTTGGAGACCTGAACCAGTAAATGCCATAAATAAAGGGGAGAGGGTACCATTAACAGTGATGGTTCCAATAGATCTGAAACCCTAGTTGTCAAAAGGCCCAGGTGTTAATTTAGTCTCGGCTTTTACATACTATTGTGTGTGTGACTTCAGAGTGCTCTAAAATATGCTGATGAAGGATGATGACACAATTCCCACCCCAGAGTGCTTGCAACATCTGTTACATGTGTTGCAATGAGGGAGTAGGTGCCCAAGAATAGGGAGGGTTTGGGACAAAGGAGGCCAGGATAGCAATACCTTCTCCTGGTGACTAACTACAGAGGTGCTATCCTGGTGCTTTCGTTAGGTGTTTTTCTCTCCATGTCTGTCTGTCTGTCTTAGCAACAACAACCACCAAAAAAAAAGGGGGGGGGAGATTAAACGAAATAGTAAATATTAAGTCATTGAACTGTTTTCCAGTGCACACCATTGTGAAGACAGAGGAGGGACAAATGATAGACAATTGCTAGGCAATGAACTTCAGAAAAGGAGGGGCTATCAGTTTCAATAAATGTGCACAAACAAGCAGGTTTCAGAGACTAAGGCCATAATTTCTTATGAGTGATGGGGTGTGGAGGTTAACATAGTTCTGAATTCAAAAGTGGAACCATCCAGTTCCATTTGTTGTTGCAGCCCCAAATTGATTTTTTTTTTCCAGCAGTGTTGGTTTGGGAATTTTTCCCCCCCCACTATCCAGTAATGGGTGGATGCATATAATGGTAACACAAAATGATTTCACTGACAAGTGAGCATGTTGTCAAGGTAAATGCTGGATTACACGTAGAAGCAACAAATGTAAGTGATGGCACAAGGAACTCTAAGAAAGATGTTTGGGACATACATTTTCTGTTGATGTAAACTGGCCAATTCCTTTGCAGGTGACACTGGCAGAGAATTTTTCTCCAACACAGTAAAAGAAGCAGCATGGAGCATGGTTTGATTTGCAGCAGCTGGCTGCTGCTTGTGTGGGATCTATGTTCAGCTCAACTTCCTTATTGCAGCCCCAATGCCGTTCTAGTGGTTTGTAACAAAATGGGAAAATAAAGATTACCTGGGATACAGAAAAATGTGACCTTTGACTTTATGTATATTTCCATGCCATGACTTCCTCAAACAATTAAAAAGCCCTGAATAAAAACACTGTCCTACAACAGCTTGGTAGGGCCTATCTCATCTTTTTTTTTTTTTTTTTTAAACAAATTTAAGTCTCTTCTATAGTGTGTGCATTACCAGCTCATGGCAGGGCTTTGTGTAATATGGTTTAAAATCCATTTTGCTTCTGGATGTCTAAGGTAAATTTACCTTTGTTCCAGGCACATCCCTCAAATTCCTCCCATTTCAGTTTTGTATCTACCATATTGAAGTCTTGATCTTTAATCTACTTATACTCACAGCACCCTTGTGAAGCTGGACAGTGCTGTTATTCCCATTGTTCAGATATGAAGCTGAGGCCCCAAGAGCAAGTCCTTGGTGAGTGCCCTAAGCACTGGACCATGCATGCCCTCATACACCTGAGGTACTGTTGTTTACATGAAAGGAATGAATCCTGCAGTTTGAATCAGTGTGGCCATTGGGATTTTATCATAGGTTTCACACAGTTTGCTGGTGTTCATCAAGTCCCAACTCCTGAGGACAAATGCTTGTAAGAAATTCAGATTGGTTTTGATTTTAAGTATGGTTCTGGTGTGGTTCCAGAGAAATGCTTGAAAAGGTAACCTGAACTTATTTTTAAAAAAATTGATTTTGAACAAAGGCAGCTGGCTGATGATGTTTTGGGTCCTGCCGGATAATTAAAATGCTGCCTCTTCGCCATGCTTTGTGGCCCACTGTGGGGCCCTGGCAGGCATGGAACTATATGGTGTGCCAGTGTGGTCTCTGAATAACCACCTTTGCACCAGTTTGGAATTGTGCGTATGCGCCACCTGCTGTGGGATTCGGCTGCGTGACTGGCCCTTGTATCCCCTGCAGGGATCTGTTTTCCCTCTTCTGGGCCCAGTGCATTCCAAGGGTGTGAAATGCTGCCTCCCCCAGGTGCTGGGAGGCAGAGAGAGCTGTGGTGGGCCTGTTGCAGGTGGAAGAATGTCTCCCTTGCTCAGGGTTACCAGATACCAAAGCATGGAAAGGAGGACAGGGAAAAACAGAAAGGAGGATGGTGGAGGACATATGGAGAAAATGTACATTAATGCACTATTCTTCTGTTTCTAGGAGACCCTGGAACACTTTCCCCTAAGAATAGGGTGTTCTTGGGCGTTCCAGCATACTTGTCAGTAAAAAGCCGGGCAAAATCATGCATTTTTAAAATGCCTGCTGAACGGAGGATGTGAAGGTAAAAAAGAGGGCATGTCTTCCTTTTGCCTGACGTCTGGTAATCCTACCCTTGCTGCACTGAGGACCAGCCCTTGCCTTCCCCCGGCTGGGCACTGGGATGCCCCCAGCAGGGATTTCCCTACCACCCCCCCAGCTGAGTGCTAGTACCTCCCCTACCCCCCACGCCTGATTTCAAGTCCTGGGGAGAATGCGGCCCCCTGGCTCAGCAAGGGGCTTGTGCCCAGGGCCAGGCCCGCACAGCCAGGTGCGTGCAGGGGGAGCACGGGACCCCAAAGCGCTGGCGCGGGGGCGGGCAGGAAGGGAGGTGCCCGCCCCGCCCGCAGCTCCTCCCCGCCGGCCGCCGCGGCTCCGGTGGCAGCCAACTACTTCTCCTGCCGGCCCGGCCCGGCTGCTCTCACTGCGCCGCGGGCTCCGGGCGGAAGATGGCGAGGCGGCGCTGCCCCCCGCGCCTGTCCCTGCTGCTGCTGCTGCTGCTGGCGGCCGGCCTGGCCGGGGCGCAGCCCGGCGGCCTCTACTCGCCGGCCGAGCCGCTGGTGCTGCTGCAGGTGGCCACGCTGGAGCGCCGCGTCCTCAACTCGAGCAGCGCCTGGCTCGTGGAGTTCTACGCCTCCTGGTGCGGCCACTGCGTCCACTTCGCCCCCACCTGGCGGGCGCTGGCCGCCGACATCCAGGGTGAGTCGGGCTCCAGCCTCTGGCCGTCAGCTGCCTTCTGCTTCCCCGTGCCCTCCGGCGTTATCTTCGTCCGCCGCCCTTAAATCCCCGGGCTCTCCCATTCTCACCCTCCTAGACCTGGCTGTGGTGAGCAGGGATTTCCCTGACAGTCCCCTTACACCCCTCCTGACTTTCCCAGCACTCCCCAGTCGCCAGCTGGTAAGAGTGCTATACCAGTTCAGTGAGTATCCCTCTACGTCCTCCCAAATTTCAAGTCCTGGGGAGGTTACGGGTGGTGACACCCCTGAGAGAGGCCAGGTGGCTTGCAGACCCCAGAAAGGAGGCCTTGCCCTGCTCTGTTTTTTGTGCGTGGCTGAAGGGTCCCAGCTGTACTCTAGGCTCTAACTTATTACCCGTTGCTGAGCAGTTAGGAGAGCAACTTCCCTAAAGTGGCTGTCAGAAACCACAGCCAAAACCATTTCTTGCTTCACTTCTGGTTTCTTTTTCAAATTGTTACTTGGCATTGATTCTGAGGCTGTTGCTGCTGCCTCATCAGGCCTAGCAATGGCTGAACTAGCCTTCAGTGGGTCTGGGCGGAGGCCAACCAGTGCTGATCTGATGAGCTGAGATATCAATAGGGAGCTAAAGGAGAAAGTTATGTGTTGGGGTGAGAGGGGGGACTGGGGTTTTTTCCCCCACAGGATTTTTGCCTTGGACGGTGTTTGAAGATCAGACCTGGAAAGCCTTTGTAGATCAAAGGCTGACTCTGTGCCCTTAGCATGGGCTGGGGATGCTCCTGTCAGTGGGTGGCTCCATCAATGACTAGTTGCTTTTGCCTATTGGTTAGTCCTCTGGCATTTGGGGTGGGGCACCTCAGTGAGAGATGGCATGTGTTTTCTTGTCTTCCCAAGGTATCCCTGAGTGGGTTTAAAATATTGCTATTTGATTGCCTTATTAGAGGTGTGTGAATTGCTCAACCAGCCCCTGAAGTGCAGCCAGCCTTCAGTTGAAATATGGCAGCTGTTCAGAAATGCATAGTGGCACTAAATGGCAGTCGTGGAAAAGAAGTGAAGAATTTTGTGTTAGCTTGAAATATGCAGAGGGAACAGTAGCTATTCTGACCAATTTCCAATTTCGGAGCACCCTTGTTTTCCCCCAGTGTGCCATGAGTGCATGCAGGGGGGTTTGTATCTCATTTGAGAGGCAATAACACTTGTGCCTTAACAGAGGGGCACACTGTCTTAGTACTGACAGAAAAGAAAGCATGCTGATGTTTAGCCACCTACAGCACTTCCTGCAATACATTTGTGTCCTTAGAGATCTCCCATCAAAGTATCTTCCTGATATGGCCATGTTCTGCATGTGAGATTGGAGGAGGGTTTACGTTTGTGCCTTCAGTAGACTTTACCAGCATAGACTCTTAGCAGCCACCGTGGAATGAAGTATATTTACCCCACTGCACAGATCAAGGAACTAAGACAGACTGACTAAGGGCCTTGCTCAGGGTTACCCAGTGAATTGGGCAGAGTTGTGATTACATACCAAGCGTGGCCAAACTGCGGCTCAGGAGCCACGTGTGGCTCTTGAATGAAAAAGTGTGGCTTGCGGAAGAACATCAGCATATCAGTTTAGTAGGTAAAAGTATATGGGTATGTGCCTTGGTGTGGCTCTTGAAGGTTTAATAGTCAGCTGGTGTGGCTCTTCAGTTCTGTAAGTTTGGCCACCCCTGTATATACTCATGCACTAGACCAGTAGTTTTTAAACATAGGTTCAGGCCTAGTATTGGGTTGCAGACCCTCAGGTACTGAGTTGCAGCATTTGCTGCTGCTGCCAAAAGACTGGAATGCATTGCTCAATGATGTAGTTGTTGGATTGCGGGCATGCACGCTTTTTTTCAACTGGGTCCTGAAAAAACAACAAAAAAAAAAGGGTTTGTAAACCACTGCTCTAGACCATGCACCCTCTATCAGGCCATTACAGCCTGAGGTTTGCGTAACTGGAAGACAAAGCATCAGGTCATGCTCAGAGGTGTTTTCTGGTGCTGTGCCCTGTTTCTGCTGTTGGTAGGATGGCACCAAGGTGACTGTGTGAGTTAGTGCAAGTAGGAATCATAGAGAACTTTGTCAGTTGCTTGAAGGACTTGTCAGCACTTCCCTTATGCATCATCCTGAAGGGTCTGGGGAGGGCTTGCCATGACAAGATGACTAGCCTGGCGATGGAATGATGCTTCACTCCTCTAGGCTTCCTCCCACCTGGGGATCTCAAAGTGCTTCGTAAACAGGCAGAGACTTAGCTTCTCCACCCTCCTGTGAATGAGGGAGGCATTGTTCCTGGCTCTCAGAACAGAGAACTTGTTGAGGCTACGTGTCACTCAGCAAGTGACTGGCACAACTACCTAGGGCCAGGTCTCTGATTCAGCGGTTCCCATTCATGTGCCTTAACCACAAGCACAGCAAAGTTCTTGGCTGCTAGAAGAGGAGGGGCACACTGTCTACCCTCCAGATACCCACTGTGAGAGATCTAGGGTGGGCCATGCTGCAGAGCTAGCTTGAGGCTGGAGTTACCGTTCCATGGGCCAGCCAGCGGGGTGACACTGTAGACCAGCTGAGCCTCTCTGGTGATCGTGCTGCTGGACTTGAACTTCCAGTGCCTCTCAGAGATTATTGAGGGACCCTTTGCTGCAATTACCTCCACCTGCTGCACGCCCCAGCCTTCTATAGTGTGCTCCAGATAGAGCACTGCACAGTGAGGTGCAAAGGGCTGGGGACTAATGGACTTGTGGCAGGAGAGGTCTTGAATATCATGTGCACAAAGCCTGTGTGTGCGTGGACCCTGCTGCCCATGAGCTGGGACTGGGGCAGCAGGGTCTCATTGACCAGTGTGCACCTGTTGTGCCACTGCCTGGAAGTGAGCGGGGGAAGTAGCTGATGGCAATTCTCTCCAGTGAGTTCACAGTCCTTCAGCCCTATGGGGAGGAGCATGCTTAGCGATGACGGTGGTCTGGGCCTGGTGTCCTACGGGCAGAGGGGCTGGGAGCCAGGTGCTGAAGGCCAGAGTTACACAGGAGGTCAGACTAGATGATTACAGTGGTCCCTTCCAGCTTTGGAATCGATGGAGCCATAGATGCTGTAGGCATTTGACCTCCCATTGGCCTGGCAGTCTGTATTTGGCTCTATGCCGGCAGGGCATGCGTGCTCACACACACGCTGTAGACAGACGGTAGGTAGGTGCGGAGCTTTCCTTCTGCTAATGTGATCACTGAAAAGTCTTCAGTACAGCCCACTGTTGTTTCCCCTCTGATGCCCTTGTGTGTTAGGAAACCCCACTCGTGCAGTTGGCGGAGACGAATATTCCCACACACCTAGGGCTGAATGGGTACTGGAGCATTCGGTGCTTGTGTGTGCTGACACGATCCAAGCAGGGCGGTTCTGACCACTTGCAGCCCATTGCGACAACTTCTCAGCCTGGATTTGCTTGTCGCTGCAATTTTTCCTCCCCCTCTTCAATTCTGGCAGAAGAGGGTATGTTTAAAATCAGGATGCCGGAGAATTTTGTTTCCACTCACTGATGGCTGCGGTGGAAGCCCATAAATCACAGTTGGAAAAGCGCCATGAATCTAATCGGGCAAATGCTGATCTTTACAGTGAAACCTCCTGGAGCCTGGAGCAGCTCGGGCTGCCAAATGCAGCTTGTGTTCTCATCTGAAAACTGAGGGGGAGTTTGTTCGAAGAGACCTTGCCTGGGTGAGAGGGAAGGATAGTTTCTCCTTTGTGCTTTCTCGCCCAGATCCCTTTCTCAGCAGACCAGTGGAATTCAGTTCCTCACCTTTCCCTGCACTCAGGAAGCCATAAGCTCAAATCAAATTTTCAAAGGGCAGAGAGGGTTGGTGTGTGGTTGCCTCCCATTTGTGCCTTAGAAAATGTCTCCTGAAGTCACACATGAGGAAAAGGTTTTTTTCATGGCCTTCCCACATCACAAAGCTACTGCGGCAGGTTATGCTTGTCAGCCTTTCCTTAGGAGAAATAGGAACATAGGCATTGCCAGCCCAGTGGCCCAGTTAGCTCAATGTCCAGGGCCCTATCCTTGACAGTGGCCAGCATCACTGCTTCAAAGGAAGAGGCAAGAGTCCCCCTAATCCTCACTGTGGAATGGCCTGCCTATAGAGGAACTTGATTTCCAGCTTCCCCAGGCAATGTCTGACTTGAGAATTTAGAGCCCTTACAATTTTCTCCGTCTAATGATCAGTCATGTAAGAATCTAGGCCTTTTCTAAATCTTGCCAAACTCTTGGTCTCAATGAGATAAGAGGTTCACTGTGTCTTTTAAATGCTTCCCTCTGGTCAGTTTTAATTTTGTTGCCTTTTGGTTTTACTGATTGGCCCCATGATCTTGGGTTAGATGAGCAGACCTCTTGATTTATCTTCTTTGTGTCAGTTATTCTTCTGCCATAGCCCCTTACATGTTTCCTCCTCCCAGCCCTGATGACCCCTCCTCATGTGGAAGTCTTTCCATGTCTCTTGCCCTGAGCCCTGTCCAGAACACACTGACCCTGAAAGATCCCAGCAGGGGAATAGGAGAAAGTGCTGCTCATCCTGGTGATGAAGGTGCATTGGCAAAGCCCGGATGAAGGCCTGGCCCTGGGATAACAGGAATAGCAGGGGTGTTGCAGGTAAGAGTTGAGCTGCCTTGGCAGAGGTATCGTTGAGCTTAGTACTGAAATCGCACGGATAGTGGTGCAGGGCAAGCACTGGTCTGTGTGAACGTGGCTCTCACTTGTTCTGCTTTTACCTTCTTTTCTCCACCCCGAAGGTGTGTTAAGCCACCTGCCTTCTTCATGTGAGCTGAGCCTTTCATGAACGCTGGTGGGGGAGCAAGAAATCAGCCTGGCATGAAAGCCCTGTGCTTTCAAATGGGTCATCCCATGGACAGCGCCCAGTAAGAGAGAAGCCAGCATCCCTCCTGCCAAGCTCAGCCTGATTGAGAGACCAGCTTCCACTGCCAGGTTTACACCAGGGTGGCTTACAGGGAGCCCTGATGCAGTCCTGGTATGACAACTGGAACCTGGCTTGACCTGTTGTGTTGCAGAGGAGCTGACTAGAGGACAGACTGTGGGAGCAGGAGGGAAGTTTTCGGGGGCTGGAAAATATTTCGTGATGTCTGAGATGGACGGTGCATTTTAGATCTTGGGATTCTACAAAGGAAAGGCTAATGTGAAGGATGTGAATGTTGACAGCATCAATGCATTGCCTTGGAGTGCATCTAAAGGGCATTCTCCCAAAACACTAGCTGTGGCTTGCCCTGCGTGAGCCTTGATGCCCATTCCACTCCTTCGAGCACAGGTAGCAAGACCATCACGCTGGGCCCAAAGTTCTGTTATTGCTGTACCTTCTGTACCCACTTACCCTGAGGCAGCCAGCTCTGAGTGTGAGCGGGACCATTCTGCAGCCAGCTCAAAGCCATGTGTGGGACTTCCCACACAGATCGGCCTGACATCCCAGAATGGAGCATGGCCCTTCACAGCCAGGAAGTGCAGAGCTTGACTTCCCTTCTTCACTGAGCCTCTGCAGAAGGCTGCTGGATGTTGCTTTCTCTGCCCTGTCCTAGTCATGCATCAGGGAGCCAACTCTGATCCTTTTCAGGCAGTGTATTGAGCTGGTGTGCTGAGGCCATGGCCCTTTTGGAGCATTGCTGTGGAGGCTCAAATGGCCAGAGGATTGCGCATACAATAAAATTACAGAACTGCCCCTCAGATTTAGTGGTGCTTGTATTGTGATTTGGGGCCTGGAGTATATTAGAGGGCTGCTGCACAACATTCTCTCATGGGGCTGACACACCTGGTAGTGTTCAGTCTTCAAAAAAGAATGTACAGGGTGACCTGTACTGATGGCTGGCAACTGCCTGTGATAATCTGTCCTGCTGGCCAGTGACTTCTCTGCCCCGTCAGAGTTCCTGCATATCTACCACAACAGCTTATGAAGTCACCTGATTGCAAGGGCCAGGAGAGTAGCTGGTAGATTTCACTGGATTCTGTCCCCGCTGTGGCCACCAACTCCAGGCTCCCATTGCTGTCCCTCCGAGTATGTTTCAGGGCCACACCTCTGAGCAAACGCAGGAAATTGCTGCATTGGTTGGAGAGCAAGCACACTTCCCTCCAAGGGGGTGGGCTTTCACATTGACATGTTTGGAAGGCACTTGCAAGGCCTGGCTGCTGCTCAGCCCAAGAGAGCTGACTCATGAGGTTTCAGGGGGGTTGGATTCTTCTAGATAAACATCATCTTACAGTGAATCCCCCAGGGTCTCCAGAGGTGAATGGAAGGTCTAGTTTCCTTGGCAAGATGCTCTGTTCAGCCAAATGTGTAGCAGCTGCTTGCCATGATGTCAGGAGAAGCCAGAGGCGTGGATGAAGTAGCTGTGTGCTCCCTGGTCATGTGGGATGGACCCCCTAGTAACAGCATTGCAGGGCATTGGGGACCAGTGTGCCTGTGTACACATGTTGGAGGGGGTGATGGGGATATTCTAGGCTCACAACAGCTGCTGGAGAGGTATCAGAGTCCCAGTGTTTATGGACAAGGGTTTAAGAGTTCTTCATTGCATCTCTGCCCATGGCATCAGCTGGGACTGCTCTCGTCACTTTCTTCCTCCATTTCTCTACAGTGTCAGCTCAGCCTGCCCTGCAAAGGACTGGAAGGACGTTCTTCCTGTCATGCGTGGCATGGGAGTGGTGAGGTCTTTGGGACAAAAGGGTCCAGTTCTCTCTCCCAGCACCTTGCCCACAGATGAGATTTGAGAGTTTGTTGCATTGGCCCACAGCTGCAGACAGAGCCAGGAATCCCACGGTAAAATCAATCTAGGGGGCTTCTCTTTGAGGGAGGGCAAGCTGTGAATTCCATTGCTCTGTGTGTTGAGGCTGTGTAAAATCCCTGTCTTGGCAGTGCTATTTCTGAAGCCCTCGAATGGATACCAAACCAAGCAGGCCTGGGCCAGAGCCATCCTTGGAGATGAGCCCTCCAAGGAAAGGCCAGGTGTGGAAGGACTGTAGGAAGTGCTGATGATGATCTGGGAGGCAGGGCTTTTTCCAGGTCAGCAGCTAAATGCAGCCTTGACGTGGTGCTTGGGTCACCAGCCTATTAGAAGAGGCAGTGGGGTGGTAAAAATGGAAAGTTGAGCTCCTGCTCTACACCTCTTTTTTTCTCAGAAAAGGGGGTTTGAGCCCCAGGCTTCTGATCAGATTCTAGCCTTGAGCATTATCTTCAGTCAGCCCTAATATACCCCCTATGTCATCCACTTATGACGAGGCCTATGCATGCGGGGGGGGGGGGGGGGGGCGGTGTTAGTACCGTGGCGTGCCTTGTGGTAGAATCATGCTGTCTTGCTTCCTGTCCTGAGCTGTTGTGGAGTGCTTACTCTGCCATGCCACACCCCAGAGGCAGCTTGCCTTTCCCTGGTTGCTAAAAGGGGTTCTGTGTGAAACTGTTGACAGTGCTTTGTGATGCACAGGCATCTCTCAGTGAAGAAGGAGGACAGAATTCAGCACCAACCTTTTACTTCTTACAGGCAACACATGTTGGGAGATTACCCATAATGCAGTTTTCCTATGCAAAAGAGGGTAGATGTGTGATGTTGGTGGATGTCTCCAGTACTCAGCAGTGGCTGAGAGTGCCTGTTTCTGGGATATTAGTAGAAACAGCCCTGGTACACTAAACTGCTGCTAGCTTTGATGTAACTGTGGCAGGGAGCTAGCTGTGATGTAACTGCAGTAGGGGGCTAGATCCTGATCTCATGAAGTCCCTTCCAACCCTATGATTTGATTGATTGAAAAGAATACCTCCAATACAGCCCTCATCCAGCATTTCCTAGTGGCTCCGACTGAAGGACTGAGGCAGAGGTGGCTGGCAATCTCCCTGCAATCAGTGAAGCTTTGATATGCTCCCTGGTAAAGCCTGCAACTGCAGTTCCTCCCTACAGGGCCTGGGGCAAAGGTGAGAGGCTGCGCCTGTTCCAAACACAGAGTAGCACAGTCCAGCAGGCATGTCGCTGGCCCTGGAAAAGACCTGGGGCATGGGCCCAGGCCATGCCCCCTTGGCCACGTTCTGGCACACGGGCCCAATAATTCATCAGGCTCCTGCCGCCTCCAGCCTGGCCCCAGATCCCCGGCCGGTTTCAGGGCCAGGAGAGGCAGGTGCTGCTGCGGGTTTCCCGGCCTCAGTGCCGGGACTAGGAGAGGTGGGTGCTGTGGAGCGCGCCCAGGCCAGGGATGGGGCCGGCCCGGACGTTCTGGGCACTGGTGCCGAGACTCGGGGTATGTGCCCCATGTGCCAGGTACCAGCGACACCCCTGCAGTCCAGAGGGGGGGATTCAGGTCTGCTAACCTTGTCTGCCTGTCCTTCCTTCTTTCCAGACTGGAGGCCTGCAGTGAACCTTGGTGTCCTTGACTGTGCCGACATGGCCAATCAGAAAGCGTGTGGGAAGTTTGGGATAACTGGGTTCCCAACGTTGAAGGTAAAGCTAATGTGGGGATGGGTGGCAGGAAAATGGATTTGGTACAGCTTGATGCCTGTGGGGTTGTGTGCGCACAGCATTCTGGAGCAAGCTTCCTAGCTGTGGGTCAGCAGACTTGGGTGAAAGGCTCACGCTGGTGCTGTAAAAATAGCTGCATAGAGAGCACTTTGAAACTGGCTCAGGCTCCGAAGCCTGATGTGGGGACCCAGCTTGAGAGATCACTCCAAAACACTATGCAGACAAGCCCTAAGATGCTTCATGGGGCTGATAGGCCAGAAGACTCCCATTCTTCAGTAGTCCTGGTCTCCAGCCTGTGTTGTGGGTTTGTTTGGAAAATGCTTGAACAGCAGGACTGGTGAAAAGCCATATGAAATCACCCTGGGGGCGTTTATCTCCATGCTTCACTAAGCAGACAGCATTTAGTTAGGCTACCGGATGTTACTTAGCACTGCTGGCGGAGAAGAGCTCTTTGCGTGTGAAATATCTTTGGCCCTTTCTGAGGGTGGCAACAGCATTACCAGGGAAACCTGACTGGGTTGTTTCTAGGAATCTGCAACCTTTTGAACTTGCAGCCAACCAGCTGTTGCCACAAATGTGCAGCTCGCTCCCCCTGAGGAAGGAGTGAGCCTTGAACCAACTCAGAGCTCTAGACCCAGGTGCTGTTTGAAGTTGGTTCTGTGAAGCCCTGGGTGTGCAAGAGAGCAATTCTTGTCACTTCTCCTGCTGTGTTTGTTTTAACTGCTTCTCCTCCTGGTTCGATCAGATGAATGATGATCTTGCATTTATCTATACAGCACCCCAAACATTCCAGTGCATCACACAGGAATTGTTTCACCCATCACTGAAATGCAGCCACCTCTGGAGCGAAATACAGCAGCTTTTCAGCTTTCTAGGACAGGCAGTGAAAAACAGCAGCGTCTAAGTGAGATTGCCATTGGATCAAGCCAGGCAGAACGTAGTGAGGCCCAGAGGAATTTGGCCAGGGATGCTCAAGTTAACACCTCAACTCTTAAAAAATATATAGTAGTACTGTGGGGGAGCCATAGGTGACTGGACCTTCACTTTTATGTCTCTCCCCAGGCCACAGGGTACTCTGTGAAATTTCATTTCTATTTATAAAGTGCTTTGACTGCCTCCCATGTCAGAAGGTTCTGTTATTACTGGCAGTCACATAGTGATTTCACCCATTGGTCCTGTGCCCAGCACAAATTGTGTAAATATATATAATTTAAATATTTCCTTATGCAAACAAAAGCTCAGTCCCACATAAGCAATAATGCTAAAGCCTCTGCAATTGTTTTGTTTACAGGCAGTGAATTCCCATAAGTTGGAAATGCCTTGGAGTTCAGATGGGGGGCTTAATTATTAACTATTATTTACCTAGTGCTTGGAGCAGGAGATTGACCCCAGGGTAGTAAAAGCCAGTCTCTAGTTTTTGTTCTTGCCCTTCTATTTAGGAGTTCCTAAGAGATCTCTGAGATCATAGCAAGGGAGTGGAAAAGGTAGCCTCCAGTTTTCGTTCTTGCCCTTTTTATTTGGGAGTTCCTAAGAGATCTCTGAGATCATAGTAAGGGAGAAGAAAGCCAGAGACCAGTCGACCCCATCAGAAAGCCCCATCTTGTCCTCCCCTCATGTCTTCCCAGCATGCCTCTTGTCCTGGCTCTGTTCCTGTCTCAAGGAACAGGGACTTTAAGTGCCTGAAGCCATTCCAGCTCAGAGGACAGTGTGGTGCCTTTGATCTGGTGCAAAAGGGAGTGAAGCATGTGGCCATTTAAAATGCCTCTGCCACAAACATTTCCTGTGGCAGATCCAGCGCTGTTCCTAGGAAGGCCTTCAAAGACACTGTGTCAGTGAGTCCTTCTCAGCAAAACTCTCTGTGTTTCCCATGACCCTTTGGATTATTTGAAGCTGAAAGAATTCTGTGATCATTATTTTGCTGTTTTCTTTCTTCACTAGCTGTTGAGCTTGCCAGTACCAGGGTGTTTGCTGGGCTGTAACTTGACTTAATTGATTGCCAGTTAATGAACACAATCCAAATTTCAGGGTAAACATTCCCTAATGTTGATTCCTGGTTGTATCTCTAGAAGCAAATACTTTGTGAATGGCTACCCTACAATTTGTACTCAGATTGGTTAATTCGAGATAGGGAGCAGCCAGTTTGCGCTAGTTATCGGTGGACCAAAATTTTGACAGTGAGATAACTAAGGCATGGTTGTTCTTCCTGATAGAAACCCCACTGGAGACAAGGCCCAAGTAGTTTATAGCCCGATGTGCAGACCTCACTCAGGTACTATACCCTGTACCTGTGGTTGACTTCATGGTAGGTTGTGGTACTGTTAGAGAGCATTGTTCCCACTAGGGTTTTTGCTTGTCATGGATCCTCCATTCCAATGCTCTTGAGAAGCTCAGGAGCAGTCCCTGGGAGGACCCCTTCAGCATGTCAGCCGCCTTTTGCCTTGCACACCCTCTGATAAACCTCTTGGCTTTACTGACTCCCAGGAGCAAACCTCATCTTCAGCAAGTCACCTGAGAAAGAGACATGTGCATCCAAAAGGAGTGGTGCGCCCTGCCTTCTTCAAACTGGAAAGACTCACCTGCATTGTGAAAGCATTCTGGTTCATTAAGTGCCTGGAACACAGCATAGAAAGTCCCTAATTAACACACAGGACAGATTTCAGCATGGTCCATCTGGGTCAGTCCCAGAACCCTCTGATCCCAGGAGCATCTCTCCTCCTTCCAGCAGCCCACATTTAACCCCCTGGGGCCCTCATCCACCCCTTTGTTCTTGTTCCCAGCAGATATTGTCACTTAGCCTTCCTCCTTAGCCACCTGTACTCTGGCTGGTTACACCCCACTGTCTTCCTAAGGATAGTTGGCCAAGTGTCCAGGCAATTGGAGTGGCCAGTATCTTCCCTCACTGGGCAGCTAGTTGCCAGTCTCACCTGGATCTCTGAGTCTCTGCAGGGAGTAAAAAGTCTTTTCCCACCACCTTGTTAATTGTGCACCACTTAGGAGAAGCTGAGGCAAGCACGCTATTCATGCAAAATATTTTGAAAAATTCCCACTCTCTCACAATACTCATTTAGTTCACCTACTGTAAAACACATCTTTTGGCAGTGAAGCCAGCCTGTGATTTTTGTCTACAGTGAGAAGATGAGTGGTTGTTCAACATGCTTTTACATGCTGCCTAGCACCTAGTGTAGACACAGTTAGGTTTTAGAAAGTTATCTGGCTGGGCTAACCCAAGGGTTCTATAAACACTAATGTGAATGTTGACATAATCTGGTTGGCTGGGTACCAGGTACTGAGTGCTGTCCAGAAACAGTAATTAAGATGTGTTGGCTATCATGTTTTAAAACTCTGCTAGTTTCCCCAGTGCAGGTAAATCCTGTGATGAAAAATGAACCAGTGAGTTTCACTTCCCAGCCCTGATGCATTAGCATGGGAGCATTGAAAGGCTCACACTACACATGCTGCCACTTAATAGCCTCACTTCCGTGTAAAAACACTCTTGTGGCTGCATGAAACATGGCCCCATCCCTGGTGATGCTAGCAATTCCCACCATTCCCCAGCCATCTGGTGAATTGTGTTTCAGTGACTGCAACCCCTGCAGCAACTGGCCAAGTCTCTTTGGTTTTATTTCCATTCTCTCTGGGTTGGGGCCTGTTGTAAACAGAAGATCCACAAGAGGCCTTGTAATTATAGGTGCTAACCCCAGCCGGTTGCAAACAGTGTCTTGCACACCTGGGCAGACCACCTCTGCCCCCACCTGCCCTAATTTGATTGAGGGAACCTCTGTGGCGGGGCTGGAGACCTAGAGGTGGGTGATGGAAAGAATCCACCCAAATCTCCATACTGTGGCTGGCTGGGAAAAGAAAGTTGCTGAATGCTTGGGGAAATTACAGTCCACGGCCCAGCATCAAAGAGCTCCAGACCCAGGGGGAAGAAATGAGTATGGATTGGTGTGCTCCTTTCTCTGGCGGATGCTGTTTTCCAGCGATTCCACACTACCTTCTGGGCACTTTCCTTGGCTGCTGTTGGGGGAGAACTGAGTGCAGAAGTGATGACCCTGCCTCAGATTACACAGGAATAGGCCTGATCGGCTAAACTCCTACCCTGACCCACAATACAGTTCTTGAGCCTGTTTTTTGACAAGGAAACCTGCTGATGTGGCAGTGCCGTAGGGTAACTTGTGGCTGGTGCAGGTTGGTTTCTTCCCCCTCACCCCCCTTCCCTAGTACCTGCTGCAAACAGCTTTCACTCCCAGCTCCAGCCCATTCAGTAAACACTCACCTGTGTAATGAGCTATCACTGATTCAGCTACTCCACCTGCATAGAGGGAGCGGGGAGAGCACCCAGCTGGCAGCAAACACACCAGAAGGGGTGTGAGGGTTTGGCACAGGTCTGTGTAACTGGCTGTATCATGCACCCTGGCTATGCAGAGCAGGCTGCTCTCTGCTGCGGAGCCTTTAGGGCAGGGGTCTCAAACACGCAGCCCATGGGCCGCATGTGGCCCTTAAAGCTATTTCCTGCAGCCCGCAGTGACGCTATCATTACTGATATTTGCAGTATTGTTGTATGAAAAGGTTTCATTGGTGTGGCCCTTGGTCTAAGGTATTAGTCCTCATATGGCCTATGTGGGGATTAGAGTTTGATCCCCCTCCTTAGGGGGATCAGCAAAGAGGTGGGATGAACAAGCTCTGGGGCCAGGAGATCCCTGCAGCTGTCTTAAGTTAACTGTGTGCCTAAGCCTTTCGTTCATCACCTTCGCATGCTAATGCTCCCACCTGCTCTGCTGGCCCTTTACTATAACCGGTGGCCTGCTGCTGTGCTCAGGGGATTGAGCTCTCCCAGAGGAATACTGCATCAGAGAAGATGCCTTAGTGGGATTCCTCTCTTCTCCATGCAGAACTGGTACTGGAGGAGAGAGAAACCCTCTTGGCATCTCTCCGTCAGCCTGGCTGACGCCTCCAACAGCCCAGGACCTTCTAGTTTGACTGGGCTGCAGCCCTTTCTCCACTGAGCCTGGCGATTCACCTCCTGCTTGAACGCAGGAGTCAGACAGGGATGTTGCTGTGATGGGGTGGGGACCTCTCCCCTACCCATGAGAAGCCTGGCTAGTGGTCTCTGCTGCTTTTGCTCCCCAGTGGTGTAACTGGACCAGGAGCACCAGCAGCTTCCTGGGCCTCTCACAGTCAACTGCTGCATCTCAGGCTGTGGTGCTGGTCCACAGCAATGTTGTCAATTATTGGATTTTCACAGAGCTTCCTAGAAAGGGCAGGGGCCCTAGGCCATAATGGGGCATTTTCCTCTATGGAAGGCTTTCCCCATCCAGTGCATACATACTCAGAGCCTTGTCCCTGCTGTAGGTGATTTTGATCCACCACCCCTGCCCAGGGTGCACACAAGGTCCCAAGGAAGGTGGATCTCGGCTGCGATGCTGGCAGTTAGCTTTGGCCCTTTCATTCATCAGATCCAGACCATCTGTGATTTTTGCTACCACCAATATAGCTGGGTGGGGCCCTGACAAGGGCTAGCTGGCAAATCTCAGTCTGGAGACGTCAATAGCCTGGGGAAGAGACTCCAGAGCGGGCAACTGCTCCATCAGTTGAGGTAGCCTGCCTGCCTTTACTCTCCAAGGATCATGGTTGAAGGGTCCTGTTAGGTCCATGTTCCTGCTTTCCAATCAGCAGTGGTGGCTGAGATCTTCATTTCCTCCTTATGCAGTATCACAGCGAGCCAGGCTCTTATTCTCTCCAGACAGGGTTGCTGCAACTGTGGGACTTCACCAAGCCCAGAAGGTGGCATCCCACTTCCAGAGCAGAACTGGCTTTGTTGAAGCCAGGCTCCAAACACTGCATGGACATCCAAGCCATCCGGGTATCAATCAAGGGGCTAGGCTTGGTCTACAACCAAGGCCCTGAGTACCATATAGTCAGGATGACTTAAATTCTGTAGCACAACCTCTGTATTTTGCAATACACCAGTGCAACCAGCTGAAAATTCTCTCTCTGCTTGAGAGGAATTAAAAAAGATGGACTTTTCCTGAAAGCAGTGTTACAATGAACTTTGCAGTTTGGCACAGGCTTCTGCCCGCTCTTGACCTTGGCATTTAATGGCATTCATTTGACATTCTTTTAACTTTCATTGCGTGGCAGAAGTGGTCAAGCAAGATGAGCTTGAAGTTTAGACGGGTGTGTTTTCACACCTGATCTCCACGCCAGCAGGCTGGCTGCATTGACAGATTGGTTGACATTCCCCAGATATGAATTTTGAGGGTTAGTGGTGGAAAGGTTGCCTGGAAGGTTGTGCAGAAGGAGAGGTTGATCCTCACATGCCCTCTCCTCCTTCCGGCCTTTTGCTAAGCCTGACACAGCCAGCGTGTGGGTTTTGCCTTCAGGGCTGGGTGCAAGATCTATGTTTGCTCACAGAGGCTTTTGTCAGGAGGCAGTCAGCTGCTTAGCAGATACGTGACTGGGGCACTTCACTGGGTTTGTATTGGGTCACGTTATTTGTTGTTCTTTGTGCCTGTTCTGATGGTGGTTCTGAAGGTGCCCAGAGCTTGCAAAGGAGCCTGCTTATAAATCATCAAGGCCTAGTAGGTTGAACATTGGTTTGGGAGCCCAGGGAGCGCTATTTCTGATTCCGCGACTCACCTGCTGGGAGACTGTGCAAGTGACTTCACCACCCTGTGCCTCAATTTCCCCATTTAAAAAATTATATTGACATCTTTTATATAATACTTTGAGCCGGGGGTCTCAAACATGTGGCCGGTGGGCCGCATGCAGTCCATAAAGCTATTTCCTGCGACCCCCAATGACACTATTGTTACCAATATTTGCTGTATCATTGTATGAAAAGGTTTCAGTGGTGCAGCCCTTGAGCTAACGTGCTGGGCTTCATGTGCGGCCCTGTACTAGTCATCAAGTGGCCCTTATGGTGATCTGAGTTTGAGACCCCTGCTTTGAGCTCTACTGATGGAAGAAGCTAAGGAAGAGCTATCTGGCTCCATTCACTTACTTTTGAAAACAATAAACTTTACCTTCTCTATAGCGTTCTTCACCCCTGCTTCTCCAAGCACCTCAAAAAGCAAGTAAATAGCATATTTACAGTTGAGGAAACAAAGGTAGAGAAAGGTAGTGCTTGGCCTAAGATCAGCCAGCAAGTTTGTGGTACAAGTGGGACTAGAACACAATGCTCCTGAGTCAGTCTAATACCTTAACTGCTGGTCCATGCTGCCCCTGGGGGTTTCAGTGAATGTTTGTTTTTTAATGCTCACCAGAACTCTGATGGAGACTCCCTTCTTTTGTTTCTTTTCAGTTTTTCAAGGCCTTCTCCAAGAGTCCTGCTGACGGGATGAAGGTCTTCCGTGAGTGTCCCAAACTGAATTGCAGTTTAACCCTCGTGGGCCTCTGCTGTTGGAATTCTCCCTGCTATGGCCATTTCCTTTCACATCGCAGCCCCCTGGCCTGCTGCATTCTAGAATTAGGGGGCAGGCGGGCAGGTGGTTTGATGGAGGTGACTCATTGCCTCATGAGAGGAAATCTCCTGGCAGGGGATAAATGAATAAGGCGAGCTCAAGCTTTGCAAAAGAGGTGCATCTCTGCATGACCCACTGAATTGGAGTGGTTGCTGGGGTGGGTTGAAGATAGGTTCTAAAGCCTGGCTTTCAGTGCACCATGTGAAGCTGCTGTAGGGGTCTAGCATAGGTGGGGTCAATGGTTGGGATCAGAATGGGATATTTTCACTTGGGCACTGTCTTGACTTCCTGTGCACACTGCTTTTGGTGGTGAGCTCTGCATCCTTTGCTCCCTCTGCAGATCCCGGGAATAGTGTTGAGAACTTGAGGCAGAGTATCGTCACCCACCTGGAGATGCACAAGGAGACATGGCCACCCGCCTGTCCGCCACTGGAACCAGCCAGGTTATTGGAGGGGGACATGGTAGCAGAATGCAACACTGGGATTGTGTGTGTGTGGGAGAGAGAATAGGGAAAGATGCATAGGATGAGGGAAGTGAGAAGGAATGGGGTCATGCTTAACCGAACTTCCATGCTCAACCCTACCATGAGACTGCTGTTTTTTGGCTCTGCCACGTGTTGTTGATGACTGTGCACAAGTGCCTGCCCTTGGTTCAGTTCCTGTTTTAGAAACTTGCATCCTTATCGTGCAGCACTGAATTCCTGTGGTGTGGGCCAGAGGCCTTGCCTAGGCAATGCCTAGGAGGCTGCCAGTTACTGCTAGGACCATGACAGGCACTGGAGAGGTGTGAGCAGAGCTGTGGGATTGATGAAGGATGGAATTCCTGAAGTGACTGTGATAATGTCACCTCGGCCAAACAAGGCAGGCAGCAGCTGTTTAGCCAGGGACTAATATGCATCTAATATGGGGCATTCTGAGTAGCCTCCTAGGTAATGCTGCAGTCCTGCCCTGCATGTTTCCTTGTGGGATGCACTGAGCACTGTCAGTGTGGGGCAGGTTCCATGGCCTGCAAGGTTTTTTCTGACCCTCTCTTTCATCTCTAACTGACCTGCTTGTGACTGCCACCTTGGCTGGAGCATGAGGCTTGCTTGTGTACGTAAGTGGGGGAAGAGCATGTCATGTATTGAGTGGGGTCAGGGGGATATTGGTGTCCTTAGCTGCATCAGATGAGATCTGCTGAAGGTCCAGGAAGAGCAGATGAAATGGCAGTGGTCAGAGTGTCTGGAGCTGGAGGCTGTGCCTGTGCAGGACAGCTGATGGGCTTCTGAGATGGCTGGGAACATAGAGGTGCCATGCCTGCTGCTGTCCCTGGTCTTCCTCCTTGTCATTAAATCCTGGCTGCTTTTCATGTCTGGTGTACAGCAAGCTGGGGTCACTGTTGCCCGCTGGCTCCTCTCTGAAAGCCCTGGGTTGAGTCTTGTCAGTTCAATGTAAGCTCTGGGATTGGTCTTGCTCTGATTAGGGGGCTGAACTAGATGACCTCCTAAGTCTTTTTGGCTCTCATCTTCCCTGATTCTATGAACTGAACAGACCTAGATAGCAGCTAGGAATCTGCTGTACAACTCTACTGGAAAGCCCCTCTGACTATAAGCTGTTAACGCTGAGGATGGTGAGGGAAGGTTTATAGGCTGGGAGGCAGAGGTGGATCTGGGAAGACAGCCAGGCAGCCTGCAGATCTGAAAAGGAAGGGAAGCGCCTCAGAGCTGCCTCTGAGATCATCTTGCCAGGTGACTGCCAGATGTGAGTGTGTGAGCCTCTTCCTTGGGTACGATGTCCTTGTGTGAAGGGGCTGACCTAGACCTTCTTGGTTATGAATCTTCCAGGGGACTGGGTCGAGCAGTGGCACTCGGTCGGGCAGAATAAAAGGATTTGAGCTGCCCTGCCCACTAACCATCCCCACTCATGTTTCCATAGAGTGGAAGGAGGACGGCCCCTGTCCAGGTGCTAGGCACCACCTCTCCTTCCACTCTTAGATTGAGGTGCCAGGGATGTTTCCTCCTTCCAAAGATGTGTCTCTGGGCTCCTGCTCCCTTCCGGCTTCAAACACTGTGCCATGCTCAGTGCTACTTACAGGTTACAGTGGGTTCATTGCACCTCTAGGTGCTCTCTAAACCCTTACCCCCAGAGTCAAAAAAGCAAAGCAACAAAGTGCCAGAGCCGTGGATGGGGAAATGAGCAAATCCCAGCATGCTGGCCTCACATTCGGGTTCTACTCGCTGTCTGGGTTAAGCTGGGGAAGAGGTTCATTTTAACCCCCTCCTGCTACCCAAGAGCAGGAGTGTTTCAGCTCCAAGGTTAGGGTTCAGGCTATCTCTAATGTCAGCTAACGCTCTCGGCTTACTAATGGCTCTCATGGTAGTTTGGCTACAAACTTCATGTCCTTCTATCCCTCCCCAGTCTGTGCCCATCTCCCATTCCTTCACTGACCTAGCAACTCTCACAGAGCTAGTGAAATGAAACTGAAAACTAGGCCAGAAATCTCTACATGAATTTAAGGGTGGATAAGCAGGGCCAATCCTGGCCATCTAGCTGGGTGACAGACCCAGCTGGATGAAAGGTTCATCTCCCTCCATGTGAGAAGGAAAGATGCTTGGGCCTTTGCCAAGCTGCTGTGTGTGGGCAGGGAGCATCCTGTGCCAGGAGGGGCTCATTCTGCATGACTGGTGTTAACCTGTTCACTGGCCAGTTCTATGTCACTGAGAATGCCTCGTTTTCTCTTGCAGCATGGAGGAGATCCGTGGGTTCTTTCAAGTCAACAATGTCACATACCTGGCACTGATCTTTGAGAAGAATGACTCCTTTGTGGGCAGAGAGGTGGGTGCAGCTGTTTCATTCAGTGTTTGCGTAGCTGTAGTGCCCTGTTGTGTTGGGCCCCCATTGTGGGCTATGTACACATGGAATGAACAGATAGGCTCTTTCCCCAAAGATCCCACAGCCTGATCCTCACTCTGGGCCCTTTGGCAGTTAATGTACGAGGATGTTAACTGGTCCTTGACTCTTTGTATCCTTTTCAGTTTCCACAGCCATGAGGTGCTACACTCAGAAGTTAGGTCAGGGCACTATTAGCTTTCCTATAGCCAGCACAGCATGGTCTACTGGGTTGAGCACAGAGCTAGAACCAGGAATTCCTGGCATGGTTCATTCAATGAGAGTCCACAGTTTTTAACCTCGCCCTGGCTCAGCCTTGGACTTGGGCCTGAATCAACCTACAGCACAGGATCTTGCCTATAAAATGGAGATCCAGGGCGGTTGTGAGGGTCAGGCTGTGTTTGTACAATGCTGTGGAGGTGTGGAGTATTCCATGAGTGCTTGGTATTGCTGTGTCCTGGCTCCTGTTGGGGAGCAGCTGGAGCATCTAGGAGCTTCCCTTGTAGCTCCCAAGGAGAGTGCTGCACTGCATGGGCCTGTCACATTGCTTTGCAGGTGACCCTGGACATGCTGCAGTATGAGAACATTGCTGTCCGGAGAGTCCTGAGCAGCGAGGAGGACCTGGTGAAGAAGTACCATGTGACCACCTTCCCTTCTGGCATCCTGCTCATCAACAATGGGACTTTCCGCCTCATCCCTGTGTGAGTCCTTCCCTGCCAGAGAGCCAGGCGGGGCAGCTTCTGACGTCAGGGCTTCACATCCAGCTGGCTGTGACACTGGCGGGTGGATCCCACTGTACCTATGGACTTAGAGGATGAATCCTGGCAGTGCAGGGCTGATGATGGAGGGAAGCTGCTGCACTGCAGCTGCTTGTACAAACCTCTGTGATTGTGAGTGGATCACCCTGCGTACTGCCTTAGAGAGAGGTTCTGTGGTGTTTAATGGGGTAAAACCAGTAATTTTAAAAGCTGATGGAATTTGACAGAGACTGTCCCTTCCATGGAACTTTGAACCCATCCTAGAGAGGTGATTGTCCTGGCCAGAGACCTCTCAGGCTGGCTTGAAATAGTCTATAGAAAACTTCTGCTAACCTGTACAGGACCCTTCCCTAAGGGATGGGGTGTGAATCCTGGTGCTGAGGGCTAGTGGACAGATCCACAGAACAGCCCAGTCTGCAGGTGTTTTGTTGGCTGGGTAATACATCAGTGGCCTTGCAAACTGGCAGGGAGTCAAGTTGTCCCTAACCATCTCGCCACCTCAGCCAGCCTCTCCACTCCTCCCCCTGGGTTTTCTAATTGCAGAAAACTTCATTAGGAGCCAGACAATGGCTGATTCTGAAAGGCTGGCAGAGAACAATGGCACCACAGCTCAGCCCCTCTTGTGGATCCCTGCTCTTGTACAGCATGTGAAATAGCAGCCAGACGGTGCCTTTGTAGCCTAAATGGATGATTGATGTCAGGCTGGTGGTTCTGGGAAGAGAACTGTGGGGCCAGGGGCCATGTGCGCATTTGTGACTTCCCTAGATGGGGGTCTCAGGGAGGGGTTGCTGCCACCTGGCCTTGGTACTGGCTGGGCAGGGAGTTTTTCCTAGTGGGAGGTGTGGTGTTTGCATATCTCATCTGTGCTGCTTGGTTGGGGGGGGGGGCAGGGTGAGCCAGGCTGTGGGGGAGGGGTGATCTTTGATGATGCCAGCTTCACCCAAGAGCAGAGTCATTGTTTCCTTGCTGCGGAGCTGGTGGAGGGGAAAATTGCTTGTGACGATGCCGTCTCTTCACCATCTGCTTGCAGGCAGGCATCAGGCTGTGAAAGCAGAGCGGAAAGTGATGGCTTCTCACTACTGGCTCTCCTGGGCTTTCTTCCCACTGCCTCTCTCGGAGCCTGACAGCTTTGCTCATTCTGTGTGGGTTAAGTAGGGAGTCCTGTATTCCTTCCACCCACCCGCCACTTGCCAAGCTGTCCTGAGAGTTAGCAAACCAACCTCCCCCAGTTCCCTGGGTACCCAGGCTGGGTTTTATTCTGCACAGATCCCTGTGCATCTCTATCCCCAGTTCTTGGGTTGAAGGGCATCACTCATACCAAGAGGGTGAAGCACACACATACAGAGCCCCAGACAAGGGGGAGGAAGAGGCAACAAGAGTGGCTTGTGCTTCTGTAGTTCTCTTCTTCTGTCTTGTCACACCAGACCCAGCCTTCCTCCCTGCAGTGCTGCTGGCTCCCTGAGGCTGCACTGATGGCCCAGATTAACCCCAGTATGCACCCCCCCCCGTCCCTCCCCTCCCACTTAACTAGCTCTCCAGTTTCTGCCTGGGAGCTCTAGGGAGCTTTTGCCATGTTCTCTGAGCTGCCAGAGGAGGCAAACCTCACCTCAGAACCTGGGGAGAAAGGAGGCTGCAGGGGATGAAACATGGCTAGACCAACTGGGGCTGCCCTTCCCCAGTTCATCTGGACTGGAACTCTCACAGTGCCCAGTCAGAAGCTGGGTTTTCATTGCTCTCCCTGCTCCTGGCCAGAGCCTTGTTAGAAACGTTCTCTGCAGCAGGGCCCGTGAACCCCCAATCTTGGCAGTCAGAGAAGGTATTGACACTGCTTCATGAGACTTCAGAGCACACCAATGGCTGCTGGGAATGTGTCTGACAAGAGGGTGGGAGGAGTGGAGGGCAGAGACCCTGCCTGGCGTGGTGTGTAGTCTGAAGGTATGAGTGGGGTGGTGCAGAGCAGGCCCAATCTGGCTGCAGCAAGAGCTCTCCAGCTGTTCATCTTTGAGGAGGCAAGGCAGCCTGCTCAGGGCACTTTGCTGGGTTGAGTGGAAGGGGCATAGCTGGGAGAGGCAAAGGTGATGGTAGTGAGGGAAGCAGGGACAGAGCATAGGGATTGGGAGTTGATGTGGGAAGGCCAGAGGGAGCAATACCAGACCTGGGGATTGAGGTGGGAAACTCATCTGTTCCAGGCCCAGCTTCTGTTCATTTCTCTCTCTCTCTGTTAGGAACAGAAGTTCATCTCCTTTCTCAGCAGCTGGAACAGGGAGCTAGTGAACTCTGGGTCCCTGCGAGACTCGAGCAAGGCTTCTTCCCACTGGGGGGACCCACAGCCAGCAGTATAGCTACGCTCCCCACTGAGGAGACACTGCAGGCTCCTGGGGATATGGGACCGGTGAGGGTGAAGGCACATAGGCACAGGGCACGTTGTCATGCCAGGAGTGGCCCTTCCCTCTCCCCAAGGATGAGCCTGGCTTTTTGCCTCTCTGCAACATCCCTCCACAGGGATGGAAGGGTAAATGGAGACAAAGAGGTGATGCCCTCTGCATGTGGAAGGGGCTTCTCTCACATGTTGCTATTGTCTCCCAAACAGGAAAATAGAGGCAAGATCCTTCTACACCCACTTCCTGCGGCAGCTGCCTGGGGTGACACGAGGCTCTTCCACACCGACCATGGCACCGGACCCGCAGATCAAGACAACCTCCACACCATGGAGGCCTGCAGACCGGTGAGCATCCCACAACCCTGCTCTCTCCACACACCCCTGCTGCTGGTGAGGGTGCATGCCAGTGACCCCAGGATGGTAGTGTGGACATGCACCACCACAGTTAATTATCTATTTTGGTCAACGTAATGGAGGCCTGCCAAGGGGGGCAGCATGTCGGGGTTGTTAGAGAAGGTGCTTGCAGGACCCAGTGTGGCTTTTGGGATTGCCAAGAACAGTGAAGGACCTGGTGCTGAGTTTGCCTGTGTGAACTGACAGTCGAGGCTCTTGCCCTTTTTGTGGATCAGAGACTCTGGTGAGGACTGGTACCATGACAGATGATAACCCCAGGTTATGCTGGAACAGTGTCACCACCCCATGTAGGGGTTTCTGAGACACAGTCCCATGTGCTCATGGAACAGTGGTGGCATGGGAAGCCAAGAGAGGGTTGGGGTGATGGTGTCTCTGAGAGGAGCTCCATAAGTGGCTGAGCTGGTTCTGGGGCACTGCTTCACTCTGCTGTCTGTCTCTACCAGCCCCAAATACTGAGGTGACTTGTCTCTGAGCCCACAGAGAAAGACAGGCTCCCAAGGCCTGCGTAAGGTGAATGGAGAGGCCTTTCTCCCCACCCCAACAAGGGTAGATCATGGGAGCTGGCTCTCAAATGACTGTAGGGGGCTTGTGCTTGGAGGGTGAGGTTCAGAGCCAGGTGAGTTGTTGGCAGAAAGAGATGTGGTCATGCTGTTTGCTCCTTTCCCCAGCCATGGATACTGGAGTTGTTTCCCTGACCTGTTGTGGAGCAGGTGGAGAGGGGAGGGAAGAGGAAGAGAGGAAGTTCCTATTGTCTTTATCCCCCCAGGGGGCACATTCTGCAGACCTCTGTACCATGGTGAGGTCCTGGGTGTATCCCCTTTCCCATCTCCAGTGTCTGTCTGCAATAGATTTCCACACACTGTCCTTCCTTTGCTTTAGCTGTGGATTGAAAGGCCCTTCGCTGTTGGTTTGCTGTGGTGTAGGGGGCTGAGGAGTGGCTGCAGAGACATAACCATTATTATTACTCTTACCCCTGCATAGTAAACAGAGCAGCCCCTTTGTTACTAGCCCCACACGTGAGTGCCATGCCATGGCAGCACTGTGGGGGCTGAATTAAGCTGGAGGCTGGACTAACTTTGGCCCATCTGGGGCTGAAGTCAGACTGCGGGGCGTGACTGAATTCTGCCAGCCCCTGGTGAGAGAAGGAGCCAGGGCTTGCAGCTATAAAGAAGGATCCCCTCCTCCCAGGCAGATGCCCAGGGGAACACAATTAAGGTCCTTTGCTGAAGCAGGAGGAATGACCCTGTTCGTTCAGGCAGGCTCAGCAAGTTAACTCCCTGTTTTTCTTCCCCACTCTCCAGCTCAAAGTTATACATGGCTGACCTGGAGTCTGCACTGCACTATGCCCTGCGGGTAGAGGTGGCCAGGTTCTCTGTCTTGACGGGAGAGCAGCTGAAGGCCCTGAAGAACTTTGTGGCAGTGCTGGCCAAGGTAAGCCCTGAGCCATTGGCCAGTCAGGGCCTGGAAGGTCCCATAGCCCTGTCTTCCTCAGAGCAGGTGCCTCATGTTGGTGATGTGAAAAACAGGGCTTTCACTAGGCCCTCACTAGCCATCACCAGACTCTCCCCTTCAGTCAGATTAAAGGAGGATCAGGCTGTAGCAAGTGAAACTGGTTATCCTTTCACGCTCTCTGTTGGAACAGGGCTTCAGAGAAACATTCTCTAATGACCCTTTATAGTCCCATATTCCAGCTTGCAGAGTAACCTTTGCAACAACACCCTTGCCAGCTCAAACCCAGCTCTGCCTCTGCCAGTTGGTAACAAACCCCCACAGTTCTGGATGCTTCCCGACCCCAGTCCCTCACTCTGCTTGAGCCCCCGGTCCTTTGTTTCAGTGTGACAGGAAATAGTAATAAACATCCACCCCTGGGGTGGACATGAAAATTGCATGCGTCCCTCTCAAGCCTTCACTGTTGATGTGTACCAAGTCACACCATGCCTGGTTATGAGCCATGCTTTTTGGAGTCCTGCCTGCCTGTGCTCTGTTACTGACCACCCATAGTCACTTCCCCTAGCCTCCTCTCCATATCCAGCAGGATGGCACCCTTGTATCTGTTACTCCCCCCTCCGGGCACCTTGATGCAACTTGTTTTCTCCTTCTCTCCCCCCAAGCATCCGCATTGGCCGTACAGGTATATGTTCGTGTAGGAGTGCCCTCTGCAGTGAGCTGATTTGAAATCCCATGAGCATCTCTGTTTTGCTACATCAGACATGAAGCCTGACTGTTGATTATGTCTTCTGTGATCCCAGTGCAGCTGGGCATAAATTTGGTTGTTTAATGACCCTTTTTGTGCTTTGTAAGGCACCTGTCAGTCCATTTGTTACCTTTGGAAACCCTCTTTCACAGGATGAAACCACTCTCTTCACATATGTTCCCAAGGACCTGCACCTCGGGAACTGTTTAGTTGTGATATAGAGAGACCCCTAAGGACCTTTCACAAACTTGCAATCTCTTTCTGGCTTCCTTGGGGTTGTACAGAAGCCTATTTCCTTTGGAAATTTGAGTCTGAATTGAAAAATTGGAGTGGGTTCAGAAAGTAATTGCTGGATTAATTCAAGATCTAGAAAACATGCCTTATAGTTAGAGATTTAAGACTGTCTATTAAGTTTATCCAAGAGGGGGCTAAGCAGTGACTTGATCTGTCCTTGGAGGTTTTTAAGGTGCATCTTGACAAAACCCTGGCTGGGATATTTGTATGGGGTTCGTTCTGCTTTGTGCAGCAGGTTGGACTAGATACCTCCTGAGGTCTGTTCTGACCCTAATCACCTATGGTTCTATGATCATGAAAAGATGAGGTAGAGATTTCTGGTCATTGACAGTTCCTTAGCTTAACAAAAACAGGGCCTGAGGAGATACACTCTTTGGGAGCTAGACACGTTCGGTGGGGTTGATTAACCATTGGGACAGCTTATCTGGAAATGTGGTAGATCCTTTAACTCAAGATTGGATATCTTTATGAAGGAGTCACTCGAGCTCAATGCAAAGTTATAGGCTTGAGAGAGATTACTGGGTGAGGTTCTGTGACCTGCACTATGCCATCAGAATTGATTACTGTAATGTTCCCTTCTGGACTTAAAATCTATTAATGCAAATGTGGGTCAGTAGTGCAGTAAGTCTTGGGTTCTCAGCTTAGACCTTGGTTAATTTTTTTTTGCTAATGACCCAACTGCCACATGATTAACAAATAAAGCTGGCAGGCTCTGCCTGTGTGGGGAGAGGGACTTAGACGAGCAGGAGATGCTGCAGGCCAGGACCAGGGTGTATTGGAAGGAACATGTGAGGAAGGCAGGACTAGAATAGCAAGGGACACTGAGTCAGGACTGAGGTGCTTTGCAGGGCAGGGTCGAATCCTGCTTAACATGTACTCTGCTTGCTGCCTGGCTTTAGCTAATGCTCTCAGTCTCTCTCACTTTCCTGAGCACCAATGATTTCATTAAATGAATACCCCCACCTTCCTACTGTCCCATTCAAAATAAAATCCCCTGGAAAGGTGCAGCCTGTGTTCAACCATCAGACAACAAAGGATGCAGAGGGGTGTGTTGCTGCACAAGCCCCCTGACTCCAAACCTTCACGGGACCAGTCTACACTGTGAAGCGCCATTGGTGTTGGACAGCTGTACTGGTGTCGGCTTCAGATTAGGAGACAAAGCTGTTCAGATTCTGAGAACAGAGAGCGCAAGACTGAAATAACACAAGAAACCCTGTTCCCCAAATGAGCTCCCTTCCTCCCCGCAAACCCCAGACAGATTGTGTGTGTGTGTGTGTGTGTGTGTATGTATGCGTGTGCGCTGGGGGTGGGGGGGTGTTCTTTTTCAGCTTCTCCCCCTTTGCCGCCACTCTTTTAGGCCACTAGGCGGAGCAGTGTCACCAAGATTCCAATATTCCTGTCAGCTGTAGCAATTTAATCTTCTCTGATCCAGGGAATATACTCTCTCTCTATGCTCAGGCTCTGATCCTTAACTCTCACATTTCCAGAGGTGTTTAGGCCTGAGGGAAGAGAAGTGTTTACTTTAAAACAGGTCACCTGCTCAATCACACCCCAAATCTCCAGGATCCCATAGGGGCCTTTGAAAGAAGAGTTTGTGAAGCCAGCAGAGAGGGGCGTCTCCAGGAGAAATGTCAGGATCAGCTATTATGGGGTTTCATCCTTTGAGGGCTTTAAGTCCACATCCCTGGTTACTAATTGTCTAGCATAACAGGGTATCAATGGAGACTGGACTGATGGTAACAAAATACTCTCTGCCCCTTTCGCTTCCATTTCCTCCTCACTTTTCCAGGTTCCCCATCTCCCGGTTTTCCCTCCCAATACTGTCTTCTCTCTTTGTGTTCGTCCCTGGTGTCGGTCTCTTCCTCTCCCTGTTTGTGTGTATGTCACTCCCTCTCTCCTCCAGGGAGTGCTTGTGGTTTTAAAGTGCTGATACTAATCGGATTTGAGTTGACTTATTGTCAAAGTAGCTTTTCGTGTTCCTCAGAGGCTATTTGGAGTTACGATCAAGATTTGGATCTTGGCTCTTGGCCCGCAGGGTTGACTTATTTGCAACGGCAGCAGCTTGAATACGAATGACAGCTTCCCAGCGCTGGCTGGCTGCTTGGATCACTATGTACAGGAGCCTTCCTACCATGTTGGACAGCCTGAAATGAGAATAGCTGGGAGCTCCCCACACCCCATTCCCTGCAGTTTCTCCTGCTGGGAGAGGCTGGAGTTTCAGTAACTGAGATTGTCTCTCACTCCAAGTCTCACCCTGTTTCCCACTGTGCCTTCACCTCGGTGTGGGAGAGGCTGGCAAAGGGCCCATGAGGACATGAGTGTATTGCTAAGAAACTGACTTTATTGTCCTGTTAACTGGCCTGCTCAGTAAAGCTCTTAAAGTGTCCCCAGCCCCTGGAATCAAAGCAGATATCTCTCCCATGTATGGGTTTGCTTCAGTCATAATGGCTAGCAAGGGCCTTGTTGTTAAACCTATTTCCATCTCTCTCTGTGTTTCTGCTGCAGTACTTCCCTGGCCGTCCCTTTGTCCAAAACTTCCTGCGCTCTGTGGACAGGTGGTTGAGGAATGTGAGAGGACCAAGGATTCCCTACAGAGTGTTGGAGCTGGTCTTGACCAATAGAAAAGAGGTGGGTCTCTGAGAGGCAATTTCCCTTTAGTCCTGCAGCATGTGCATGTCTACCTTCCCATGTCCTTTTCTCTCACTCCTGGCTTAGCCCTGAGGTTGTTCTCAGCAATGTCACCTTTGTCTCTCTGTCTCTCTCCCCATCAGAGTCAAGCCCCAGCAGTTCTGTCAAACAATGTGACATGGGTGGGTTGCCAAGGAAGCAAACCTCATTTCCGAGGCTACCCCTGTTCCCTCTGGACCCTCTTCCACCTCCTGACCGTGCAGGCCACTAAACACAGAAGGCTGAGTACAGGTAAACACCCAACCCCATGCATGCCCAGCTGTGAATGTGCAGTGTTATGGCTCTTGACACTGCAGAAGGCAGGGTGGGAACCACCCTGGTATTTCATATTGGCCATGGCTTGACAGGGTGTCTCTGGCACCTGGCACATGGGCCGTGTGCCCCAAGTGCCAGCGCCAGTGCCCCATGTGCTTGGCGCAGCCCCTGCTTCTCTTGTCCCTGTCCCCAGCCGGGAATTCAGGCCAGGCGGCCTGTGTTGGCACCCACCTCTCCCAGCCCCGTCCCCAAGCGGGGATCCGGGGCCAGGCTGATGGCAGCAGGAGCCTGAGGCCAGATCGGGCCCAGGTGCAGAATGAGGGCCAGGGGCGGGGCCCACGCCCATGCCCCAGGTCTTTTGCTGGGGCAGCAGTGCTCCTGTGGCTTGGGGAACTTCTGGGAGCTGCTGCTCCATGCCCCAGTCTCCCATTTCCCCACCTTGCATGCCTAGTGCCTGTGTATGAAGCCCGCATCTTTTGGCTTGCTGAATCCCCCAGTGTGATGCAGCTCTTATGGCCAGTGGCTGTTTGCTGCTTCTCCCACATGCATGTCAGAGCGCTGAGGTTCCTAGCTGACCAAAGAGGGCCAGGCTCCATTGTGGCATCTGTTCCTGCCTCACCTTTATCACAAATCAGCTGTGCCTGGTGCTCGGTCCTGCCCCAGGGCCAGTGTTGCTGTCTCAGGTCAGCCATCTCCCTCTGGCTGTGGGAAGAGTGATGCCACGGCCAGCAATAATAGTGTATAGCTTTTTGATGGCATGGCTTTAGTGACAGAGCCGAGCGCCAGCCCCAGGTCCTCTGAGCAACGGAGGCTGTGTCTTCAAAAGGATGGACAAGTTCAACTGCAGAGTCAAGCTTTGATATCTCTGTTCAGTCTCCTTCAGTGTCTCCTCACCCACCTGGCTCACAGTGCTATGGCCCTGGTGCAGGTGGGATACCCTAGTGTAAGCATCTCAAAGCCCCCTGTAAGTCTTGATTGTCCAGCTGGTGCCAGGCTGGGCACCACCCAACACAAGAAACTGAAGTTGCCCCCATGGATCCACCTGTCTTCAGCCAGGAACTACTCTGCCAGGAACCTGGATTTCCCCAGGCTCTGTGCAGTGTGGATGGAGGCTGCTGGGATGGCAGGGAGGCTGTGGAGATGTAGTGGCTCTCTGAGCTACTGTTGTTTTCCTAACCCAATGTGCTGTGTTGACTGGGCTATTTCACCTCCCCCTCCAGGTCCACTAGAGGTTCTTGGCGCCATGCGTGGCTATGTCCAGTTTTTCTTCGGCTGTCGGGAGTGCGCACGGCATTTTGAGGGCATGGCAGCAGAGTCCATAAACCAAGTGAGAACCCTGGATGAAGCAGTTCTCTGGCTTTGGTCAAGACACAACCGGGTCAATGCTCGACTGGCTGGTAAGGGGCGTCTGGCTGGTGAAGCTGGTGCTGGCTATGGCCAAGGAAGGAGGGTGTGAGGCACCCAAGGGAAATTTGATTCTGGCCCCAATGGAGGGGTCCAGGTCCTCTGGCTCTGTGTGGGGAGAGATGGGAATTAGGCTTATGGAGGCAGCCAAATTTGGGGTGAACCCTCTGGCCCCCCTTATGTCTTTGCTGGTAAAGAGCCAACTGGGCTGACTGTCTCCTGATAAGAGGGTGTCTGACATGCCAGTGCAGCAAAGGGGCATCTCTGTCAGTTCTCATGCCCCCTTCACAGGATGATAACCCTAGGGGAGCCAGACTGTGGGCTGAAGGAGGAAGCCTGGGGTACAGGAGGCTGCAGACCACTCTGCCTGTGTGGGACAGCTTTGTTTATTAATTCCTCATTGGGAAGCAGGAGGTGGGTGGTCACAGGTTAACTAGGCAGCCTGGAAGGGGGCCAGTGTAAGGCAACAAGGGATCAGAGACCCCAGAGGTTAAGAGAACAGGCAGCTGGTGGTGCTGAGCCAGAGACCGCCCTAGAGAGGCAGTTAAATCTTATCCGGCTTCCCGCAGAGGGCTTTCAAAGCTGACACGTGCCCTGGGAGGACCCTCCTCCTGAGACAGATCTCCACATGCTCCATTTAACACCCAGCACTGGTGCAGATGCTTCCCCTCCTCCTTCTCACAGAAGCCTGTTGAGCCCAGCTCCAGGAGGAGTGGCACAAAAGCAGCTGGCAACTGAGAAGGAAGAGGGAGGAGAGTGGCTGGGCCAGAGGAGGAAGGGAGGAATGAGTCCTTCTTGTCAGTGCAGCCTCCCCCAGTTCCCAGGGTTCCCAAGAAGCCTGTCAACCCAGGATGTGGCCAGCCTGGGCTGATTGATGGGGACTTTCTGGCAGAGAGAGGGCAGGAGGAAGAAACCTGCAGATGTTCTTCCCATTGTGGCCTGATGGTTGGTTCCCACTCTGCCCAGTCATTTGTGAGGTGTGGGGGCAGAGAAGGATCTGGTGCTCAAAAGTCACTAGCAAGTGTGACTCTAGACAAGGAGAGCCTGGTTTTGGCCTGAGGGTGGGCTATGAGGCAGGTTCTTTCACCCCTGCTCCAGTGGCGTCGCTGGCATTGGGCACGCCAGGGCATGTGCCCCGAGTCCCAACGCCAGTGCCCCGGATCTCAGGCCCAATCGGGCCGGGAATCCGGGGCCCGATCCCGAGCCGGCCCCAGCCGCAGCCGCAGCGGCCCTCTGGGGCCTGCCTGGCCGCCCGGCAGGCCCTGCCCCTGGCCGGGGATAGGGCCAGCGGGAGGCCGTGCCGCTGTGGGTGGCTAGGCCACCGCAGGGCCGGGCCAGAAGCAGCCGCTGGAGGCCAGGCCTGTGGCCACGGCCATGGGTGGCCGGGCCCCCGATCCGTGGCCAGGGACGGGGCCCAGCTGGGTATCCGGGGCTACATACGCGGCCCCGGCCTCCAGCGGCCGGGCTGCGCTGCACCGTGGCCTCCCTCTGGCCCTATTCCTGGCCAGGGGGCGTAGCCTTCCGGCTGGGGGTGTGGCCTTCCAGCTGGGGCGGGGGCTGGGCCTGTGCCCCGGGTCCCTCCCCGCCCCAGCGACACTCCTGCCCTGCTCCCTGCCCCTTGGGACGGCTGTAGGGAGCAAGGGCAAGAGGATCTGCCTTCACAGGATGGGCAGGGGGTGGAACCAGCTGGAACTGTGCCCCACTGCTTCCTGCTGATTGCTCTCATGCTGACAGGGTTAGGGCGTGTCTCTAACATCCCAGACGCAGCTCCCCATCCTTCAAGGGTAATGGGGAGGGTGTTGTCTGCTCTGGAGCACCTGGTGGGACTGTGTCTAAGGCCTTTGTTTGATCTGATGTGTGCAGGTACTGAAACTGAGGACCCCAAATTCCCTAAACTGCAATGGCCTCCTCTGGACCTGTGTCCTCCCTGTCATGATATTGTCAACGGGCAACACGTGTGGGATGAGGCAGCTGTGCTGCGCTTCCTCAAGGCCCACTTCTCGCCAGCCAACATCTTCTTAGACTACACAGTGCCTGAGATGGCCTGGCAGGTCAGGCGCAGCCGGGAGGCAAAGGAGGGAGCTGGAGAGAGGGGTCAGTTTGAGGGAGGAGAGAATGAGAGAGAGGAGGAGGAAGAGGAGGACGAGGACAGAAGAGAAGATGGAAGAGAGGAGGAAGAAGGGAAAGGAAGAGGAGAGGAGGAGGAGGAAGAAAGGGGGAAAGAGAGAAGAGAGGGGGAGGAAGGAGAGAATGGAAGAGAGGGGGAGGAGGAGGAAGGGAACGGGAGAAGAGAGGAGGAGGAGGAAGGAGAAGAAAGGAGGACAGAGAAACAAGCAGGAGCTAGGGTGGGAACAGAGGCAGGCGGCTCAGAGAGACGAGGCTCCTCAGAGCTGCGTAGGCCGAGCATCGTCCGCATGAATGCCAAGGTGCCGGCAGTGGAGGAAGACATCGTGGACCTGGATTCCTTCAGTGAGCTGCACTACAAGAGCAAAGCCCTGAAAGCTGCAGCTGTGGCAGCCAGCAAGGGGCGGCGGCTGAGCAAGAGGGACACCATGCCACTGCTCATGGGGGATGACAGCGACCAGGCCTTTGACTATGCCGCAGCCTGGGAGCGCCTGAGGAGGCGGGGGCTGGGCTCCAAGCAGCTCAATGGGGCCCTGGAAGAGGACGGGGAAGGAAGGGACGCCCTGAGGAGGAACCACTGGTTCCACATGCTGGGAGCGGGCTTCTCCCGCCTGGACGTCAGCCTGTGCGTCGTCCTGTACTTCCTCTCCTCCATGTGCCTCTTGGGCATGTATGCCTTCTTTCGCCTGCACACCAGGCACCACAAGGGCCGCCCTGGCTTCCCCACAGCATGATGCTGGGGTTGGGGAGCTGTGGTCGACAGCATGGGCAGGGGGAGGGTGATGCAGGTCAAATGTCTGGGGAATGGCTTTTGCCACCAGGGTTGCTAGGGCAGTGGGTGCAGATAAAAGGGTTCTGGATCTCCCCAACACTGGATGCAAGACTACCCATGCTGCCCAGTAAGATGGTATCCCAGAGCATGAGTGAACCACTGGAGTGCCTGAGACTTCTGGCGGAACAGCTGCTGCTTGGCATGGGGCTGCTCGACAGAGTGAACTGAGTGGGGTGCGGAGGAGCTGTAGCTGCTTCCCTATTTAAAGAAGCTCAGTGGTAAGGTTTTGGGGGCCTCTTTTCTGGGCTGGGAGGACTTTGCCTTGCTCGGTTGTGTTCCTCTGGGTCAGACTACACTGGGGGCAAACCTACAAACCGTTTGAAAGCAAGTTCAACTGAACATGTTTTACAATTAGTTCACTCTGTAGCCTAGAAGGTGGCCTAACCCTTTCTTGCTGAGCTGATTTCAAGGCCTCTTTCCCAAACACCAGGACTCCATGATGGCACCAGCTGGGCTCTGACTGGAGGGGAACCAGTTCTCCCCATGTAGAATAAGCCCTTTGGGGATTGAACCACTAGAATCAGGGGCAGGGGTGGAGGGGGAATGGAGAGAGCTAGCTGTTTTTAATGTGTGCTGTCCCAGGGAGAGGGCTGTAAATGCGGTTCCTAGCATGGAGGGATTGTGAGAGCACCCAGTCCTAATTGCATCTTTGTCCACACTCTCAGCTGCGAAAGCAATGATCTGCCAGTCTCTGATACCAAACCTACATCTTGCACCTAGAAATGGTCAGGCTTAGAGGGAATGCTGGGAGAGCTCACACACCCGTCACCACTGCTGCAGCTGGACTTGCCCCTCCTATGTGTCTGTCCCGTTTTGCACACAGTGAGTTCTTATCCTGAGCTGGAAGAGGGCGGGGAAAGAGTGAAAACCTGGTGTGTCAGAAGGGGCTGCCCCCTGCCCCCTAAATCCCTGACCAAGGGGTGATAGGCTAGCAAGGGAGAGTAGCTAGTTTGTTACGCAGCTGATCTCCTTGTACTGTTTCCTGCAATACAGTGGGGAAGGCAAATCCAGGCCAGAGTGCCCTGGCAACTCCAGCAGTTACAGAACTTTATTTCTTCCCTCTTGTACATAGAGCATCTTAGACCAGCATGAGGAACCCACTCATATAATAGCCCAAGGTTCTCTTGCACTATCCGTAGGGATATTTGGCACCCCACACAAATAAGGGACTGGGGTCACTGGCTGTAACTATGGATAGTGCAGACAGGTGCCGAGGAACCTGTGTACCCAGAGCTAAGCCAGTTCACCTTAATCCTGACCTGCACCACCCCACTCCCTTCCTCCCTACATGTTATTTGTGTCATGAGCTGCCATGCTCCTTATCTTAATGCATCTCAATCCCGTCTTGAAATACCACCTGCTCTGCAGCCCAGGCTCCTCCTGCTCCCGCTCCGTCCAGGGGGGTGAGCCCCACTGATCAGCACCTTGTGTCTGAAATGTGGGGTGCACATGGGAGAAGTTGCTTCACTGACCCAGACCAGCTATTGAGTCCCTCCTCGCTGTGGCTTAGAGAAATGCATGGTCTCAGTGAAGGGTGGTAAAGGAGATGGACCCTTGCTCTGACCAAAAGCAGTTCCTCTAAAGTTTTTAATTTGCTTCCACCTTGGCCTGTTGTGTGGTTGACACTGTTCTGTTGTCCTATCCTGGGTGTCTGGGAGGTTTCTGACTGCGGATGCACTCGTGCCTATTTCTCAGTGTCCTTTCTCTCTAAAAGCTGCAGGAAGACTTGCTGCTACACTTGTGCTTTACAATTAGAAGTGAAAGGAAAAGGGGTTTTGCCAGCCCTTGACCCCCACCCTGTACTTCAGTGTTTATGGAACTCAGACAAAACTGAAGTGTCCTTTTGCTGCCCTGAGGAAGGTCAGCCTTGGAGCCAAATTCCCCTTGTCAAGTTAAAAAGCCGTAGAACCTACCACAAAGTCCTGGGCTATTCCAAGCATATGAGTTGCCCTAGAATGGACCATTGTCTCACTGTGGTCCCACCTGCTTTGGCACACAAGCATGGGCAGTTAGGTTATGGTGCCTGCTCACAGATTTGGATACTGTCTTTTGGTCTCAAAATCTGAGCCCCAGAATTGGACAAGTTTCCCAGATGGCCCTGGCCACATGTTCTGTAATGGGAATGTTTCCTCCCACACTTTTATATTGAGCACCTCTTGGAGCATTTGGTTGCTGATTCAGCATTAGCACATTTTGTGAAACCCGTTGTACTGAAGTTCCAAATAGAGAGCTGTTAGTCTAGTTCAGCAAAACAAACAAGGAGTCCTATGGCACTTTTAAAGACTAACAAATTTATTGCATGAGCTTTCATGAGGGAAAATCTCACTTCTTCAAAGCCTCTGATGAAGTGGGATTTTCTCCCACAAAATCTCATGTGATAAATAAATGTTAGTCTTTTAAAAGTGCCCCAGGACTCCTTGTTCTATTGTACTGAAGTCACCATTGAGCTGAAGAAAGAGAAGTCTAATGAAATGAGGAAAACCTAATGAAAATCCTGGGACTGCACAAGTAACGCTGAACTTAGCCCCATCCATTCACTACCTCTGCTTGGCTTCCCATCCCCTGTACTTGAATTCGCACATTGTTCAGACTGAGCTGTCTAGCACTGTACAAATGACCGGAGGCTGAGGAGCCTTTCTTATTGATTGTTTTAAATGTAGCTTCTGTTAAGATCCAAGCAACCCTGTGCAACTGTTAGCTGTCCACAAAGGATATATGGAGTTAGTTATGTAAGTTAGGACCAAGCTCCCTGGAAGTGGCCAGGGATTTTGTCTGGCCTGATTGTCAGAGGATGGGTGCTCAGCACTGACTGAAAACCAGCCCCTTTCACAGTGCTTAAAGTATGATTTGATGGGCCCTGGGACCCTTGTAATCTCTGCCCCGCCCCGACTCCCAAACCCCCCCATAGACCCCCTCCCCTTTACCAGAGCGGAGCTGCTCCCTGGCCATGCTGCTCCCACTCTGTTCACGCATCTGAGCAGGCTCAGGGTGGGAAATTTGAAAACTTCCCCAGCCTGGCTGCAGCTCCCAGGGCAGGGTGAAACATGCATTCCCTTGATTTTTTTTTCTATTTTTTGAGATCCTGAAACTCTGGCTCTTCAAATTTGGGGGCTCCAGAACTGCATTCTGGGGTGTTCCAGTTTACTTTAACCCTGCCTTTCAAGATATGTTAAGCTTAGCATCTGAACTAATGGAGATTGGCTGCCTGTGCTTCCCTCATTGTCTGACCAGGGCATGACACCACAGTTGTAAACATGCTGGGAGCTGATCTGAACTCTCACTGTCAAGGGGGTGGGGGTTCTCAGGCAGTGATGGGTGGGTGGCTTCCAACCTCTCCTCCTGTGGATAAGGGCTGGGTTTCTATCAGCTCTCCCTTTCCTTGATATTTGCATCCACAAATGGGAAGAAGGGAGGGACTGGTGCTTGGCAACTGGAACTGCCCTGGAATTTGGGATTGGGTGAGACTCTATGGAGTGGTCTCCAACCTATCACCAGCAGGTGGCACAACAGTCATAGCTTTCAATGGCACTTATCCTTCAGAAGTAGACTGGTCTGGTTAGGAACCACTGATCTACAGTCACTCCCTCATCCCCACTAGGTGCTTGAGAATAGCTCCTGCTCTCAGCCACTCTGCTTCATCCAGCAGAGCCCAGTTCTGCCCGTGGGTGTGGTGGGGCTCCTTCATCTGTCCAACAGGCTCATGCTGTTTTGATGGGTCTAAGTCCACTGAAATGCTGCCCTTGAGATGGCAAGGATGCTCCAGAGCTATGTTTATAAGGCCCGGGCTGGGAGAGCTGAGTTTTTGCTCCTTTCAGAACTGCAGCTTTTTAAAAACGTGGACTCCTTATCATCAAACCACAAGCTCTGAGCTTGCCCACTGATTCCTGCCTGGATTTTGATTGTTACCTGGATTTCGTCATCTACACTGGATGGTGGAGCTGGAACTGATGGACTGGCTTGCAGGGCTGTAGGTTTTGATTTGTGGAAGTCACATGGAATGGCTCTGAGCCACCCAGTGTTGTGCTCACAAGGAGCTTAAGTGATCCCTCAGAGTTACTGATGAGTAGCCCACCCCAAACTGCCCCAGCTGCCTGGCCTGGCATCTGGGGCGGATTGCTGCATGCCTGGCCCTTGATGAGGCAGGAGGCTGGTGTTTGTGGATGGGGAATAACAGGTGCTAAAAGAAATTCTGCTATCATATGATGGGGTCACATGCTTTTCCATGCTGAGTAGGTGTTTTTGTCTCTGGAGGGAATGGATTCCTTTGGGAAGGAGGAGGGGTGCGGCACTTTATATCTATCTCAGCCAGTCTGCTGTAAGGTGAGGGGAGATGGTAACCTTGCTTGACTTGCCCCATCCTATACCGTTAATCTGCTCCGATGCCCCAGACTAAGTTTTGGGGCAGATTCTGTTCTAGGACTGGTGGAGGAGAATCATCTATTTTTAGTTGTAATGAGAGGTTGGTTTGTTTCATTTTCTTCCCTTTAAAAATCAAGATGATTGGTTTGTGATGTGTTTGCTTTGCCTGGTGCCAGATGGCTTGTCAGAAGGAACCAGGGTCAATGAGTGCCTGGTTTCTCCATTGCTGTATCTGTGCTTGTGTTAGTGGAATAAATTATTTTTTGCTAATAAAGGTTCTACTCTATTGACTCACGTGTGTAAAGGATGCTGAGTATGTGGATGTGAACCGTACCACAGTACAACATGGGGTGTGTCCCTCACTTCCTCTAGGTCAGGGCAGCTTGCTAACTCCAGTGTGTTCAACCAAGAAGCTGGGTGGGCCAGAGAGTTTCCTTCACGCCCTCTTCACATTTCTCTCCACCTCACCTCACCTCTCTTCGCTCCTCCTGGTCTTGGTCTCCTTCTACCAGACCCTTTTTGGCACTGTGATGTGACTGCCTCTTTTTGCATTCTCTGTGCCTACTCTATGCTTTCTGCTCTAGTCTCTGCTGACCACCAGCTGCTAACTCCCCTCTGTCACAGGCTAAAAGAAATTCATGCAGCCCTTCTGGCTGTGCAGGATCCTCCCATGCCTGGGCCTTCAGAACCCTTTGCTCAAATCCAGGCACCACACTGCATCGTTTGTCATCTAAAGGAGCACCCTTTTTAAAGGGAGTGTAACCTTTGATATTCCACTCCCACCCTCTTCCTTTGTGCCACTCCTCTCCAACCTGGTCCATCCCAAATGGATTTAAAGTCTTGCTTCCCCTGTGCACAAATGTCACCTGGGAAGGGCCAGGAATAGCTCTCCTTTCCCTCTCTGTTGCTGGCATTTAATCCAACAGCAGCTTTGCATCACTTGGCCTGGCCTGGCAGAGAGAGAGGACAGCTCAGCTGTTCTCAGCATTCCATCATGGTTGGCTGGAGACCTGCCCGAGGCACCCAGCATCCCATTGCTCTCCAGCAGCAGCACTGAACCAAGCACAGACACCTCAGCTGGCAGTCTCAATTCAGTCTCCCTTGTCCTCAGATGGTAGGCTCCACAGAGTGCTTTGATCCTTAACAAGCAGGGAATGAGATGGGTCAGTGGATGGTTAATGAACTGTGGAGCTGATCACCTGTCACCTGATTCTACTTTAGGACTGTGTGGGCCACCACTAGTTGCCAGCTGGTCATGAAGAATGAGCTTCTGGGGCTATTTTCAACTCCTGATAGGCAACTCACAGCACCACTCTTGGCACAGGCCAGATCCTGACAGGACCCTTTGGACTGAGCCACCCACTCGCCTTAGAGTGGGTCCTGTGTGTTGGGCATGGCCTTACTCCTGCAGCTGTAGGGGTGTGGAGTAAGCCCTCTGGGATGGCTGTCACTTTCACCATCACTAAGTTCACTTCAAACCAGCAACTGCCAGCGAGCTTTGCTCTGCTGTACGAAATCCTTCACAGAATGCTCAGGGCAGTCAGATGCCCTTGCCCTAGACCGGGGGGGAGACCTGGATGTGGGGGTGGGGTGGGGGGGGGTGGAAGCGCCGGAAAGTGTTTTTTCCCATTTCACCATGCCAATACCTGCTCTCCAGTGTGGACAGGTGGAACTGCCCAGGATACCTACTGAGCCTAGAGATGGGAACTGGGGGCTTCTTTTACCTCTACAGGTGCATCTTGCTGGGGCTTTGAATGTCTGTCTGTCTTCTAAGGGACTGAATGAGCCCCTGTCACCTCCCTTCATGTGCCCCATCTCACCCCCAGAGCGGCTGGCCCCATTTCTCCTGCCCTTTTATCCTTGTTACAAATCATTAAGGAAAATGGTTGTTTTCCAGAACTGGGCCCAGGCCATCTGCTCCCCTGGCGCTGGCTAAATCCTCCTGTAACAAATTCATTGGGATTACGCTGGTCTTCTCTAATCCCAGCACTCCCCCTGCTGCGGGGGATTTAAAAGGATTAGAAACCGGCTGATAATAAAGTTTATTAAGGGGGGGCAGTGGGTGTCAATCCGATTTGGAACCTTTTTCCTTGACATCTTCACTTTGCTTAAGGGGAGATGCAGATGTACCCCAGGAAGGGGGAACATGCTGGCTCTGGTTGTGTACACAGGGGTAGGGGGCAGCTCCTTCGCTCTCTGCATCTCACCTGTGTGGGTGCTGTGGTGCATGGGAAAATGGAGGATGGGAGGTGCAAGCACTGGGCAGTCTCTCTCGCTCTCTCTCTCCTTCCTGTTGCTCTCTTTGCTTCTTTTCTTCTCTCTTGTTCCTTTTCTAAGTCCTTGCTCCCCTGCCTGCTGGTCCACTCTTCTTGTACCCCCACCATTGCCCCATTTCCCATCTCACGCTCTGTGCCCTCCACTGTGCAGCACCTGGTGTCTGTCTTAGTCACTCACTCAAACTTGTATAGGCAATTCTTCCAGAGGCAGGAAGCATTGCCTAGTGGCTAGGGCACAGACCTGGGGCTCAGGTATTCTGGGTTTAATTCTCTGCTCTGCCCTGGCTTGGGAAAGTCACTTCACCTCTATGTACCTTGAGCCCACCTGTCTCCTAGAGACCAGTGATTCCCTAGCTTTTCAGTAACATGGCACATTTAAACGAGACCAAAAAATTCCATAGCACACCCACTTTTTCAGCTGAATTTATTGCTCATAAACACCATATTTACTTACATTTACTATAGTTTCAGTCTTACTAGAGTGGTTTGCAACATATTGCACACAACAAACTAAAGAAGGATCAAATTCATTAATGTTTGAAATCCACCAGAAAAAGATACACATCATCTCAATGTTGCCCATTGGCCACCTGTGTTTACAATGTTCATGTTTTAATATCAATTGCTTTTAATTTGCTGATTAATTTTCACAAGTTTTATGAGTTGTAATTTTGGTTGGACAGAATATTGGTTTAAGATGAAACAATGTTTTATATTCATTTTCATTTCTTTTGTACAACATTTCATGGCACACTTGGACAGTTCTCATGGCACACTGGTTGAAAACCACTGTCCTAGACTAAACCCATTCATGATGGCTGGGTGGCAATGGCTGTGGCAGTATCCAGGGGAATAGATTTGGGCTGAATTTTTCCATGCCCCAAGAATGAGAACTGGAAGGCAGGCCCAGCTCCTGGCAGATGTGTGCTTTGGGCCCCTTCCTGCCCTGCAAGTCCTCAACCTTTCTGTCTGAAGAGACGGGAGGGTTTAAATGGAAGTAAACTACCCCTTGGCAGGCCTTGGGGCTCTGAAGCCAAGGGGCTCGAGCAGAAGAGAACTCAAGGTACCTTTGCCTTGGCCATTTAAAAAGGGTTCTCAATTTGCAGCTATGTCTTGCATGAGTGAACAGGCAACACCTCCTGAGAGAAGTGTGGAGGTGCCTGTGCCAGTCTTCACCCACCAACAGGCAGCTCCCTTGCTATAGTGCGTATGAGACAAGGGAGAACTCAGCATGGGCTGTTGTTAGCTTTGTTGCCTTTATGTCAGTAAGAGGGAATTCGACAAGACAGACCAGCTTGGTTCTGGGTGTGTGGGCCTCAAGGAGTTGTTCAGCTCCCACCACCAAACAGAAAGGAGGGGCTGGAGTGAGCCCCCTGCCTCTGAAGGAGTTACCTCACTTCTGGATTCAGCTGAATCACCACTAACAGTGAGGTTTTTCTATTTAAGTCCTTGTGCTGCAGACACTCCAGCAACCTCCTGTCCCACCCCATGTAATCTGTGACTCTGCCTTTGGCAAGGGATAGACTGCCCCAAAGGGCTGGAATCTCCCAGCTCTTTCCCGGCAGTGAGAACTCCCATGTTCCCTTGCATGGTTTTCAATCCAACTTTCCCCTCCCCTCATTTCGGAATAATGTGCCCCTTTTCAGGGTTCTGTGAGTTGAGTTGTTTCTGGAAGAGAAGAAGCTGATGATGGTATCGAGTATTTCTTTACAATCCTGTTAAGTTGCAAAAAAAACTCACAAAGTCCCATTTCCCTGAACAGAGCAGGACTCAAACAGCTTCCGTTGTACTGGAGGCAGTATCTTTGCTCACAGTCCCAAGCCTCTGTCCAGCCAGCACTCGGTCCAAAAGCTGTGGCTCAGCTTTTTCTCTGGATCACGCTTCCCCTTGGGTCTCCTTTGCTGCCATCTCTGTGTTGTTCTGTTCTGCTTCTCTCTCCACCCCCTGCCCCCATCCCATTCAGCCTTCTGCATGAACCTTCAGCCCACAGTGAAACTCCCGCACCACTCTAAATCCCAAGCAGCCTTGCACATGGCTGGGGCCATGGCTTCTGTTGTTTCAGCTCTCTTACCTCTGAATTGTTTCTTTACCTATAGCCTGAAAGGCCGCTATTATGCCCACTCACTTCAAGATGGTTTCACCCATCTCTTCATATAAGAGTACACCAATTGAGCCCTGTACTGCATGTGTGTGCTGTATCTGCTGCAGTCTCCGTTTTTCCGGCAAAGGGCATGTAAGCTTGTTTCTACCTGCCTTCATTCTGCCAGCAAGGAAATAATGCTGCTGAAATGGAGAAAGCAAATGCTCCAGTCTCTGCTTTGCAACAGCTTCCCTCCCACCCCCCCAATCCCTCTGAATTTAGGGCTTGTTCAGCTCTTGGCACATCTGCACAAAGCCTGTCGCTGGCAGCACGGATGCATCGGCTTCCCTGTACCCAGAGAGCACGTCTGCCAGGAGCTGTGTGCGCCAGACACTATTCATGTCGTGCGCTGCTCTGTCACTGTCCCTCCCCAGCTCTGTGATTGATAGATGGGGTGGGGCCTCTTCATTAGCCAGGCTGCTGCTGCCTCTGTTGCCTTTCACCCTGATTTCCCCAGGGCACCTGCCAGCAATAGCTCTAAACCAAGGTGTCCTCTCCTCCCCAACAGCTGGTTCCCTTTTCCATCAAGTGAGCAGGGCAGGGAGAAGGAGGGCTCCTTTGAGAGTGAACTGCCCCAAGTTGAGCTCTGAGCATCTCCCAGCCAGCTGCAGGAGATATTCCCTGGGCTGTCTTTTTCACAGGCTGGTTTAGCAGCCAGGAGCTTGTGACTAAGAGTTGGAGCCATTTGTGCTGGCTGCCGTCAGCAGCAGGGCAATGAAGCTGCAGCGTTGCTCCACCTCCTATGGCCTAAGCATGGCTTCCAAGCAGTATGCTGGGCATGCAGCTGCATATCTGAGACCTGCTGGGGAATGCCCGGCAGTGGGCCCTCTGCTTGGTGGGCAGGCTGACTTACAAACAGATCCTGCACTCAGTTAATTCCCAGGCTGCGACATGCCAGTGAAGGCCTGCAGTTCTTTACCATCCAGAAGCTGGCCCATGCATGGAAAAGGTTTGGTACAATTCGTGCTGCTACCACCCTACTTAAAGCCCTTGATGATTTAAAGGAGAATAAGATGCCAATCAGTTTTTCTTGGCTTGTGAATTGGCTGCTGGCGAAAGGTGCTAGTCAAGCCTGGAGAATAGTATCCTGCATTGAATCACAGCTTTCCCAGAGCCATGTGCCTCTGCTTTCCCCTGGCCAGACTGCTGAAAGGGGGTGGAAGGATTACTCCATCTCCCTTTCTGCACCACCCTTGCTCCACTCTGCATAGTACATTGTGTGAAACAGTCCAGCAATAGTGCCAACTAATGCTACTTGTATTTGTGGCTTTAATGATGAAAATACCTGCTCAGTGGGCGCTAGCAGCACATGTCATGTAGACCACCAACCAACTAATAAATGCTTGGGTTGTGTCTACATAGACTGTGGGCAAAGTTGCCACCATCAGATCAATTTATCTAGTTCAACCAAGCACCAATAAAGACACGTTCAGTTGCTTGGGAGGTCAATCTAGTAAAAATTACCTCCTCAGGTATTGTTCACCAGGACTGTATTTCTTATTGGTGCATTGCAGTGGAGATAGTGTGTATGTAGAGCCAAAGCTATGAAATTGATGGGAGTTATACAAGCTACTCTGCATAGCTTGCATTACTCCCATCAACTGCTGCAACATTTCGCCAGCAGTGTAGACTGGACCTTGGTCTTGATATGAATGGACAATCTAGAGGTAAGAGACATAGGTCCTTATGAATCCCATCAGCCAGTCAGACAATCCTGGATAGAGTGCAGTGAATAACTGATATTTTGGGTTGGTGGCAGTTCTGAAAAAATTGGAAAAAAATTCAGATTGGGTCAAACCAACTCTAAAATTTTTGATGAATCACAAAAGACTTTTTCAGGTCGACTCTTCAGCATAGGGTTGTGTCCTTGACCATCTTGGCTAGTAACCATTGGAAGTGCCTGTCCTCCATGAACCTGTCTAATTCTTTTTTTTAATCCAGGTTTACCTTTGGCCTTCACAACATCCCCTGGCAATGAGTTCCACAGGTTGATTGTGTATTGTGAGAAGACGTACTTCCTTATGTCTGTTTTTAAATTTGCACCTTTTCATTTCACTGGGTGACCCTAGGTTCTTGTGTAATGTGAAGGGATAAATAACACTTTCTCTCCATACCAGTCATGATTTTTATAGACCTCTATCATAGTCTCCCTTCACATTCTTATTTTCTAAGATAAACAGTTCCAGGTTTTCATTTTAATCTCTCCTAATGTGGAATGTGTCTCATATCCCTTAGTAGTTTGTAGCCCTTCTCTATACTTTTTCCAATTCTAATGTAGGCTGGGGTGTGTGTGTGTGTGTGTGTGTGTGTGTGTGTGTGACTGAGAGCGAGAGCCAATTACATGCAGTACTGAACATGTGGGCACATTGTGGATTTGTATAGCAGCATTATGATATTTTCTGTCATATTAGCTAGCCCTGCCCTACCTATTCCTAAAAGTCTATTAGCTTTTTTGACTGCTGCTGCACCTCAAGCAGGTTTCAGAAACATCTGCTAATGTTTTTAGAAAATTATCCATGATCGTTCCAAGCTCTTTCTTGAATGGTAGCAGCTAATTTAGATCCTGTCATTGTGTATGTACAGTTGATATTATGTTTTCCATTGTGCATTACTTTCTATTTCTCAACACTGAATTTCACCTCCCATTTTATTCGTCAGTCACCCACTTTTGTGAGATCCCTTGTAACATTTCACAGTCAGTTTTGGATTGAACTAGCTTGAATAACTTTTGAATCAGCTGCAAACTCTGCTACCTCACTGTTTACCACTTTTTCCAGATCAGTTATGAATATATTGACCAGCATTGGTCACAGTACAGATTCCCTGGGCCCCATGCTATTTACCTCTCTCCAATGTGAAAAGTAACCATTTAGTCCTAGCTTTTTACCAGTTACAGCTCCAGGAAGGAATGCTTCCTCTTATTCCGTGACTGCTTCCTTTGCTTAAGAGCTTCTGGTGAGGGATCTTCTCCGAGTCTTTTCTGAAAGTACAAAAACACTAGATCACCTTTATACACATTTGTTGACCTCCTCACAAATTTGAATTTGATAAGGCATGATTTCACTATACAAAACCTGTGTTGACTCTTCCCCTACTTATTGTGTTCACCTGTGTCTGATATTTCTGTTATTTCAACCACTTTGCCTGGTACTGAAGTTACTCTTACTGGCTTGTAGATGCCAAAATTGTCTCTGGAGCCTTTTAAAAATTGGCATTACATTAGCTCTCCTCCAGTCATCCTGGTACAGAGGCAGATTTCACTGACAGATTACATACCAGTTAATAGTTCTGCTGTTTCATTTTTTAGTTCCTTCATATCTCTTGTGTGGATACCATCTGCTTCTGGTGACTTATGACTGTTTAATTTATTAATTTGTTTCAAAACCTCCCCTACTGACACCTCAATCTGAGACAGTTTCACAGATTTATCACCTAAAAAGAATGGCTGAAGTGTGGGAATCTCCTTCACATCCTTTGCAGTAAAGACTGATGTAAAGAATTCATTTAATTTCTCCACAAGTGCTTTGTCTTAGCCACTCACAGTCCATCTGCGTTATACCTGAGCACTCGTCGGTGCATTGCTGCTGAAGCCCTGCCCACCAGTGGTGGAATATTCTGCCCCTGCTGGGGCCCTGGCCTGGGACACGTGGAAGCCCATCTCCCCCTTCCCTCTGGGCACCCCACTCCTGGAGCGGTTGCCTCACCCCAGCCTGTGAAATCTTGCTGGGACTTGGCCCCTTTGTCTGTGAGCCCAAGACGCTATTGGTGCCCTGGCTGGGGGTAAGGGAGCTTGTCCCCTGTCCTGTTCTCCGCTAAATCTTGTCCGAGGGCCTGGGCTCATCGACTTCTGGATGGACTGCCCAGCTACAGGCCAGCCCCTCATGCAGGGGCATTGCTGGCATTAAACACAACTGACACAGGCCCCAAATGTGCTGCCCAGTGCCCCAAGTTGCAGGCCCTAGCACACACAGGCACAGCCTGCCTTGCTGAGCTCTGCTGCCTGAAGGAGCTCAACTGTGGCATGTGGGGCTTGCCCTTTTAAATCACTCACTCTGCAACACAGCCTGACAGAGGACAAAAATTTAAAACTGACATGGCCCCAGCTGAGGCAGCAGCAGGAGGTGCTGGGAAGGGGGGAGCTGCCGGCAGGAAGGAGCTTGCAGGGGCCACAGGGAGCTGTGGGCGGCTGGTTCTGGACCTGGGGGAACCAGAGTTGGGGTTTGGGGCTGAGGGGAGCTGTACCTGAGCTGGGGTGGAGGGGGTCACAGGTGCCTTTGTGATTTACTGTCCTTCTCTACCCAAGCCCCTGTGCTCATAGACTCCTGAAGGGACTGCCTAGCTGCAGACCAGCCCCCTAACTGTTGGATGTCTTGCCCCACCAGAAGAGCTGGGCACCTAGACTTACAGGCGCTTCTTCCCATTTCCTCACCTTTGTCTCCTTAGCATGGATCATGAAGCAATGTGGCCTCCCTCTGAGGCCAACACAGTGGGTCGACCCCAGCTGCTTACACTGCCTCTTTCACTCTGCTGTTTAGCCAGGGTGCCACTTTTTTGTTCCCCTTACTGTTTGTCAGGGGTATTTTTAGTGGGGCAGTTTGTATCATCTGACAAAGTGGGTTGGAGCCCACAAAAGTTTATGCCCAAAGAAATCTGTTAGTTTATAAGGTGTTGTGTGGCACTTAAAGACTAACAGACTTATTTTTCACATGAGCTTTTGTGGGAGAAAATCCCACTTCGTCAGATGCTTCGAAAATGAGGGAACTTACAGACTGGAATGAAAATGAATGCCAGGGAGTGTAAAACATGGGATCAGTTCATACAGTAACAGCAAATCAGCGGTTGTTTAGGTTCAAACCCTAGGATGGCTGAAGGCAAATTACCTTTTGTAATGGGAAAAGAACCCATAGTCGCAATTTAATCCTGCTAGTCTATAAGGTGCCACAGGCTCTTGTCTTTGCTGTACACAGACTAACATGGCTACCTTTCTGGAAATTTGTCTCTCTTATTTTTTAAATGCCCATGCAGCTTGCAGGTGTTTAACTCTGGTGACTGTTGCCTTTAATTTCCATTTAACTAGCTTCCTCATTTTTGTGTATCTCCCTTTCTGAAGTTAAATGCTCCCTGGTGAATTCCTTTGGTATTTTGTCCCTATATGGATGTTAAATTTAATTATATTATGGTTGCTATTGCAGAGCAGTTCAGCTATGTTTACTTCTTGACTCAGACTAGGGATTTGAACCCAGCTCTTTCACATTCTAGGTCAGGGGGTCTCAAACTCAAATCACCACAAGGGCTGCATGAGGACAAGTACATTAGCCGAAGGGCCACAACACTGAAGCCTTTTCATACAATGATATTACAAATATTGATAATGATAGTGTCATTGTTGGCCACAAGAAATAACTTCAGGGGCTGCATGTGACCCGCGAGCCATGAGTTTAAAACCCTTGTTCTAGGTGAATACTTAAATCACTGGGCTAAAGATTATGGGGTGGGAAAACCATATCCTTCTGTAGCCATTTTGCAAATAGCTGAAAAGTTTGGTGTCAAATTTGCAAATACTCTTGGGTTGATCAAGATTGCAATTTTTTATCATATAAACTTAGTCCAAAAATCTTTGCCCAACTCCAGTACTGGACAAACAACTCAGGTGTCTGTGGGATCTCTAGGCCTCCACCTGCTGGTGCATTTTAGGTATCTCCTCTGTCCCTTTTTCTCCAATTAATTAACTACAGAATCTTGAAGGCAGCAATTGGCAGAGAGTGAATGCTCAGAATAACCCTCTTGTCCTTCCTCCTGAAACAGACAAATGAACAGGACATCTGTCCTGGGAGCAGGGAAAGAAATGGTGTGCTCAGCTCATTAATCTGAGCAGTGTGGGTTTCCTTAACTCTCTCCTCTGGACCTGATTCTGTTCTTCTGCCCTCCCATCTCCATATCTTGCTATGTTAGGGTCTCTTTCTCTCCTCCCTTGGCTCCTTACCCTTCCTTGAAAAACAGCATCTTCTTTCCTCATGACATTTCTTCCACATTTGTCCCCCTTTATGTTATCCATCCTCCTCTAACTCATGTAGAGCTCTCTCTCTCGCCACCTTGACCCACCCCTCCCACACACACTTTCTGCTGGTCTCTCTTTGCCCCTTGCTTTGCGCTGCGTTACACGGTCTCTGTATGGTCCTTGTTGTCCAACCTATCCTCTCCCTCCCCAAAATCACCCAACTCCTTCTCACCCATAGCATCACCCCTTCTGTTCTCTGGAGTTCCTGCTTCCTCCTCCTGAAAAGGGCTGCTGCTGAAAAAGGGGGCTGTGTTTCTCTGCACACCCATGGGCAGCCCCTCTCCTGCACCGTGGCTCCATTCTCCTCACTGTTGTTTGCTCATTAGTGCTGCTTCTCCCTGCCTACTCACTTGAGTTGTCTCCTCAGTTCTTTATTTTGGCAGCTGGTGCCTCCACCCACAATGGCTCCTCTCTGTGCTTGGGCTGCGAGGAGTGCAGCCCCTAGCTGGGACAATGCCTAGTATAGCCCAGTACCCAAACAACAAAACACATTAATACCCTAACACAGAAGACCCTGACACATAAAATGCCACCCCACAGGAAGACCAATATAGCACAAGTGACTTTATGCGGGACAGGAAACAAAGGCTCTAGGGAAGGAAAAGATTAACTAAAATATTCAACATCAATAAAGTAACAAATTTCCCACCGCCCCACATTTGCTAATGTACACACACACCCAGCTCCCTCTCTAGGGCCAGTCCATGTATATGGGATGTGGACAAATCCTGTGGTGAGAGCTAGGAATGCTGGTTGGCTTAAACAGAAGGAAAGGGATTTCCTTACAGAGTCTTCATCCCTGCACGGGGAATAGTCCTCTCCTGGCTGCCTAGTAGGAGTGCTGTGGAGATCTCAGCTGGCTCTAAGAAGCCAGCATTGGGTTGATTTCCCCCTCCCTCCCTCTCCATCTCCCAGTTTCTGGTCTCAGCTGGGCTGGAGCTCCCTGATCACGTATTAAATCCCACAGTAATTCAACATCTCCCTTGTAGGGACGGTGGAGTGAGCGTCGAGTAGGGCATTTCTAGGCTGCACTTCTCTCCCCACTACAAAGCTAAACAGGCCCAATGGGCACAATTCCCAAGTTGCCCCTAAGGCCACCTGTCCTGCATGCTCCACTGAGCAATCTGGTTCCTCCTTTGCCCAGCAAATTGTCTATATATAAATCAGTCCATCCAAAACTTCCTCATCAGCTTTTCTGGGAGGTTTCAGTCCACTTTGTTCACTCCCCAGACCATCAGCACTCTGAGAAATGGTTCTGGAGCCACTGCTGCAGTAGTACAAAGGCTAGGACCCCTAGAGGCACAGTTCAGTTCTCCTGGAGCTTGCAGACTCCAAAGAGGTTCCACTCACCCCCTTGCTGAAAAAGACCTATGTTAAAGTCCAGGTGAGAGTGCAGTGGATGTGTCTCCTCTGAAAAGTGCTGCAATTGCTCCGCTTCACAAAATAGCAACCCTCCCTGCAGACTGCAGCCTCTTAGACTCTCAGGCGTACAATACACACACACACTAAGTTCACGGTGGTTATAGTGCTAACCATGTCACATAGGGAGCCAAGGCCTCCACCGCCTTTGTCACTCATCTGCACATCCCAGCAGTCTGCAACTCAGTGAGCTCATCCACTGAAGTCCTCCCCAGCCACTGCCACCACTGCACTTCACATGACCAGAGGTTGCTGTGGCAACTCAAAGAGGAGCCGACCAGAAAGGAGCTGTATAGTAGTTCTGGCCTAGCACCATAGGCCGAAACCCAGGAGGTCCTGGCATGCTGCTAACTCTTATGACTCCTACTGAGTCTCACCCTATTCGAGGCTTTATTCAAAGCCCCAGCTCCTGGAGCCAGGTGACTTACATGAGACTCCACTGTTTTTTTCTTCAACCCAAGTTTCTTGGCCTCGTGGCAGCAGAGAGACACTTGAAAACATCACACTCTCAAGCTTCCAAGAGCAAAAGGCAGAGGAAAAAAAAGTCCTGTTATTGCTTAGGACCTGACATGATTTTTTTTTTTTAACATTTGGGAGTAGGGCCTGTCAAAACCCAATATTATTAATTTTACAGTAGTGCCTAGACATCCTTGACTGAGCTCAGTGCCCCATTGTGCTGGGTACTGTACAGATACAAAGTGAGAAAGTATTCCCACCCAGAACAGCTTGCAGCCTAAATAAACAAGGCAGACAAATGGCAGGAGGGAAAAGTGAATGAAGTACTTACTCAGCCAGGATGTCTGTGGCAGAGCTGGGATCAGAAGTCAGCTCTCCCATCTCCCTGACTGAAGTCCCAGCCTCTGGAACGGCCTGATTCCTGCTTGTACCTGACACGCTGCTGCCATTTCCCCTCCCAAGGCTGCATTCAATTCTCATGTGACAGCTCCAAAAGAACATGACCCAGTAAGGTAGAGTGTGAGAGACAATTTCCAAAGGGACAGCCATGTTAGTCTAGTCCAGCAAAAAAAAAAACAAGGAGTCGTGTGGCACTTAAAAACTAACAGATTTATTTTTCGCATGAGGTTTCATGGGACAAAATCCCACATTGTCAGACTGTTAAAGGCCAGACGCCTCCTCTCTCTGGGACCCCTATTTGAATCAAGTGAAGAGGTTTCCCTACCCTTCTATTCCTGCTGGAGAGAACTTCAATACTGCTTTGCTTGGCAGTGTGATCTCTGGGACCAATCACAAGCAAAAGCCAGGCTGGAGGTTGTCTCTGATGTCCAGCCAGCCTGTCCTCTAGTAACGTCCTGGTTTAATACTGGGGACAGGTTCTGGCTTAACAGCATTAGAAAATAAAGATTTCGTCACACACAGAAAAGGTGCAGCCAAACCAGCGATGAGACAAGCGTCCTTCCTCACTGCTCTTCAGCCACTGCACCTCCATTCCAGCCTGGAGAACACCCCTTTATAAAGAGGAGGCAATCTGGTATCCCAGCTTGTCTGTTCCTGGCCTGTCATGCCAAGGTAGCCAGAGAATACTGTTGTCTGTGGACAGTTGTCCATGACGGCCTGGACTGAGAGCAGTTAGCTTATTTTGCTGAAGCTGCCAAACAGCTGCTAGATGACGATTTGCATCCACTGCTGGACCTGAAACCAGCCACTCCAAGAGCTACATCTGCACAGCCCATTACCAAGCCTTTAAGTACAATGTGATGGCCAAGTTTGGCAATAGACTGATCATTGACTCCTGGTGGTGGATATGGCAGTGACCTGAGAAGGGAGGGTAGCTGGGGTGGATTCTGAGTTACTACAGAGACTTCTTTCTTGCGTGACAGGCTGGTGAGACTTGCCCACATGCTCAGGGTTTAACTGATCACCATATTTGGGGTCTGGAGGGAATTTTCCCCCAAGGCAGATTGGCTAGGCTAGTGCTCTGGGGGTTTTGCACCTTCCTCTGTAGTGTGGGGGCATGGTTCACATGCTGGTTGATTCTTCATATTTTAAAGTCTTTAAATCATGATTTGAGGACTTTAGTAACTTGGACATAGCAGAGAGGTTTATTGCAGGAGTGGGAAAGTGAGGTTTTGTGGCTTACTTTGTGCAGGAGGCGCGACTAGATGATTGTACTGGTCCCTTCTGACCTTAGCGTCTATGAGTCATTCAGTCCCCACCGCTGAGCTGGCCTCTGCTTTGGACAGCCATGTATATGGTTGGACACAGAAGTAGAGCACCTGATAGATTCTGGAGGAGGATGGGAGACCCATGGAGCTAGAGGGAGACAGTCAGCTCAGAGCTACAGGGTTTAGCATCACGGACAGGCAGAGCAGTGGCATTTACAGAGAGGGAGATACAGCTGCCCGCACAGGCAGGAAATAGAGGCCACCAAATAGCCACGCAGCAGTCCTGTTTAGAGCATTCCCGGTAACCTGGCCCAGGCTTTCCTTAAGGCCAGCATGAACTCCTGACTCAACAGACACAAGCAATTTGGTGGCTTCTTCCTCTTGGCTGGCTCCAGACGCTCATTCCAATTCAACTATGGAAGGAGCAGAGCTCAGGTGAAGCAGAATTCCTCTATGCCTAGAAGAAGAGGGAATGGGGGGACTCTGCTTTAGCTAAGGAGGAAGAGTGACCTGCCCCCTGAACACACCCCCTTCCATTAAACCCTACTCAACAATGCTAGAAGAAATAGCCAGTACAGGCCTCTGTGAAGTGACTGGCCAGGTGCTGCTACCTTGCTGGAATAATGTCAAGAAGTGGCCCTCTTTGAAGTTCCAGGGTCAGCACCTCTCTCCTGCTGAGCTGGTGTCACAAAGGCTTTGAGACCCACTCACTGCCTCACATTTCTGGACTGATGCTAGGCACAGGCCGTCGTGAGGTCGCTGCCAACATCTTCACTCAGAGACTGTTTCTAAAGAAGTTCCAAAGGGGTAGCCAGCCATGTTAGTCTAGTTCAGCAAAACAAACAAGGAGTCTTGTAGCACTTTTAAAGGCTAAACAATTCATTGTTGTTGTTGTTATTATTTATTAAATTATTAATTATTAATACTAATACATTATTAATTATTAATACTTTTGTTAGTCTTCAAAAGTGCCACAGAATTCCTTGTTTGTCTTTCTAAAGGACGTGGTCTAATGGGAACATGTCAATTAAAATTGCAGGGAATTTCTTGTTCCTGCTTGTAGGCTTTTCAGGAGAGGGGATCTGATCCAAACAGCAGTCAGGCAGCCAACAGCAGCCTAGAGTTGTGCCTCTCTGTTTCAGGGGTTGCCTGTTTTAGGGTGCAGTCTGCTTGCTCTCTCTCTCTGGTCTGTAGTTCTTGAGTGTTATCTTTCTGTAGCCTATGGAATAATTTGTGTTCTGTTGCAGGCTTGCAGTAGGAGTTCTTTATGTTTTTCTCTAACTTCTCTATGTGTTGTTCATAACTAAAATACACTGCAATGCTCTGCTGCAATAATGCAAAACACCGTAAGATGTGATGTTTGAATGGTTAATATGGAATACAGTAGCATTTTTGTTTTGGATTGATCAGCTTCTGAACTGGATTTTTCTATAATCTGTGATGAAAGTTTCTTTCCGGATGTCATCCTTGGAGTGTTGTTGTTCTAGCAGCCCTTTGAAAACAGAAGTTAAGGCAACAGATTCCCTGCAATGTGAGTGGAGGGAGTGTGGCTGCACTATTCTGGAATATGGAAAAGGTCACCAGGCTGGAATAGAAGCTACTCCCCCAGTTTCTTCATCTTATACTAAGAGATGAATCCAGACCTCGTCCTAGGAGAATGGGCTCATTCCAGTGACAAATGAACTCATTTTGACAGGCACAGCGGCTCCAGAGACAGCAGGAAGTGTGATAATAAGAAGGGGGCAAGCCTGACAGGAAAGAGCTGATTAGGAGGAGGGAATTTTCATTCATCATAAAGGTCAGGTGTGCGCTGAGGTGCCAGCCCATCTGCATAAGAGGGATTTGGATCTGTAATGAGGGGCAAGTGAGACGTATAGCTGAGGGATGTTGTAGTATAGTGGTTCCCAATCCAATCTCTGCTGTGGCACACCTTGATACCTCTAAGTATTTTGAGGCACACCACCTTATTGTCTCTGAATGAACTTGTGAATATTCATGAGCCAATCCAGCACTGTTGAAACAGTTTTAAAAAATTCCATGGCACAGCTGCTCCGGCCTGAGGGCACACCCATGTGCCATGGCACCCTGGTTGGGAAACACTGCTGTAGTATCATGGTTGTGTGTGGCATTCAGATTGGCAAGAGGAATGATTTGAATGTGGCATTTCAGCAGGGCGGGGCAGGGCCAGGATCTTTGTTGTGGCCCAGGTAAGAAGTAGCACGACTGAGAGTAGGGAAATGGCAGGTCTGCATGGGGCAGCTCAAACTCCTGTGAAGCAGAGTAGAGCCTCCCTCCCTCCCAACTCCTGGATGGAGATTCCTGGCTTGCAACTAATTACCTAAATGGACACAGGCTGCTGAGAGACAGTCACTATTCCCTAATAGAATTTGCCCTCAAGTGCAATTTAATTTTCTCCGAGGTTGTTTTTCCAGCTCCCCTCCTCCACACACACCCCCAACACACACACACACACGCAGTCACTTTCCCAGCTCCAGAGTGGGATCAAAGCACCTTCTCTTCAGGGAACCCTGCCACCCTTGCTTCTCCCCTTTCCCTTTCCACCTTGCTTTCTTTTCCTCTTAAGTTGGGTTTTTGGGCTATGTATTTGACCATCTAAATCAGTTCTTCCACAGGAAGCAGGCCCCTTGGTGTATACTTATTTGAGGCATGATCATGGATTCAGTTCGTGTTTAATTATTTTCAGTGAAAATAGCAATGTCCTGCATCAGAGTTCCTGACGTGTGTGGCTGTTACTTCTGACTTTGGTAAGTACAGAGCCTTCTCTGTGTCTGTAAATACTCTGTACCTGCACGCGTCACTCCGTCTCCCAAGACCAAGGAAGGGTGTACGCAAGATGAGGGTGGCTAGAGATGTAGTAGTGGGGGAGGGATTAGTGCAATGTTCTGTATAAAACTTTGATGTATTTTAGTTACAGCTAAACCATTGTGCGTTCCTGCTGATGTGGTCAAAAAGGACCCAGCGCTGAGGCTCGTGGGGGCTGGGGATCTGTGGAGTGGAGGGATCCTGCCAGCCCAGCCATTGTTGCAGAACAGTCTGGGTACATTTTGGTTTCGTCTGGAAGGGCTAGGATCGGATTGTTTACTGCACCTCCGCTCTGATGCCTGCAAACATCTCCTTGGCTATGGGGGATTTTTCACAGTGGTTCTCCTGCAGCAGGCTCTGGGCTGGAGCCATGTTCTCTGGTGGTCTGGGTCTCCAGCTGATTGATTGTCCCTGTCCCTCCCTGTGCCTCTTAAAGGGAAAAACGTCCCCTTGTGAAAGGTGGGCGTAGCATTTCTTTCTTTGTGCAGGAGCCCTCAAGGGCCAGAGCACTGGCTGAACTCACCAGTGGTGTCTTGAGTGCAGACTGCGGGCATCTGATGGCCCTTCTTGATCTTTAGTTACCCAGGCAGGAGACAGGTGCATGCAGCAGGGCCCGCTGGGAGCATTTGCCCATGCTGTGCTTTAGGACTGTTTCTCTATGGAGATTTAGTGTTTGTGGAAGGTGATAGGCTGACAGCTCTTAAGACCAATTCCTGTCTGTATCACCATTACAAGTTCTCCCCAAGCAACTGCCCTGAAACTTCCACACCACTGTGCCGCAGCCCTGCATGGAAGGCCCGTTTAGCGTCCATGGCCTTGTCAGTCCTTGGCAGCTCTGCGCAAACCATCAGCATGTTATATGGCTGACGGAGGCAGCGGACACCAAACTCAGATAACCACAATCATTTCCAATAAGCCAGCGAGCAGCCAGCAGTGACTGGGGCTAGATCTCAGTGGCTCACCTGTCAGCAAAAGAGGCTTTATCTCATCCTTTCTGAAGTGCAGACAAGGCCCCACTTACCATTTAGTGGGGTGCTTCTGGAGGGCTGGGTCTTACCCTTCAGTGCCTTTTCTTGGACTGATGCAGCTACAGCACTGCATAGGAGCATAGAATTAAACTTGAGCCTAGCTGACCGAAGCCCACCCCTAGGGACACAGCTGGTAGAAAGGTTCCTTTTGTGCCAAAACTCTACATGCCATCATCAAACATAGTTTTAGTGTTTCCACTCTTTGCTTGTCATCAATGTAGTTGTCTTCACACTGGACATGATTCAGCAAGGTACTTTTGCACCTGCTTGACTTGAAGCATGTGAGAAGGACCACTGAATCCTATTTGCACCTGCTTGACTTAAAGCATGTGAGAAGGACCACTGAATCCTATTCCTAGACATGCTTGACGTTGGATATGAGCTTCAATCCCTTGGTGAGTTGGGGCTGGAGAGGTTTTCTGATTGTGTAAGGCAATAGTTTGCCACCAGGGGTATGTGTACCCGGAGGGCATGCAGAGGTCTTCTGGAGGGTACATTAACTCATCCAGCTAATTCTATAGTTTTACAACAGAAAAAGCATGAGCAAAGTCAGTACAAACTAAAATTTCATAAAGATGATGACTTGTTTATGCTGCTCTACATACTGTATGCTGAAATCTAAGTACAATATTTATATTTCAGTTGTTTTATTTTATCAGTTTATGGTAAAAATGAGAAAGTTACCATTTCTAAAATAACAGTGTGCTTTGACAATTCTTATGTCTGACTGTTATAAATAAGTAGTTTTTAAATGAGGTGAAATGTAAGGGGGTGCAAGACAAATCAGACTCCTGAAAGGGGCACAGTAGTGTGTAAAGCTTGAGAGTCACTGGTATACATAATATAGCTAACATTCATAAACACACAAATCACTCTAATATATATATAAATAAATTAAATGTACACAGATGTGGCAGGTTCCTATTTAATTATATTAATCTTTAATATTAGTGGTAGCAGCTAGAGATCCCTGTTCAGATCAGTGCCCATTGTGGTAAGCAGCATACAAACGCAGAGGTCGCTATAGTGGTATCCCAAAGAATTGCAATTGGAAGCCACCAGTGCCTCATGGGAAACTCTGAGATAATTTCTGTTTATAGTTTTCTTATGATTAATTATTAAAGCAGTAGTAAAAACAGGAGTGGGTAAACTAACCTAAACTAAACTTCATATATTCTCCAAATGAGAAATTGGTAAACTTGGTTTACCCTCATTTATCCTCAGCTACAGTCTTGGACCAAGAGGTCTTAAATATGAGGATAAATATCAGGCCTTCATTGTGTCAGGTGCTGTACAAACCCAAACTAGACAGCAGTCCCTATGCTAACAAAAGACTTCTGAGTTTCCAGAGTGTTTCTGCTTTTATGACTGCTGGACATTTACAAGAACACAGGGATTCTGCTCCTTCCCTGCCATACATCATGATCCTGTTCTTGCAACCTCATAATCCTCTGCTTGTAACATCATAGTCAGCTGCTAAAACTTTTGATTATTATGTCACAAACTTACAAGACCACAAGCAGAAGATTATGACTTCTGGTGGGAGAATAAACAACAAGAACAAGTCAATTTTTCCTGAATACCAGGGCCTGTTTTCATACAAACCTCCGTAGTAACTCCAAAGAGTGGGGGAAGGGGAGCTCCCAAGAAACTGATATAGCTCAGAGTAGATGAAACTCACTCCTTTGCAGAAAGCCAACACACGTCCTATGCACCACCTAAATCCCACTGGAGCCCTATTATTAAGGCCAGCACTTTCTTTGGCAGGGATGTAAGCTTTTCACTTGTACGCGCTGCCTGATTCTTTCCACAAAAAGGACTCTCTCCCTTCTCATGCTCTTAACCCCCTCCAGTCAATTGTTCAAAAATCAAAGCAAACCCGGAAACTATGTTGTGCTTTATGTGGAAATGAGATTCCCCCTCCCTGCAAAAAGCCTTTTGTTTTGCTGGAAAGAAGGAAGTTTGCTGGTGAAAGCAACCCCATAACCATGTCTCTTTGGCCCACCACTCCCTGCCAGTGGTCAGCTGAGTCTTAGGTTTTGTGTATCCTGGTGACAGCACTGTGCCAAATGGACAATCAGAAAAGAAGGGTACACACAACAGATGGACGGAGAGGGGAAGGTGAAGAGACAAAAGAGAGGCTGGGAGGGTAGAGAAATGGATGATAGATGACTGGAAAGCCATGGAGAGTCAGAGAGCAAAGGGGAAGAGAGATCCTCTTCTTTCACTGGAAAGCTCCTTGCTACTCCCCCTGGGAAGAAGAAAACTCCCTTGAGGTTTGGCTCTGTATTGCCTTCCTTGGTTTCTCTTTGCTGCAATGAATAATATGGACCAGGGCAGAGGGTCTATATCAATCTAGCAAAGCAGAAAAATGAATGAAAATTGAATTCCCTGCGGAGAAGGGGGTGGGGCAGAAGCTGTTATCCAGACAGAAAGATCAATCACTGAGTTCTAGAGAGGAAGAAGAATGAGCTGGCTTCCAATAGCAGTGGTATAATTAGGGAACCAGATTCCAAGTGCAAATGGGAATACTGGAGGGGAGGAAGGTAATGGCTGTGAGTCCATGCATTCTGCTCTGCTTTGAGCCCAGGGAACTTAGCTTATATATCTGCATTTAGAAAACTGCCTTTCTGTTTCCTACCAGCCTGACTTGTACTTAGAGCCACAGTCAGGAGACAGCCATACAAGTCCCAGAGGTGCAGCTCAGACTGCGCTCAAGAGACTGTGGCTGCATTCCCAAGAGGAAGTTGCGCTCTGAATCTCAGGTGGTTTGTGTGTCCGTGTGAATGTGGAGATCTTAATGCACTGAAGGGGCTCTGGGCTGGTAGAGAGCTAGGCTGGAGTGTAATTCCTACCGTGCTGAAGACAGACGGTGGCGTGGTCCCTCGACCCCAGGAGCTGACTTCTAAATCTCCCTGTACTGAAATACTGCAGCTTGAATCCATCTGGATTAGCAGCAAGATCCCAGGGCCTTTCAGTGACTGTAGCTTAATTCTAAGTGAGATTTGCGTCTAGAGAGTGTGGGTTGTTTCTCCTGTGCTGATTGGAAGATTGTTCCTGCATGTGTGAAAGAAAAGCTCTAGTGAGCAGTTACAATTCTTAGGCAGCTGTTCAGTAGAGATTGGCTAATGTATATTTGTATGTATGTCTTAGTTGGCAGAATGCAGATGAGTTTAACTGTGAGTAATGGAGTCAGAGTACCTGAACCTAAGTTATGTGTCTGTCAGGGTATTAACTTGTATAGCCGTGACCCAGGTCGGGTGACCAAGTCCAGGAAATAAAGTTCATCCTACCAGCTCCCCTGAGTTTCATACCTTTATTACAAGGAGGCGCTCAAACACGCATGATAAATGCACTGATCACATGGATATCAGTCTCATATTTGCAGGGAGAGAATGCATGGGGGGGGAGCAATTTAATAGCTGGCTTAACCACTTTTAAAGTAAGCAACAGTTTGTTTGAAATATTGCAACTTGCCTCATGATAGCTTGGAAATGCTGTCATGCTTTGTTTGGCTCAGTCCCACTTTGCATTGCCAGAGCTGAGCTGGTAGATCCGGTCCGTGGTGCACGTATCGCGAGTGCAAAGATTAATCAACTTTTGGTCATTGCTTAGAACTTGATTTTTACAGGTGCCAAGCACTCAGAGTTGCCACAAGGGCACAACATTTCTGAATAACACTGTATTGTGACCTCAGGGTTACATCAGCTCAAGGAAGGTCTGCTTATGATGTAATAATTCTGCCTATGCTTCATTGGTTCTGAGTGCTGTCACTCAATATCTTTTAGGGTGGAGTTATTTGCAAGGCTTTGGGAGACTCCATCTTGATCCTGTAGTTGAATTTATCTATTCTAATCTAAACAGTTGTACTTATTCTCCACCAAACTCTTCTGTGACAATGATGATCTGTACATGCAATACAGGGCTCTTATTTGTTTTATGTAATGCACTTTAATTTTTAAAATGTTTTTCCCTTGTAGTGAGATGTTTTATTTGAATATTCTTATATATGTGCTCAACAGAATTTGATTTTTATTTTTTATCATTTTGATGGAAAATATTATTTTGATGCATTTGTCTAAAATGAGCATCAGTTTAAATGGCTACCATTGGGCAAAAGAAAGGGTTTAAGCATTTCATTCCCCAATTTTTATCCCTTTAAATTTTCACATTTGCAGGCAATAATGGGGGAGGAGCATCAGGCAATTATGTAATGACACTAGACATTGAGATTTGAAAAGGTAAAGGATGAAGACCACTAGAACACAAACTGTCACCATCATAGGTCAAAATAGGCAAGTTACATAGCCTTAAATCAAACTCCAATAAGCAGCATTTTTCTTCCTTTGTGTATCTGTACATTTTTACTATGATTGATGGAAATATTTTTCAGTTTGTGAATATATGGTGATGTTTGCATTTATCCACATTTAGTAATAAAAAGCTAGTCCTCTAAGCCTACTTAAGAAATATTAGCATGTTCTTTTAAGCTGGGCTTCAGCTAACAGGGTGTGAAGGGATATGAACCCATCCTACTCCATTTGTTGGACTTTGTTCCTGAATGGGAAGAGCCATTTAGATCCTATAGCATGCAAGGATTGTATCTCCACTAATAAGAGTGTGGAGATAAATTAAATTAGAGAAGAAGGAAGGTCTTTGTGATTTGAAGCACTCGGTGGGGTTCAGGAGATCCGGATTCTGTGGTCTCTGCCACAGATGACTGCAACTTTCCTTGTGCGTAATGTGGGGCTCATGATAGCAAGGATACGTGCATTCCTGTTTGTGAATCACTCCATAACTTTTGTGAAAAGGGTTGCAGAACTAGATAGATGCAGGCAGTGGAAATGTTTGCTTTCACTGGTTCTGTGCTGACTTTGGGGAAAATAAAGAATGTATGCCTGGGAAAAAACACGTACCTGGGAATACTGGACATTTGTTAAAATGTAAGGTCTCATGTGTGGATGCCACTTCTTCTCTATATCCTTCTTCCTCTCCTGCCCTCTCCCTGGCTCTTCCAGCTATCACCTGTTTCATGTATGTTTTTCCTGATGATAATTCTGGGGTAAAAGTCCTTTTTCAGGCTGGCACTTTTCTTATTCCATGGAAGGAATTCCCCAGGAGCCTATACGTCATCTGTCCTGCACCTTCTTGGTTATTCTCAGAGGCTATGTCTACACTTAGATTGTTAAATCGATTTAACTTAAATCAAACTAATAATCATTAAATCAATTTAAGTTAAGTCGATTTAATGTGTCACCACTAGAAACTCAAATTGAACTACCATGTCCATGGACAGGACTTGCTAGTTCAATTTAGGAGAGGGGCGCCACAGGAGGTGTGACAAGATGGTCCTCAAGAAGGGCCATGCCCTCCACCAATATATAGAAAGAGGAAGGCACCCTCGGAAGGAGAAGGGCAAAAAGCGTTAAACTGAAATAACAGTTAAATCGAAATAACACATCTACACTATTATTTTGAAATAAATTTTAATTGAACTGTCATTTTGATATAAAGGCAGTTTTTATTATACTGAAATGGCTGTTCCTTATTTCAGAATGAGGGAGCTCCTCATTTTGAAATAAGGAAAGCTAGTGTAGATGACTACTTTAAATCAAAATAATCATCATTATTTTGATTTAAACTGTAAGTGTAGACATACCCCCTGAAGGACTATGCCTCCTAGTTTGTTTATATATTTTATGCATCACCCCCTAAATCCTGGCACACACATTTTTCCTTCTCCTGCACACTTTTCCTCCCAGCCTTTGTCAATCTGAACTCAACTGGAATAGCCTAACTCTATGCCAGTTTAGTGGATGCATAAGATGGAATTAATATCCATGCCATGTCTCTGCATGTTCCAGAGGAATCCTGAAAACCATGCACACACACAGCTTTAGAAATATTCTCCATTTACAACCCATGGATGTAATGAAATAGATTTTGATCTACTGTATTACCTTCTGCTGTTTGCTGTAATAATCTATCACCAACAGCAGCTTCGAATATAGTGGGTGTTACCATAATTATTAATTTCCAGAGGGGTAGGTAGCCATGTTAGATTGTGTACAGCAAAAACAACAAGAGTCCTAGGGCACCTTGAAGACTAACAGATTTCTTTGGGCATAAGCTTCGTGGGCTCCAAACCACTTCATCAGATGCTTATGCCCAAAGAAATCTGTTAGTCTTTAAGGTGCCACAGGAGTCTCATTTTTGTCGTAATTATTAATGATCTAGATAGAAACTAATGTCGCATGAGTCCTGTGTCTGCAGTGAAGAATCTCATTGAGTTTCTTCCCCAATTAACTTGCCTGTAACTATCGTTGCTATTTTGTTTTTTCTTGTTAAATTGTCTATGCAACAATATGTCTCCTCGGAAAGTCAGCATGTGAAGACCTCTTAAGTGCAGAAGAGTACCCCAGATCACTCTCTCTCTCTCTTCTCTTTCCATGGCTCCTTAGTGACCGCGGTATAAGAAATGATACTGCATCTTCACCAGAAAACCTTTAGCTGCATGTATATCAACATCTTCCCTCCTTAAATGCATGTATAGCAATACAGAATATATTGTGTCATATGTTATGAGTGTTTCTTGTGTGGAAATTCTCTCCATTTTCCTCTCTCCTCACCTACACTCAAATCAGGTGAGCCAAATTCACCTTTGGTATAAAACTGCACTAAACTTAAATAATTTTGCCTTACCCTAGGATCTCCTGTCTTGTCTTCCTCCCTCCATCCCCAAGAATTAAGGGGCGACTGGAGAAACGTTAACCTCTTTACTCTTATTGTAGTCCCGAGTGTACCAGCCATAGAAGTTTCAATCAGGGCAACATCTCCAAACACTCTTGCATAGTTATTTGCGTGAATTCGCTTGTTTCTTTTTAACATCCATGGCCATGTATCCCTTTCTCTTTGTCCACCTGAACTGATGTTGTTCCCAAGATATATTTTGTTTCAGTGATGGTTGTCAGCTGTCCATTGAGCTTGTGGAAGCATGATGTTGAATCTTGGAAGTCATCATGGCCACTACAGCCCTGGACAGAAAGCCAGGAGATCTGGAGCCAGCTGAGGAGCTGCCCCAGGGTTTTAGTTTCAGCTCTGCTACCAACTGCATTCCCTGGGGCAAACCACTTAATCTTTCTGTGCCTCACTTTGCCCAACTGTAAATTGAAACGATTCTTCCCTCCCTTTCTAAAAGCCATGGAGATCCATAGATGAAAAATGAAATAGAGCTAGCTTCTGTATTAGTATGGTTAACATTGTTCTGTTCAAGGAACCCATAAGCAATTAAAATGAAATAAGGACCTAAGATAGAAAGATTCATGTGGCTGAAGGAGTTATCTTTGAGAGTGTAACTTCCCACATGAACCTCTGAACCTTCTAGCTGGCTGGGTTGTTTAAAACATATTTTCCTACTTAGATGCGACATCTTTGGCTCTTCATATTAGAACTAGTGCCCTGCCATTGTGGGAGCTTGTTCCTTTGATGAAAACAAACAAGGAGTCCTGTGGCACTTCTAAAGACTAACAAATGTACTTATTGCATGAGCTACCGTGGGTAGAATCGTATTCCATCAGACACCTCAGATGGGGGGGTACAGTATGAGAGGGGGTGTACAACTGCAAAGAAGGGTAAGTCACAAGGTCAGTCGAGAATTTTGTTTGGATTCAAACCATGTGGAATAATAGATAAGGTGGGATGGCTAAGAGGGGGAAAGATCATCTTTTCTAATGAGTGTACGCATGAAAGCTCAGGCGATAAATAGATGTGTCACTCTGTAAAAGTGCCACAGGACTCCTTGTTTGTTTTGCTGAACTAGACTAACTCGGCTGTTCCTCGGGAAATTGTTCCTTTGATTGTTTCTGCCATTCTCGGCTCCCTCGCCTCAGTGCTTGATCTCGTCAAACAAGGATACAAATAGTTGATCTAGCCGTGATTGGGGGGGGGGGGTCAAAATCGTAAGGAAAACACCGACATTTTGATGACATTATTTGTCAAAATTTGGGAAATTTCAACCAGCTTCAGAAATGATCTAAAAACGGGATCAGTGTTTTTGTAAAAACCTGCGCTAAATAAATAAAAGGTTTAAAATCTTAGGGCTTTTAAAAATCAAAGTCTGACATCTTCGTGAATATACTTTTTCCTCCTCAAAACCTTCCATTTTTGGCCCACTGTAGATAGTAGGTCGCTGGTTCAAGTCTATTGGTGTTTGCTTTTGAGCTACCACACATAAAATTTACTAGCCAGGTTCATGATTTCTTCAACCAAATTATCATGGCGTGTGCTTTCTGCAAGGCTTAGCTCACAGTACATGTATCTTGAGCCTTTTTCTAAATGGACAAGCCCAGCTGTGTCTGACCCACACACCTGACTCTAGAAATTACGGTGCAATTAATAATCGCAGGGGCTATTTGAGGAATCCGACAGCTTTAGTAACAGTCTCCTTCTGTAAAAATGGTTTTAACTGCAGGTGCAACAGGCTAGAAAAGGAGGTCGGTCTTCAGATCATGGTATAAATGCAGTATTATTTATAAATGACTATGACACTTTATGCCATATTTATTATCTATAAATATGACTATTTATGCCATTTGTAAATCTGCCCCTGTCCTGGGACTGACAAAGTGAACCAAATTTGTTGCAAGGCTGGGAGGGAGGGGAAATATTCGTGAGCATTTAATGCACCCCAAGACTGAATTTTGGCCCGGTGCGTTTTGCAAACGAGCTGGGGCTGCAGTCGCCCCGTTTCGCTCATCCCAGCCGCGCATGGCTGCTTCTGTCCTGGGGGCTGGGAGGACAGACGGAAGCAGATAAATTGCGGGAGGATTTTCCCAGCCACTTTTCTACCAAGTCGGTTTTCTCTTCCGATCGCTGGCTCTGGGCACTCCAGCCTCCAGCCACTTTTCCCCAGCCAAGCCGAAGGGAGGGGGCTGGCTGGCTGATTTGAGGCATTAATTGTCCGATCAGCCATTAAACCCCCCTGGAGACTGATCGAGGAAAAAGAAACGCTGCCACTTTTCGTTTGCCGGCCCCCGACGGGGAATCAGCCCCGCGGCTGCAGACCAGGCGTCGCTCTCGTTTGGGGTTTTTGCTTCTTTTTAATTCGCCCTTAGCAGGTTCCTGCTCCGGCTCCGCCTCGGCTTCCCCAGCCCGGTGCATGTCTCGGGCGCGGGGTGACCCGAACTGGGCTGTGTCCGCCCAGCCCCGGCGAGGGCAGGCGGCTGCCATTAGGAGTGAGAGGAGCTGTGGGAAATGGCAAGGCTGGCAATACTTAAGGTGGAGCCTTGCATTTCTCAAGCCGCCTTCCCTGGGGGGCCGAGGCAGGATCTGGAGGGGCTAGGGGAAGGTTTCGTGGCCAGAGGGTGAGCGGCTGGCAAAAAGAAAAAAGCCAAAAGGCTGGCACTGGCTTTTCCAAACCCGCAGCTTTGGGGCTTTAGGGCTTCCTAATCCCGCCCGCGGCCCGGAGACAGGGACGGGAGAAGACACAGCGCTGCCCGGCCTGAGCAAACGAGACTCAGCCCGCTGGGGAAACATGCGATGAGGTGCCCCAGTCCTCAGCTCACACGGCTGGGCCTGCAGCTCTGCCTGGCGGAGAAAGCTGCTTGCAGAGCCCGGTTTGCCACCATGCCAGGGCGACAAGGGCCCAGCAGGAGCGGCTCGCAGCTAAGGAAACGGAGCCGTGGAAACGGGCGTGAGGCTGGGCAGTGGCCTGGAGCCCGCCCCCTTTGCAAGGACTAAATGGACTGGAGGAATCGGGAGGGCCGCGAGCAGGAGAGTCAAGGCCGCAGGAGCCCCGGTGGGAGTTTTGCTGGGGCGGGGAGCGGGACTAGGCGACCCAACTCCTGCAAAAGCAGCTCGGAGTCTGAGCCACCTGCGACTGCGGCCGCCGCCTTTATAGAGCGCGCGGAGGGCAGGGGCGGGGCTGAGCGCCAGGCTGGCGGAAAAGGACAGGTAGCCCCGCCCCTAAACGCAGAGACCACGCCCCCCTCTGCCGATGGCCCCGCCCCGCCGCTCTTCACCTGGCCTCCGTCCTTTCACTAGCCCCGCCCCGGCCCCTGACCGGCCGCAAGGGGATTGGCTGGAGGGGGCGGGGCCTCCCTGCGGAAACTGACGTCACGCTCACTCCCTGCAGTGTGAATGAATCAAACCTGCCTTCAGGGCGGCAGCCTCCCGCAGCTTCTCCGCCCGGCCACGTTCCGCCGGGCCAGCGCCTGCAACGCGGCTGGAAGCGGCCCCGGGCTCAAGCAGGGCCAGGCCGGTCCTGCCCATGTAGACGGAGCCGCCCCGGTCGCGGTTACCTTGAGCCCAGCGCTGAGCTAGACCCGATCCTCTCCTCTCCTCTCCCCTCCTCTCTCCCCGTTTAAACACAACGATGCAAAGCGCGGCGCTCGCCACAGAAGGGTCTGTCAAGGGGCTGCCGGAGATCCTCGGTGTGCCAATGCAACGTAAGGCTTTTTCTTTTCCCTCCCTCGTGTGATCGGAAAGAAAACTGGCGGCGGCAGAAGCCGAAATGGTGCAGGGTGGGCGGCTAACTGCGCGCTGAGCTGCGGGGAGGCTGAAAAAAATGCTGGACTTCGCAGCTGTGTGGCGGGTGGATGTGTCCAGGGGAGGCAAATTGCTGGGATGGGAGGGGATGGGTTTTGTTTTGTTTTGTTTTTTTATAATAAGAGAGAAAAATATTAGCCTTGGCTAGGGAAGGAGGCGGGTTGAGCAGAGTGGACAGGCTAGCCAGCTGCTGGGAAGTAAACAGCCCTCCCAGGTGGGAGCAAAATCCTGATCCGACACCGGATCAACTTTAAACCGGCGGGCGAGAAGTTGGGGAGGTGCCCGCTAGGGAGGAGGGAAGGGGGGATACTCGGCAGGGTCACACCCAGGGCATTTGCTGGGCGACCTGCCGAGACCTCGGTGCAAACACCCGACCGGCCTGTCCTTGAGGATCCTTTTAGCCTTGGCTTGGCGGCGTGGAAACGGGGCAGCGCGGCTCGGAACAGTGAAATCGAAGTGAGCACTATAGGGGGTGCTGGGGGCCTGTGTGGCCACATGAGCTACACCTGCGTGTGGAGACTGTTGCAGAAATAGCCCTGCGCCTGTCACGGTGTTATAACGTGTGTGTGAACGCACTGGCTGTTGCATACCGGCCATACGGGTGTTTGTACACGTGTGTGGACATGTAAAATCTCCTGCTTGTGTGTGATTGGCTATTATAACGGGGGTACGTGTGTGGGTGTACAGGTACGTACACACCACACACACAGAGGCTGTAATTGACGGTATATGTGGATGTTTGCACACGTATGTGTACATATAAAATACACTCGCCTGTGTGTGCTAGACTATTATAACGGGTGAGGGGGGTGAGTGTACACACACACACACACACACAGAGGCTGTAATATGCGGTATATATGGATGTCCGCACACGTGTGTGTACATATAACATCTACCTGCCTGTGTGTGATAGGCTGTTTTAACGGGTGTATGTGTGGGGGTGTGCACGCACATACAGAACACACACACAAAAAGAGGCTGTAGTATACGGTACATATGGATGTTTGCACACACGTGTGCACATATAAAATACACTTGTGTGTATGTGCTAGCCTGTTATAACGGGGGTGGGTGGGGGGGTGTACAGGTACCTACACAACACACACAGGCTGTAACATACGGTACACATGGACGTTTATACTCGGCTGTGTACATATATAATACACTCGTGTGTAAGGCGTGTGGTGTGGGGGTGTATACACGCTGGTGTATGGGGTACATCGGTCCAGTGCCCCTCTATCCCCTGCTCTGTGCTCGGCGCTGTATAACGTGTCCACATTCCCGCCCCGTGCTGGTTTCCCCTGGCCGTGTGAAACGGGATTTCTTGCTCCGTTCCCAATGCGGAGCAGGCTGATAGGCTCTGGTCGGCGGTGTCCTGGCGTCCTGATCCGGTCTGAAAGCGGCCTGACGGTCGGGGGCTGCGGATGGAGAAGGGACTCGTCGGGCCAGAGCCAGCCAGGCTCAGAGCTGCCGCATTTGCCTTGGCCCGACTCCGCTTTGGCGGCTTCCCTGGGCGGCTGCGTGTGTCGGCTGCGCTTCGGTTTCGGGGAGGCCAGTCGGTGCCAGCAGCCGGGGAATCCGTTGGCGAGTTTTCCGCAAACGCGGCCCCAAATCCCGGGGTCTGAGGGGCCCCTTCTCACGGGGGGCAGGGGGGATTGGGATCCAGGGCACTGCTGCGTGGCGTTCACTGGCGCGCCGCCTTGGGTTCCCTCGGGATCCTTTTGCCAATTCACTGCAGATCGCGGCGCGTTTCCGCGGCCCGTGTAAACGCTTTCCAATCCGGGTTAGCGCCTTTCGGCGACGGCTCGCTGGCAAGTGGACGGCGCTGGCCGGCTCTTGCGGGGCCGGGCTTAGAGAGAAAGCTGGGGACCTGTCACGCCTTGCTTGTCTCCTGGCTCTGCTGCCGTCTGTCCCGAAATCCGGCCCTTTTCTTACCCCCGCAGCCAAAGCGGCGCAGGACGGGCGGCCAGGATCCGGGGAGACGGGGCGAAGCTCCGGGTTTCCTGGCCTTTCCCTTCGTTTCTGTTTGATTTGGGGACCCTCTCCTCGCTTTGTCTCTCCACCCCTACCCCAGCCACCAGCCGTGATTTTCAATGCTAGGCAGAGTCCGCGCCAACTCGTTTCATGCTCCAGCGGGTAATTGTCTCCTGTGGCACCGAGGTTTCAAAGCCATCTCCAGCCCGATCTCCGTGCACCCCCCGAGCGAGCTGCTGGGCAGAAACGGGCCAAGCTGTGTGCGCCGGAGTAAGGAGTCGGGTGGTTTAGCGCGGATACGGCTAAACCGGATTTCAAACATCCCAACAATTCCCAGTCGTCGGCCTGGCCACACACGGCAGCCCGATCTAGGCACCGCGGACACGAGTGTCTCTCGCGGAGCCGTGTGGACACGGACAGTTGCTCTGGAAATTTGGGGCTAGTTCACACCCCGCACCTTCGGGTGCCCGGCCGGGCATGGGGAGTGTGGACAGACGGACATGGGCCCCGCATCTGTTCACACGGGCGCGGCCGATGCGGTTCGGGGCCGGTTCTCGGTGCCAGGGGTCAGGGGCTGAGATAACCGACCTCGCCGGCGGCAGATGCTGTTTGCAGCCACCCCCCCACGGTCAACTTCCCGCTGTTGGATTTGGGGGGTTTGGGGGGTCTCACCCGCTGCCCCTTTCCTCGGGTTCGGCCCTTGTCCCCCGGGCCGGCTCCTGGGGCCCCTCGCCCCGCTGTCCCCGACGCTGGGGCCCAGGGGCCGCCTCATCCGTGGGGCCGGGGCCGGAGCTGGGGGTCTGGCTTAGGCCGAGTTTGTCCGGCCTGAATCGCCCCCTCCAGTCGGCACAAGGACAGGGAGAGCCGGGCCTGACCCCGGATTTTCCTTATCTGCAGCAAAGATGCCCCACAGCCTGGGGCGCAGCCGGGCACTGATCTCCCCAGGACTTGAAATTGGGGGGTAGGATGCTCACTAAATTGCTCTAACACCGTTACGAGCTGATAACTGGGGGATGTTGGGATATTCGGGGTGCAGAAGGAGGTGTGGGGTTTTGGGGGTGCTCACTGAATTGCTCTAACACTGTTACTAGCTGATAACTGGGGGTGAAATTCAGGGGGTGTCAGGGAAATCCCTGGAGCCGGGCACCGCTTGTCGTCGTCCCCCCGTCCCCCCCGGCCCCTTGAGCTGGTTTCGGGGTGCCCTGTTCGCCTTTGCTTTGCTTCAATCCCCGCAGCGAGGAAACACGCCCAGCCCCACGGATAAGGAGGCGTGGGAGGGGGGCTCCGTATCCCCGCTCCCCTCCACCTTGCACCCAGAGTCCGGCACCGATCCGGTTTCCTGCAGGCTGCCCGCCCTGTGCTCTCCGGCCTGTGAACCGCTGCCAGTCCTGGTTTAAATCGGATTGAGTGGATCACGAATACGGCGAAAGGAGACTTTGGTTCCCCTGCCCTCCTCCCGTGCTTTAAACATCGCTCCCCGCAGCTCCGCTTCGATTCGGATTCCGGGGCCCCGGGCGAAAAAGCAAAGTGGCTTCCCAGATCCGGTTCGGGGTCAGCAGTGTCAGCCTAGTTCAGTGAGGCAAACAAGGAGCCCGTGGCACTCACCCACTGACACATTTCTTTTCCCCCGCCAAAGCTCATACGAAATATAAATTTTTAGCCTTTCAGCGCCGCAGCCGGGACTCTTTGCTCCCGTCCCGGATCGAGAGATCCCGCCACAGGGCTGTGGGAGCCGGTGGGGACGATCCCCCCGATCCCCGGCAGCAGGAATCGCCCCTGCTCCGGTTTCTTTTGCCAAAGGCAGCGGCCCCTGGATCTCCCGGGTCTGCTCCGAGCCCGTGTCGGGGTCTCCGCTCCTGGGGCCGCTAATCCGGGGCCAGGGGCCGGAGGGGGGGCAGGTCCCCACACGGGGGGGCTCTGCCCCAGCCCGGCGCCCCGATTTCGTTCCACCGGCGAGGGGAAAAGTCGGGGTTCAGCTGACGGCGCCAAGAGCCGGCGATCAACCATTGCGAGGTGTCTGTCTGTCCGTCTGGAGGGACACACGCCCCTCTCTGGCAACATCACTAGAAACACGCCTGGCCGGGGCTTCCCCCTCGGCTCATCCGGCTGAACTGGAACCGGTTTGTCCCTGGAGCCGTGCACACTGGGCCTTTGGAAAAGGGAGTCGCGGTTGCTCCTGCATTGGCCCGGCGGTGCAGCGTTTGCCGGGCAAGAGGCAGGGCTCGGTGCAGGGAATTTGTTGTCCACACGAACGGCCTCTCTGCACATGTCGGTGCGAAACCAGTTCTCCGCCGGGAAGTAACCGGCGTGGCGCCGCTGAAACGCGGCTTGCGGGAGAGGCGCTGGACAGGAAACGCGTTGGTGTCGCTCCGTTTCTAGCCTGGGGTTTGCGGATTGGGGTTGAACGGTTGGCCCGCTTGGGTTGCTCCCTAAACTCGGATTCGCTGCGCTTCAAAACGCCCTGCGCCAGCCAGCGCCTTGATCCGAATTGGGGAAGGCGCCGGATTCAGCTCAGCTGGGCGAGTCCCTCCGGATTTGGGGCGAGGCAGCTTCGCTGGCCGCGCTGCCCCTTGGTGATTTGGCTGTTACCCCGCCGGCTCCCGAAAGCGGCTCCGGGGCGGGAGGGCAGACAGGAAACCCAGAGAGTTTGGGGGGAAACGGCTCCGCTTCGGAGCCTGGCGCCGTCGTGCGTTTCTCTCTCCTCCCGCCGCATTTGTGGTGTTGGATGAGCTGCCCGGACCGGGAGGGCTCAAGCAGGAAAGGCGAAGCCCCGAAGCGCTTTTTCGGGGATGCCTGGAGCTTTTTCCTTCCCGATCTCGGGCTGGGAGGAGAAAATCCCCCGGGCCACGGGCCCCTCCAGTGAGAAGAAGCGGACCCGGGCGCCGAGCCGAGCCAGGCGCCGTCCCCGGGGCTGAAGGCAGCTGTCGGCGCCCGGAGCCGGTTTTGCCGGTAGTAAAAATTTCTGTTTCCCCGCCAAGGGCTCGATCCGGGGAAGTCTTTTGTGCTGCGCCTTCGAACTGGAGCGGAGCCGGAGCGGCTCCGAATTGACCCGCTGCTCTGCTTGGCTTAGCTTCCGCCCATAGAAGGGCCCCGGCGGGCATTTCCCTAACTCCGTCCCCCCGAATTTCCCAACGCCCCCCAGTTGTCGGCTAGTAAGGGTGTTAGACCAATTTGGGGAGCACCCCTACACCCCCTGCACCTCCCGAATGCTGCCCCCTGGCCCCACAGCTTCCCGGCCTCAGGCAGGGCGGAAGGGGGCAAGGAAAGGGGTGCGGGCCGGGGGGTCGGGGACCCCCAGCCGTCCCTGAGTGCAGATGGGCGGCTTGTGGGTCTGGATCGGGGCAGCCCCAGCCGCACCGAGCAGCCCGGGCTCCTGGCTGGGAAATGACGGAGCCCAAAGCCAGCCAGGGGCTCAAATCCCCGCCAGGGGAAGGCGGCTCCGGCCCGCTGCATTTTAAGGGGTCCCGGCCCAGGTTGGACCCCGATCGGAAACATCCGCCCGTCCCCCCACTTCTCCTTGGCCAGACGGCCGGAGCCTGGGGACCCCGCGCAGGTCTTTGCTCCGGATCGCCGCTCCTTTCCTTTCTCCTTGTTTTAAGGGGCTTTTTCGCTTTAGCCCCAGCCGTGGGGAGGGATATGGGAGTCCATGGCCACATGCAGGGACTAGGCACGGGGAGACGTGGCTATCCCTGCCGGCAAGTCCCTTCTTCGTTAGCACTTGGAAAGTGACGTCAAACCACATTATATTCCTTTCTTTCAAGCTTTACACCGCGTTTCCACAACCATTCCCGGGGCAAGGGCCACAACGCAGCTACTTAGCGCTGGATCCCTCGGTAAAACGTTGCTTTTGTAAATGCAAAGCGCTCTTGTGCTTTTTTCCTCTTGTCCCCGCTTCCGTCCGTGCTGACCGTTTACACCTGGCGAGGGGCGCCCGGCTCCTCCACACCGATTTAAACAGGGCGGAGAGCGCGGATCGCCAGCGCGCCTCCTGCGCAGTTGTGGGCAGGCCGGCAGCAATGTGAAGCGCGCCTGGGGAAAGCGAATTAACCGCGCTCCCGTGGAATCGGCGCCACTTCGGGTCCGATCAGTGCGAAGCGAAGTGGAGCGCCTGGTCATGTCTTTTTTTATAAACAAACAAAAACAAAACAAAACAAAAGTAACGCTGTGGCAGGACAGAGAGCAACGTTTCTCACAGACCCCGGGTTAAATATCCGCCCTTCCCGACTCGCACAAACGATCCGGATTCGCGCGCGGGTTTAGTCCCGATTCTCTTCAGCGGTGCCACTGATGCGGATGGGAATTCGGATCCTCCTGTAACCTTCGTGCCCGTGTGAAACCTCAGCCGTTTCCGTTCTTGCTAAATGATCCGATTGAGAAGAAGCGGTTTCCTCTCCACAGGGGTGTTTGGGAAAGAGGAGCAGGGGTGGCCGGGCTCTTTCGGCGCACACTGACCCCAGCAAAGCGCCCTTTACTCCTCGCTTCGGTGGACTCCGCTGATTTAAACCCAACGGGCTTTTAATTGCTCTCAGCCCGTGAACTCCCGGCCCGAGCTGACATTTTTAGGGTTGAATTATGAACCTCTCAGCAACCGAAACACCCACAAGCTCCGTCCCCACCCGGCTGCGATAAACGAGAAACACCCGGGCTGGACAGCCAGGGGCTGCCAGGGCCTCCGCTTTTACCAGATCCGAATTTGGCCCCTCTCTTCCCCCTCACACCAGCTTTTCATTGTGTTGCTATTTTAGCCTTGGGGCCTGATCCTGCGCCGCTCCTCCCGGCTCTTGGGAAGGGGACTCAGCGCCTTGGAAGATGGGGCTTTTCTCAGCCTCATCCAAACCCCACTGAAGCCAATGGAAAAAAAATCCCAGTAACTGCCAGGAGGTTGGATCAGGCCCTTCCTATGGACTAGTTGTAGGATGGCTTAGGGGAGTGGGAGGAGAGTGCAAATATATATGAGAACTAACAAGGAGTCAAAACTGTCTTTAGGTTGGTGCCAAGGGTATAGCTGGGGTAATAGGATGACTCTAACAAAGGGAAAATTAAGGGTGAATAGCAAGAGAAAAAATTTACATAATAAGCTGTGGAATAGCCTAGCATGGGACTTCCAAGATGCCCCATTGCTTGAATCAAAGGATAAAGCACAGCAAGCAACAGGCCTCCACTGGTTCCCAGGGTACAGGTTAGCTGCTCTTTCCTGACTCTATTTTCTATTACTCTGCTGAAAAACTCAGCCTGTCCACATGAAAAGTGAGTGAAAGCGAGCATTGGCCATGCAATGTGTGATCCCCAATAGTGAAAGACAAGATAGGATTCTCCGCTTTGTTAGAATAAAACAACAATTGGAATCGGCCAGTCCCTAAAATATTGGACTCACCACATTTGGGTTCTGGTAGCAAAGGTCTTAAATGATGCACAGATCAGTCAAAGGAAAGAACCAAAGAGGCAGCCCTGTTAGGCTAGTTCAGCAAAACAAGCAGGGATCTTGTAGCACTTAAAGACTAAAAAAATTATTTTTTGCATGAGCTTTCCTAGGAGAAAATCCCACAGATGCTCATGTGAGAAATTAATTTGTTAGTCTTTAGGTGCCACAAGATCCCTGTTTGTTTTATTGTAATGATGAAGTTCAAATTTCTATTCAATCCGAAGGTAGTGGTGGCAATTTGCACAGGATTTCTAAAGCTGTAGTTTCTCTTTGAAGGTTTGATTTGTAATTAAGCTGCTTAAAAACAGCAAGTGGCATATCTTTCCTGGAGTGGGCAGGGAAATTGAAATGTTCTATTGGTTTCTAAATGTTTTTGATGTCAGATTTGTGTCCATTTATTCTTTTGAGAAGAAACCGTCCTGGCTGGCCAGTGTATAAGGCTGAGGGACATTGTTGAGACATTATGGCACATATCACATTGGTGGATGAGCAGGTGACTGAGCCCTTGATGGAGGAAGTGGTTTGATTAGGTCCTGTAATGTCATTTGTGCCGATATGTGGGCAAAGCTGGCAGCATGGTTTGCTGCAGGAGTGTGTGCCTGCTGTAATGTTTCTGTTGTTGGTCTGTAGTTGCTGCTGAGTATCTCTGAAAGGTTGAGTGTGCGTGTAGGGGGGGAGCTGTCTGTAAGCAGGGAGAGTCCTGCCACCCGAGGCTTGAGAGGGTGTTGGAAAGGAGGGTTGTGGAAAGAAGATTCACTGTTAATTGATCCATTATGTCATCAACCACCATGTGTGACCCTCAGGCTAATTCAGGGCTGGAGTCTGGAAGGCAAACCTGTTCTTTGAGGAAATTTTCCTCTCCCTTTGAGTGGAGCAACCCACTGGGCAGAATTTGGGCCTTCCAGAAATTTAATTTAGGCTGGCAGAGCTTCTAAGGGGTCATCTGCAACCCCCTTCAACATGGCAAATTGAGAGAGTTGCTTTTTTGAACAGCAAAAAGATAGCTCAGTGTCCCCTTGGGCACCAGGGGAAACCCTAAGTGCTTCTGAGAGAGATTCACATCTCCTCTTGGGAGAGCTTGCACAAGACCCTTTGCTTCTGAGAAAAATCTTTTCTCCATACCTATCTTACCAATGCTCTCAATGCTTAGGGGGGCCAGGAATTGTCTATCGGCGTGTCTGTTTATCGGTTCAGGAATTCTGACTGCTCTTCAAAATCCTGGGTGATGAAAGATCAGATTCTAGTTAGACATTGCAACCAGACATTTAAACCTTATCTCTGTAGCTGTGTATCTGCAGGTTTTTATAGATGAGCAGATATGAATATAATACAATTGACTGTATGATAGCTCATCTTTTAATGTTTATTTAGGGTTGCTGAGAATAACGGGTCACAAAAAGAACCTCAGATCCTTTGTGCATATGATCAGCAGCCCTTTGCTATGTTATTTACAACAAATGGATGGATGATTTTAATTTGCATTTGCTGATGTTAGCAGAGCGCAGATCAATCGCCGTAACAAACATCACACCTTTCTTTTCAACTATTGTTTTTAAGGGTGTTTTATAGCCCATTCCATCCTAAAACACTCTACTTGGGCCGATCACTGAAGGAGAATCTGGTTGTATGTGATGCCTTCTCTGTTTTTTAATTTCTCCTGGTGGTGTTTTCTCTGTATAAGGCTTCCTGTTCTCCAGTCTGATTGATGAATGTGGGAGTATCAGAAGACATTTTGCTGCAGTATAACCCTGAAAGTCCTTTAAAAAGAAATCAGGCCAGATCCTGACCTAGTGTAAATGGGTGCAGCTCCACTGTTGTTGGTGTAACTATTCCAGTGGAGACAAGCTGAGGATTTGGCCAATTGGCTCTGCTTCTGAGACCTTATGTAACAAATATACAGGGCCTAATCCTGCAGCCCTCACTCAGGCAAAACTCCCATACACTCTGCCAAGTTCCTCTGGAGGTCCCCAAAAGCCACCCATACAAATGACATTATTGTTTCCATAGTAACTAATGCACTTCAAGGAGGAAATAGCAGGGCTGGATTTTCTGTTTAAAAAGAACAAAAATTAGTAGCCTAAACAAAATATGTGATAGTGGGGATGCAATAAAGTTTTTGTTGCTACTTATTTAGGTAAACCAATATAATTCAGGCATAGCTCATCTCAGGCTATCACTCTTCACTACAAACTCATAGCAATGCGTTCTTTACACTGCCTTGTCTTATGGGCCCAGTCCTGTACTAATTACTTACACTCAGTTCCCACTGATGAGAGTGAGTTCTGAATGAGCAAAGAAGGAAGGGCCACATGGATGCCTTGATAACTATCTAAAATTTAGTTCAGTATGGGATCTTTCCAATGAACTGTTAAAACCTGAGCTCCTGACTGTTGTGCATGGACCTTAAGGATGCTCTGACAGAGTTGTTGGTCAGCAAATGGCCTCCCCTGTGCTGTTTGGCAGTGTGCTACACAAGGGTCAGCCAGGCTCTTCATCCCCAGAGGTGGCTGCATGTCACTGGTGCTGTACGTATGAAGGCTGTGGAACTCTTTGAGATGCAATGTCTTGGTGAATGTAATACCTTGTGTATCCAACCTGCCATTAAGAACCAAGCACACTTGATGACTAGTCTGAGGGGCAGGTGGGAGTTTGGCTTTTCCTTTATTTATAATGATTTTAAAGCTGCAAATTTGTGGCTAAGTATTGAAACCTTTGTATCTATTTGACTGTATCCGTCTCACCAGGGCACAGACCCTGCCTTCACAGCTGTTTGTGTGGCTTATAGCACCCTAGAACTTGGACCCTGTCTCAGGCTTGAGGTGATACTGCAATACCCAGTATGTAACCTCCCTTTCCCATGGGGTCTGACTGACAGCTCCTTGAAGTCGGTGGGAAGTCTTCAAGGGGCTCTGGGTGAGATGCAGAGTGATGTTGTTTGTTTTTGCCTGTAGAGCTTGAATTTTACAGTTCTCAGTCCAGAGGACCTTCCACTGGGGCCCGTAGGGTGTGCACTTGAGAAAAGACTGCAGGATTGGGTCCCTCATGTAAACACAGACTGGTCCAGGACTGAGAAAGCAATTTAGACTATGTGCTGCAATGAAAAAATGTGGAGTGTTTGTTTCAAATGGAGTTACCATGTTACAGAGAGGCTTTTTAGTTATTTTAAAAGATATAGCTTCATTAGGGGGTGGCTCACTTTATATGTGTTCACTGGAAGCAGGCTCTGCTTCACACATACTTTTGTGTGTGCGTGTGTGTGAGATGGGAGGAATAAAATAATGAATTCAGGAGCCAAAACTGTGATCCAGATCGGGAGATGGTCTTGGAATGCCCCCGATTTCAGGAGCATCTGTAGATGAAGCATTTGATTCAGTCTATTAAAAAAAAAAAAAAGGGACCCTTTGTAAAATTCAGATTTGGATGACTGAAAGCTTGGGAGCTGTGCTGTGAGGTTTGCTTTGCGACCATGTCCATTTAGGATTCTCTTTGATTATCGCTGCATTTTATTTCCACAGCAGTGGCAAACCAACAGAAAGAATTTCATGGAGTATTTCACGCTGTGTTTTGTTTCAGTAGTAGGGTTGGTTTGTTTCCCTGAGGGGACAAGGTAGTGACATAAAAATGAAGCTGGTGTGAATCGTTCCAACTGCTGTTCTGATCTAAAACATGCTGCTAGTGAATGACATGAAGAGAGGCCATACGGGATCTGTCAATGTTACTACAAAACCTTTGTAAGCCCAAACTGGATCGGTATGACAATTTGAGAAGCAGCTACATTTATTTTAGTGCTGATTATGGGGTAGTGCTGTGTTCTGATCTGGCTGGTGCTAACAGGGAAAACTGGGATTCAACTAAACAGACACATAGCTGCCTGCCCAGACAGGATTCCACTGGGACGGCAGGACTGGGGGACTCATGGAGTAGGCCCAGGGCATGTTTTCCAGTTGATTTTTAACAGTGAGGGGAATTAACCATTGGGACAATTTCTTCAGGCTGTGGCAGATTCTCCATCACTGCCATGGGATGTTTTTCTAAGAGATCTAGTCCAGGAATTGTTTTGTGTAATTTTCTGGCCTGTGCTATACACAAGGTCAGACTAGATCAGTGGTTTTCCACCTTTTTCAACTACAGACCCCTGAAACACTTCGGAGGGGACTCCAGGGGTCCATGGACCACAAATTGAAAAGCACTGGATCCTTTCTGGCCTAGGAATCTATAAAGAGCTGCAGTGTTTATCCCTGGCTCTCACATGCTATGTATGGGGCAGGGGTCAGCAACCCAAAAGATAAGAGCCATTTTAAAAAATTCCTTAAAAAACCAAGTGTTTTGAGAGCTGCTGTGGCTGTTGGCCTCCTAGGGGATGAGGTTGGGTGGAGGGAGCTGGGCCTGGGCACCTGCCACAGGGTCCCCTGCTGGCAGAGGGTGGGGGAGCCCAGAGCCACAAGGGGGCAGCCAAAGAGCCGCATGTGGCTCCAGAGCTGCAGGTTGCAGACCCCTAATCATACAGTAATTCCCAGTCATTGCTTTGAGACTCTTTTTGTAGCCATGCCACAGGGCCTGTTCAGGAATCAGCTGTTGCTCTAAAGACCTTGACTGAGCGTTCAGGAAAGATCTTTCTCTGCAGTGTGTGTGTTCTGGCGATCTTCCTATGACCTCTTTCCCCTTCCAAGGAAGTTGCACAGCAGGACAGGTCCTAGCCTGGAGCATTCACTGACTCAAAAATGGGGGGCTCTGAACGCAGCTGTGATTCGGATGTCTTGATTTGTAGGTGCCCAATCTGAGTAACTTTGGAGCAATCTGACTGTCAGAGGGTGTACGCTCAGTCCTTGACTCTGGCCCCTTCATGCTGTTTCAGAAATGGAGGCAGTCAAAATCACTCTTTGTTTTTGAACATCCTGAGCAGCCATATAAGAGTAACTCATTTTTGGAGTGCAGCATTAAATGGCACAATTTCATTTTTTTATTAACATTGGTTGAAGAGCATATTGAAATACACAAGGCACAGCAGATCTGTTAGATTACTTTCAATAAAATCTTGGGAGGGATTTCCCCAAATAAATGCTCACATATAGAAAAAGCAGCAAAATGAGTAACCAGCTTTAGCCTGTGGAGTATAAAGTTATCATTGTATAATGAAGCCTGCTTGAGTTGCAGGTGGATGCTTTGAACCAAGGACTTCTAGCAATAAGAACAGGAGCCTTTTTTAATTCAAGCTATGAGAGTATTATTCCTTCTGTCTGTCAGTAGTAGTAGACTCTTATCTTTTTATGTTGTCCAGTTGCTAGAGGACATCAGAGGCCGGCAGTGTGTTTGTACAGATTACCAGTGCTGTTGCAGAGAACCAGAGGCTCACAAAAATTCATCTGACTGGTGTGTAATGATGGACACACATCATGCAGTGTGATTATATTTTATAACTCAAGTCTTGCCCTGTGCTACTGTTTACCTGTGTCCTGTAGGGCTGATCCAGTTTCATACTGGAATCATCCTGGGTAGGTCCATGCTGAGGTTTCTTTCCTGTAGGTCTGAGCTCCATGAGACCCTGTCTCAGCCAATAGCTGGAGCCAGTGGTGTTTGCCACTAACAACAATTCATCATCTGCTGTGAGAAAGCTACTGTGCTAGGCCATTCTAGATCATGTCATTGTCTCCTCTTATTCGACACAATTTTCTGTGATCCAGGGTCATCATAAATATGTGGTTGGTTGGATGGATGGTTGGGTAGGTAGATACATAAGGACAAACGTAATGAATTTGTAGGGATAGATACACAGTCAATTAAGCAGTGCTGTTAATCTAATTATGTGTGGGGTGGATAACTGTCTGCCACTGAAAGACAAATGCCGAGGTAAAGTATTTATCAAAAATACAGTAAGCGCAGAGGTGAAGCTGAGACATTTGTTGTTAAAGAGCTAGACAGTAATCTGGTTCATAGGGTATAATTCCATTAACATTATTCCTATTATGCCAAATAATTTAGTTCAAATAAATTAAATAAATGAAAGACATATGATGGCATTGGGAGAGCTGACCCCAGGGAAGGCAATTCCATTTAAAAAAGGCAATGTGGCACATTGATTGTACTTAATATCTTTTTTTCTTTATTCTTTCTTTATTCTTTTTGTTTTGACTGGAATGGGATTTTGCCCGCTCTGATTCTTAGGTCACATGGACCTTCCAGAGGGTCTGGATGGGACCCCGCTTGCAACCCATCAAGGCCTCTCTGGGTTTCGCAACATGGAACACTCAGTGAGCAAAGGCTTACAAATAGTTTTTTCTATGTGAGGGAATGATGACTAGAGGCCGCTACCAAGACTGTGCTAACCACTGTGGTAGGAGACCGTCTCTGCCCTGAATATCTTGTAATCTTAAAACATATTATCATCACCTCACTAGCCATAGGGGACAGAGATTTGCCAAAAGTTACATCCACAGACTGTGGCAGAGTTAGGGACTGAGTGCAAGTCTCTTGAATCCTAGCCCAGTCATAGAGAATGTCTACACTGGAAAGAGAAACCAGTATCTTAGAGTCTCAAGGCCTGGTTGACTTGGCCATGCAGGGCTAAAAATGGCAGTGTGATGTTCAGGCTTTGGTTAGAGCCCAGGCTCTGAAACCCAGAGATCAAGGAGGACCCTGGAGCCCTGGCCCCTGTCTAGGCTGTCTGCACTGCTTTTTCCAGTCCCTCAGCAACTGACTCTGACACTTGGTGCAAACCCTTTTATTTGCAGCATTGGCATACTCTAAAGCACAAGGCCATCCTTCCTGGTAACTAACCCCAATCCTCCAAAGCAGCCTTGAAAAGAAAAAAAGAGAAATCCCTTATGTGCCTCCTACTCCTGTGGCCTCATGTGGTGGTGGAGAACTGTGTTCTGAGTGGCTCAGAAGCTTGAGTATATGTATGCTTCTGCCAATCCAACAAACAGCTTGATCAGAAGTTGAGTTTAGATGGTTTGTTTTTTTAATGTAACCACTTTCTGATAGCAAACTGGCTTCAGGCTGGCCAATGTGTGTGAGCTTTAAAAAAAACCCTATCAACTAAATAAGCCAATCAGCTTGTCTGTTTCATTTTCATACGAGAGGGCAACACCTTCCTGACTGTTCCATGGATTTGTGGCAGCATAAAGATGCCCAAATATTTACTGCTAGCTGGTTGTGTGGGCACCACAGAACTGTCCAACAGATAAGTGAAAGGAAGAGCTGATGCACAACCATCTCCTGTGATATTACACGCCTGCTACCGGGCATATTTCTTTAAAAGCAATCATCTTTTATGCAGACTTTTACAGCCTTCTCTGCTTATTCTGAGCTACAGACAGATAAAATGGAGATAAATATCTGGCTATCCAGATCTGTATAAGATGTCTATCCATAGACAGACACCTTATATGAGTCTAGATAGCTAGATGTATATCTTGCTTTTATACCAACCCTCTCACCCCAAAACATTTCAAAAGCTCTTTATAAAGCATAAATGCTGTACAGGGGGCTCATTTCAGTCAATAGTGAAATGCAGCCACATTTGGTGTGGCACGAGGCACCTATTTAGGCGAGCCCAGGAACACTAGGCAACAATTTAAGTCAGAGTTACGCGGTATCCCATTGACACAGTGGGATGTGAGAAAGGACCAACTGCATGACAAATATGTGTTCTGATTTTGTGTCTGCTCTTAGAATGCCATTAGGCTTTACCTTGCAGAGAATCTTTGTGTAGCTGTAGATAATGTCTCCTTTCAAGCCCGAACCTACCATCTAAGCCAGCTTTTCCTGGCCGTAATCATAGAATCATAGGGTTGGAAGGGACCCCACGAGGTCATCTAGTCCAACCCCCTGCCAAAAAAAGCAGGACCACTCCCATTAGATCATCCCAGTCAGTGTTTTGTCCAGCTGGGACTTGTGAACCCAATGATCTTGGTGTGTTAACTCTGTACTGATGTCACTCTTCCGCTACCTCTCTCCCTCTTTCTTTGCATAATCTGTTAAATACCCTGCTGATGGGTTTGCACTAGTCAGCTGTTAGTGTATTTTACCCTAGAACCCTGTACGGTGTTGTTGCCTTCTAATAGCAGCTCCATATAAGAGGATAAGAACCTTCTATATCTGCCAACTAGAGAAGTTACACCTTTAACATAAAACAAGCAAGGAGTTCTATGGCACTCAAAGCCTAACAAAGTTATTTATTGCATGAGCTTTTGTGGAAGAAAATACCACTTCATCAGATGCTTTGGAGATAGGGAAACTTACAGAATGGGAGAAAAATAGATGCACGGAAATGTGAGTCATAGGCTCAGGTCACACCGTAACAGCAAATCAAGGCTGTTGTTTAGATTCAAACACTGGCGTACAGCATGAAGGGTGTGTTCACACAGGCTTCTTATTTTGAAACAAGAGGTTGTTTTGAAATAAGAAACACCATGTCCACATGATGTACTCCCATTTCGAAACAAGGGGTTCCCTTGTTTCGAAATGGGAGCCGTGTTTCAAAAGGGCTTAAACCTGCTTCCGTTTCGAAACAACCCCGTGGGGACATGTTGTTTCGGAACAAACTGTTCCGAAACAACATTTGACCTTCCTCCCAGGGTGCTTAGCACCCTGGGAGGAAGGGCCACCCCCTCAGCACCCTGGCCAGGGAACCCTCAGCACCCTGGCCAGGGTGCTGAGAGGTGTTCCCTGGCTGGCAGAGTGGGACCGCAGACCCCCAAGGGGTGAGCTGCAGCCGGCAGGCAGGCTCACCCTGCAGGGGGCTGCAGACCCCAGCGGGGTGAAGCGGAGCCGGGCACCTCACCCCACCTGCTTTTTGCCACCGGGGTGAAGCGCCCAGCTCTGCTTCACCCTACGGGGGTCTGCAGTCCCCTGCAGAGCCCGGTGGGGTGAGGCTCCGGGCTGCACTCACCCCACCAGGGTCTGCAGACCTCTGCGGGGTGGGCTGCTGGCTCCTCTCACCCCACAGGGGTCTGCAGCCCCCCCGAAGCGAAATAGCGTGTCCACACTGTGGACATGCTATTTCATTTCCCTTATTTCGAAGACACTTTTTTGTCTTTCAAAATAAGGTGTTTTGAAATAACGCATTATTTCGAAATGTCTTGTTTTGAAACGTCTTGTTTCGAAACAGGCACTTTGTGTGTGAACATAGCCATAGAGGAAGATGAGGTCAAATCAACTGATGTAATGAGAAAAAAAATCCAAAGCTCTTATTTAGTCCTGAAGAGACAGTCAAATTTAGAAATGAATTCCAATTCAGCTATTTTTCTTTGAAGCCTTCATGTGTTATGCAATTGCTTGAGCACAGCAATTAGCAAATCATCAATGGCATGATCAGGAAGATTGAAGTACTCAGCTATTGGTTTTTGAATGCTGTTATCTCTGTCAGTTTTGTGCCCATTTATTCTTTTGCACAGAGACTGCCCTGTTTGTCCAATATATAAGGCAGAGGGGCATTTCTGGCAATATTAAAGAAGATGAGGTCAAATCACCTGTTATAATGACCTCATCTTCCTCTATATGCTGTTTCCCAGTGTTTGAATCATAACAACTGCTTTGAGTTGCTGTTACAGTGTGACGTGATCCCATGACTTACACTTCCCTGCGTTTATTTTCCTCCCATTCTGTTAGTTCCCCCATCTTCAAAGCACCTGATGAAGTGGGATTTTCTCCCACGAAAGCTCATGCAAGAAATGAATTTGTTAGTCTTTAAAAGTGCCACAGGACTCTTTGTTTTGCTGGACTAGACTAACACAGCTGCCCCTTTGGTCCTTTAACTTATGCTCTAGAGCAGGGGTCTCAAACTCAAATCACCATGAGGGCCACATGAGGACTAGTATGTTAGCCCAAGGGCCACACCACTGAAACCTTTCCTTACAAAAATATTGCAAGTACGCGTTAACAGTAGTGTTGTTGCAGGTTCATGAGCTGTGTGTTTGAGACCCCTGCTCTAGAGGTTTGTGCTTTTAGTCAAACTAACACCAAGACTCATGTACAGGTGAGTATATTATGCCATCACCGATTCCGATATTCTGAAGTATTCCATGTATCCTGTCTTATCCCTAATTGCAATTCACTGCAGGGGCTGATAGTGCCACAGGCTAATACAATGTTACTGGACAATTCCTACTGAAAAGATTTGGTTTTCAGTTGCTTTTGACTTTCCCAGACTTTCAGTGGTTGGACTGAACTTTTCCATGCTAGGTGTCTGTCTCAGGCTGAATTGTTTTGAAAATTTGAGCCAAAATGACTCAACTGTGTGTTTTTGCTTTTTTTTTTTTTTTAAGGCTGGGGAAAAATATGTTGTTTTGCTCGTGTTTTAAAAAAAAAAAATCTGGTGACCTTTCTTTTCTGAGACACTCTAGTGCTCCCTAGCTTTGGAGCAGGGACTTGCAGTTTGCAAGGGAAGGGCAGCATTTTGTTGGCCTTGTGAAAAGCCACGTCCATTTGGCCACAGCTGTTAAAATATAGCGGTTTGCACATACTCAGTTTAGTCTCATTAGAATGTTTCGGCTTAATTCCCCAAAGATTTCACCCATGGTGGGTATGCTCCAGGGTGGGGCTGAGCAGGATTTCCCCAGCAGTTGCAGTTCATGGGGGCTTCAGGTCAAGCAGTGACAGAGTAGGGAGGCCATCTCCTCATGCACTCTCACTGTCCCGTCCCCCCCCTTTGTGCTCAGACATGTGAGAGGAGGAAGCTGCCTGAACTGAGGGGACAAGACCCAGATCTGGAAGGGTAGGGTAAGCGTACTGGGAGAAAGCACTTGGTGGGGATGACTTGGGAATGTCTGCAAGCCTGATGGTGGTGGGGGAGAAGGAAGCAAAAGTGGGCATTGCTATGGGAGACGGGGACTGGGAGCCAAGGTTGGGACCAGAGGACAGAGGGCTTGGTTGAGACTGAGACCGAGACTGGGACCCAGGAGCCAGTGGGGCAGGGAAAGGGGGTGGGAGGATCGGACGTAGCTGATGTGAAACAAGAGCATGAAGGGAGAACTGTGACTGGGGGAAAGAGACAGACTGCAAGGAGGGACTGTGAGATTGGAGGTGTCAGCTAGAGCCACTGGAACTGAGAGCCAGCGGGGATCAGGAACGTGTGTGTGGTGATGGCACACCTGTTGGGATGAGGAAGAGATAGCACCTTAATTCTGACACTTCCTCCCCTTTTTGTGCAGGACTTCATAACCTCAGCAATGGTCTCTTCAGGTGGCTTTTGTGTGCACAGATATGTATGTGTCACCTGACCTAGGTGTGTGTCACAAAAATTCAATACAAGTTAGTCACAAAGGGCCCATAACTACAGGGAAATCTAGGTAGGCCGGGTGTTCCCAAAAAAACCCAAGGAGTCATGTGGCACCTAAAGACTATCAGACTTATTTTTCTCATGAACTTTCGTGGGGGAAAATCCCACCTTGTCAGGTGCTTTGAAGATGGGTGAATTTACAGAATGGAATGAAAATAAATGCAAGGGGGTGTAAAACATAGGATCAGGTCATACAGTAACAGCAAATCAGAGCAGTTGTTTAAGTTCAAACCCTGGGAAGGCTGAAGTCAAATTACCTTTTGTAATGGGAAAAGAACCCATAGTCTCAATTCAATCCTGCTTTCACACAATTCTCCCAGCCAGGCTGGAATTAGGCTAGGCCTTTGGGGCAGCTGCTCCTCTTGCACGAGGTGCTTTAAGATTGTTGGTGGATGCTCAGGACTTCGTCTTTCAGCCCCAGCCAGGAGCTGGCATTCACAGTCACACAGTTGCTTTGTAGCGGGACTTTAGTGCAAAGCTTTTATTCCTGTAATCTAAGAGTCTGAACCTGCCTACCTCTGTGGGTGGGGGGTGTTTTGCCCCACAGACATCTCAGGAGAGTCTCCTACTTATTGCCAGGGGAAAGTGAGGCCCAGTATGTCAGCATGGGGATGGGGTGCTGCACAGATGCTCACAACGAACAGGAGGTGGCTCTGGAGGACAGAGTTTGCAAGGGCTTGTTCGATGTTCCCCTCCATGCCTTGGAATAGTTCCCCAGGAAAGGAATGCACTGGGGAGCCCCTGGCAACGTGGCATCTGCCAAAGCCATGCCGCCTAAGAGTGACTGGCAGTCAAGCTGCAACGCACAGCTGCAGAGAAGTTCTTGGCTGCTTAGGTCACCCTGGAGAGCCGCACGTGTACAGGATCACAGCCTGAATTCTTCCTTTGGGCCAAGTCGGGGCTGTGGGGGGAAATGGGGTGTTATGAACCCTGACTGAACAGTGAAGAGGGACTGCTGGGAGGGGAACCCTGTGGCCTACACAAGTATGGGAGCACCAGAGGAAGCGGGTATTGTTCATTTCATGCCACAGTGTCCATGACACTGGGCAGAAGCAATACAGGCCATGCCCCAAGGAAGTCAGAGCCCAGAGGTGCCAGGCTGCTAGGAAGCAAGCCAGGGATGGGGTGTGGGGGTAGGAGGGGTCTGTGCTGTGTCTGGGTGCAGCATGGGCATATGGTCAGTGAGAGTGGTCATGGGAGGCTGAAGACAGAGAGTTTTAAGGGGGTTGAAGGAGGGATGGTTGGTGTGTAGGAAGTGGGAAGCAGCCCCCAGCCCAGAGCGCAGTATGAGAGAGGCTTGGAAGCCGAGCGTGGGGAAGGTTATGAAGGGAGCGCATGGGGAAAGGTGAGGGGGCAGGATGAAATGGATGCTGAGGTGAGGCAGGGGAAGTTGTGTGGGGCCTCAAGCTTGAGGCAAGGGAGATGGCCTGGAGGAAGAAGGGGAGAAGAAGCCACTGAAGAGATGTCTCCTGCTCTATCTGTGCAGTGCCTAGCACTGCAGGGCCCCGATCTCGGAAGGTGTCTCCAGGCACTCCATTGGTAGCACCTGTAATGTTGGTCAGAGCAGGAGTGGGTGTCGGAGAGCAGTGAGTGGGGGCCATGAACAGGGGGATTGTTGGCGTGCAGTGTTGCCACCCAGAGAAGATGGGACACCAGATGCAGTTAGCTCCGTGGGTGAAAATCTTTAACTCAGTTGACGGGCTCCCTTCACTCCCAGAGCCTTGACTGCAACTCCCTCTGGTGCCTTTTCTTCCCCACATGGGGCCGTCTTCACTGACGTTGCTCTTTTCCTCTCTCTCCCCTGCCTGCTGCCTCGCCAGAGATTCCCCAGTGCGCCGGCTGCAACCAGCACATCCTGGATAAGTTTATCCTGAAAGTCCTGGACCGCCACTGGCACAGCTCCTGCTTGAAGTGTGCAGACTGCCAAATGCAGCTGGCAGACAGGTGCTTCTCCAGAGCTGGGAGTGTCTACTGCAAGGAAGACTTCTTCAAGTAAGTGCTGCCTCCTTTGTGTTGGGAAGGACAAGCGTTTGTGACTGGGGCATTTTCTGACAGCTCCTGCCAGGCTGTGGAGAAAGCAAGGAGGCCTTGCTCCAGCCCAAGAGCCCCACTCTAAAGAGCACATCAAAGTCCTACCAATGCACCCAAGCTGTTTTTCATTAGAAATAAATCCCTTTCTAACTTAATATTTCTCCTAATTGAATCCCATCCTGCCCCTGCAGCTGCTTTGTCAGAGTTTAGGGTTAGCTCAGACCAGGGCATAGATCCTTTGGCCCCCCTTCTCAGGATCAGCTCAAAGTAACTCAATTGCCTAGCTCACAGGAGATGTCGGCTTGGGGGACCCCCAGGTACTATCAGTGCACCTCTAATTCTGGGTGTCATCAGATGGGGAACTGTTTGGCCACCCAGTCAGGCTGGCTGCTCAGGGGTGCGGTCCACGATGAGGCCGGTGGAAATGGAGAGAGAGGAAAACAACCAGAGGTCACAGCAAGATAGACATGATGTTCTATAAGCAGACTCCAGTACAGGCGAACATGGAAACAACTGGACAAATTTTGAGCATAATTTCTCTAAAATCTTCTTATAGACATATTTTAAAGCCCAAGTGTTTAAATAAAGGGAATTTTGTTGGTTTAGATCTGCCACAGGGGAATGCTATTTGTGGGGATTTAACCTTCTTAGAGACCCAGATCTCTCTAATACGCCTCCCTCCCTATTACATTTTAAGCCCAAATTGGACTAAGGATTCTGTTTGTTAATCACCCTGCCTGCATCAAGCACATCTGTTCAGATCAGAGCTAGAGGGCAGGAGAAACCCACACAAAGACTCCAGTTCCCTGCTGCTCATCAAGATCCCTATTTGTGTGTGTGATTCATTGGTGGTGGTTTGGTTTTGTTGCCTTTAGTTCCTTGCATCTAATTTTTTCCCTGGTCTGGTACAGCCTTGTTTAATTCACACTTGGATAATCTGCAATCCCTGTACCTACCTCTGAACTGTCTGATGTGCAAACCCTAGCCCTGTCCTTGGTTCTTTGCTATGAAAAATGGATTTTTAGCAGTAACTTTGGTCCCTGATGGCAAAATTCAGTCACGTGCTAAAGGACAGTTAATACCTGTGTCCTGGGCTAGATTCTCAGCTGGTTAAAGTGGGGTAATTACTGAAGTCAACAGAGTGATGCTGATTTACATCAGCTGAGGATCTGGCTAGATACATATGGGCCAGATGCTTGGTTAGTGGAAATTGGTGTCACTCACTGAACACAGTGAAGTGATGCTGATTGACAGCAGGAGGGACTCTAGCCCAAGCTATCCTTTGGTGGCTGAGATGATAAGGAATTGATAAGGGCTGTTGGTAGTACACTGGACCTTACAGCAGTTATCCCGCACTACCTAAGGCCCAGGGTGAGTTGATGCAAGGAAGCACAGAGATAGTGGAATGCAAATGGCTTCCTCCCAAAGAGCTCCACATTAATTACTGCACGTCACCATGCTGCATACTACCTGGGCTCTAGATCTGAGTGCTCCATGGCATCTGACACCAGTAGGTTATTTTGATGTCATTTCCCAATTTGTAAAAGAGTCCCAGCTCATGGTGTTTCTAAAGATCCCCCTTCTCAAGTCATCCTGGATTAGGTGCACAAAGGCTGGGTATTGGTGAGATACCTATTCTGTACTAAAGGAATCTCAGGGAAAACAGATGGCATGCAGGAGTCAGGAATATTTGGTATGAAAGTTGTTACACAATTCATGATTGGTCCTATGCATTTTTGCTCAACTGAATCAGGTGGGAAATAATGAAGCCAATATTTCTCTAGCAGCTCATCCTCCAAATAGTGTGAGAAACTGTGATGTGAAGAATATCCCCCCAGCTATAATCCCATGTCAGGAGGACTCCCCTGTCACCCAGTCTCTGGTGAATGGGGTCTGGAGTCTGCTATCTCGCTTTCTTTAGAGACAGACCTGATCCCACCTCAGATTCTCCCTAACATCACTAGACACAGGCACTCAGACCCCAGCAAAAAAGGCAATGTGAAGAAGCCCCTAGGTTAGGGTTAGCTCTCTGTGCACAGTCTTGTCGGTATTGCTCATTCCACGCCAGGCACGCCATGGCTGCTCTCACAGAAGGGTGGCATGATAAGGGCACCTAGAAGGTTCAGTCCAGAAGGCTATGGCAGTTCTTGGCCTGAGATGAGTCTTCCCAAAGGCTTGAAAGAGCTGGATGAGGCTGGTGCAGAGCTACTATACTGCACCCCTCGAAGAGGTGCAGGGCTCATTCCCTTGTGTGATCCGATGGCTACAGTAAATCCAGATGAGCTGCCAGGGAAGTCCTCCAGCAATGGCAGCTGTCACTGAGTTCACCATTCCGAAGTGAGGCAGAGCGGCACCACCTCCTTGCAGTGAAAGGATGCGGCCAGAGGATAAAAATGGCATCAAGAGGGGAAACGGATCCAAAAGGAGATCGTGGACTCAAAGACAGACAGAGGCAAGCATGTGCAGGGACTGGGGGAAGGTTAGTTAGAAGCTCCCCAACCCACTCTGTTACCAGGGTGGAGAATCAGCACAAGAGGGTGAAATCAGTGATGCAATTTCCCAAATTTTAGAAGAGAATCAGTCATCACCACAGAGATTTAATGTCGTCTCTGCCTCGAAGAGAGAGGGCATTAGCCACAGGGCTTCAGGGTGTCCTCTTCCTTCCTCTCCATCCTGTGGAAGAAATTGGGGAGGGAGTGGGCACAGGTCCTGTCCTATTCACCCTCTCCTCTGTAGGGGGAAATCTGGCTCCATCCTCCCTGTACAGCATAGCAGGGGAATGTCACCCCATTGGTGTTGTGTGTTGATAGTGATACAAACAAAGAGCAGCCCAGCAGCAACTCAAGGTGGCCATATTACCTAGGCTGCTCAGCCTAGGTTGCTCATCTTATGGGTCAGGCATGCTGATGCCAAAGTGCAGGGAAAGAGACAGAGCAGAACAGAGGGCTAGGAGTCAGATTCCTGAGTTTTCATCCCACTTGTGCCAGTGGGAACATCACTTCTGTGTCTTCATTTACCTACCTGTAGAACAGGGACAAAAAGAACCTGCCTGTATCAAGGCTGAGTTATTAATACTTAGCCCTTGTAGCATGCTGTGCCTGTTATACTGTCTTGAATCAGTAGATCTGGATACAGTTTGCAAGCTTGCTGTGTTGTCACCATGCCCCTCTGCAGTAGGACTGTGTAGTATCCCCATTGTATCAGAGGAAATGTGTGACAGAACTGGGAATTGAAACTTTCTCCCAAGTCCCTGGCTATTCCTTACCTCCTGGCCTATTCTTTCTCTCAAGCGGTCAATATCTATACTTCCTTAAGGAAGGAAGGTGCCATAGTGGTGGTACGTATAAGGAACGGCGCCTTTTAGCCAGGCTTGGATATCACAATGGGCCAGACCCACGTGATGAGAAGTTTTCAGCTCCATTGTCAAGTCTGGGGCTGGACTGTTTCTCAGTTGCTATATGTTTTAGTACCTTGGGTGTGTAAGGGGGGACTCTGCAGGACAGCTGGATATTTTATCAGCGATCAGTCATCATTGTTGATTGTTTCACTGGCAGAAACTGGAGTGATTTTGGTTTGCCTGCTTTCATAGGGCACAAATCCCTCTAGCTTTTCTAACAGATGTTCCCAGTTGCTTGGATCACTTTAGCAGACTCCTCTTTGTGTGGGTATCTCAGGGAGTAGTGGCTTTGCTGGCATGCAGCTTTTATGATGTTCATTATTACAGCAGCCTGCTCCTGGCTCCAGTCAGGAATGAAGACTCTGTTGTGCTAGATGCTGTACATATATTTATTAAAAAGGCAGACCCCACCCTGGAGAGCTCATGCTAGAGCACCCCCAGTGGACAAAACTAGCAAGGGAGAGAAAGAGTTGGTGCAGGTGATAGTAGTAACCAAATTCGGTATTTGTTAGTCATGGCTCTCCACAAGCCCACCTTTGGCAATGTCCTAATACAGTGGTTTTCAAACTTTTTTCCTTGAGACCCAGTTGGAAAAAATCATTCATGCCTGCATCCTGACAAATATGTCTTTGAGCAATGCATTCCAGTCTTTCTGTAACAGCAACAGGGGGTGCCATGAGGGTCTGTGACCCAGTACTACTGCCCTAATATACCTATTGCTTGTGCCTGACAGGTGTTGTCTTATTTCTGACAACTCTTTGTCCAGGAGTAATAATAGGAGTCCACTGGCACTTGGTATCAATGTTTTGGTTCTCTTCCTCGTCGGTCTTTGGACTGTTAGACCGCATATTTCATCCTGTGTCAATAGCAAGCGGGTAAGGTTCTGTGGCCTGCTTTGTGCAGGAGGTCAGACTAGATGATCGTATTGGTCCCTTCTGACCTTGGAGTCTGTGAGGCTATTTATCTGTAGGGACCTGGGCCAAGGTGGATGTTCCTTCATTTCCACCCACTCTTTAAAGCAGGGGGTCTCAAACATGCAGCCCATGGGCCTCATACAGCCCCTAAAGCTATTTCCTGCAGCCCGCAACAACACTATTGTTACCGATATTTGCAATATCGTTGTATGAAAAGGTTTCAGTGGTGCGGCTCTTGGGCTAAGGTACTAGTCCTCATGCGGCCCTCGTGGTGATTTGTGTTTGAGACCCCTGCTTTAAAGCAACTTTTTTACTTTCTGCAATGCAAACTCCTCTCTGCTAATACACTGGACAGCAGATAGTGTGACTAGTTTGGGTGTTCCTTAGTTACTTATGTTACCAGGGGTCCCCAACTAAGATTAGGGCCAATTGTATGTGCTGTACAGGCACGTAGTGAGAGAGTGCCTGCCCCTAGCAGTTTATACTCTAAATCAGGGGTCTCAAACTTAAATCACCATGAGGGCTGCATGAGCACTAGTAGAGAGGGCTGCCTGAAGGCTAGTATGTTAGCCCGAGGGCCGTGCCACTGAAACCTTTTTATACAATGATATTCCAAATATCAGTAACATTCGTGTTGTCACGGGCCACAGGAAATAATTTTGGGGGCTGTGTGTTTGAGACCCCTGCTCTAAATAGATGAGACAGGCAGATGGTAGGACCAGAAAGAGAGTGACCTTGCCTGGATCACACAGCAGGTCTGTGGCAGTGGTGGGAGCAGAAAGCAGACCTCCTGAGGTCTGGGGCTCTCCCCACTTTTGCCTTGATAAGCTAATGCTTCTCAGAAATGGCTTTTAGTATTAGCTCTGCATATAGATGGTCTGCATACTTTGGGCCTGCCTTGTAACTATGGTCTGCCTCAGTTTCCCCAGGTATATGTGCATTCATAATATTTACCTAACAGCAAGATTGCCAATCTTGTGTTTTAGTTTTTAGTGACATGAAGAGCTGAAGTTGTTTTTTGTTTTGTTTTGTTTAGTATCTTTTTCTTTTCTTGGTTGGTTGTGGTTTTTTTTACTGACATGGTAAAGTTTTTATTGACATCACTAGAAATGCCACGAACAATACAATAATGTCACAGGAGTGTGCACTCACCCGTGATAGTCTGTAAACAGGAATTCAGAGTTTTATGCAGTTGTTTTAGTTGCAGTTAAGTGATCCACCAGGTTCTCAATAATAGGGCACAGGAAATTGATACGGTCATGGTCAATGTAGTTTTATGGTGCAAGAAGTGATTCTGAAGGACAATAATTGACATAAAAATACAATATATTTTATTTCTCCCAAATTTAATGGAAATTTTTGATTTATTTACAGGTTTATGGACAGTGATAAAATTGTTTCTTTTTTTACAGGCAGTCTGTAAATTTGCAAATGGTTGGCAACACTGCCTGGAAGGCATGTTGTGAGGGTTAGTTCATGAACGTTTTGTAGAGGGTTTTTTTGAGACAGAGGGAAGGCGAATGATATTATTAAGGACAAAATGCCTCTGACAAAGTGGTCTGCAGTCCACAAAAACTTATGCCTGAAGAAATTTGTTAGTCTTTAAGATGCCACAAGCAGGAGTATTGCTGGCTAAGGGTTGGGGTCTTGATAGTGGCAGGAGCTGGCTCCGGCTCCGAGCCTCCTGCTGCTTGCCAGCAGGAGACCTGGAGTTGGATCCAGGCCCTTCCCCTGCACTGTTGGCCAGGTGCGGCAGGTGGGAGATGCACGGCCTGTGCCCTGCTGGCCCCAGCACAGCGATGCCCCTAGCCACAGGCCATTTGTTGGTTTGTTTTGCTATATACAGACTAACACAGCTACACTTCTGGAACTTCTCTGTGGTGCTGATTTTCAAGTTGTGACCATGCACTTGGAAATATCATTAGACTTCTGGTATTTCCCTAACTACAGAATGGTTTGACTAGTAGTCAACCAGGAGCAAGCAATTTCGGCCTGGTTTTGATGTGCCCAGTTTGAGACCCCTTAAAAGGGACCTCATTTCAAAAAGACTGAACCCTCTGTAAAAGCAAGTCCTTCTTTAGAACCTCAAGATGGGCACCCAGAAATGGAGACTTTGAACATCACACGTTGCTTTTGAAGATCTTGGCCTTTATCAGTTTCCCTCAGACTTAGCAAACAAATCTGAATCTGGATTAAGGACAAGTCTGCTGATTTACACGCCCAAAGGAAGTGTCTTGCTGCAGTTATACAGGTGGATAGAAGGTTGGGGGACAGCTGTGGACCTTGGAAGGGGCTGTGTTTGCAGCAGTGGTTAAAGTATAATTTGGTTGGCTCCGGAAACCTCCTAATCGGCGGGCCCCCTTCCCATATCCTCTGGGCCCCAGCCCAGGTAGGCATTTGCAACCATTTCTCAATATAACATGCATCGATTATCACTGCTCTGCTCCACACACACACCCCCTGTGCTCTACACACACACAGCTACACCCCTGATCCCAGCGGCCAGTACCCTGTGCCAAAAGCCTGGAGGCAAGGGCCATCTCCATCCCAAGGGGAGGCCTGTGGGGAGCAGAGGCTCCATGCACAGCTTGGGGGGCGCCCACCGTGCCACTTCCCCCCAGCCCCACTGTGGAGCTCCCCTGGGTTGAGCTGAGGCCTTACCTCAACCATTTCTCTACTTGTCCCTGCTTCCAACAGTGGTGCATCTGTGCCTGACTCAGTGCCAAGCAGCAGCGGTGCTGGGGCTGGTCTGGCCAGTGAAGTTTCCCCGGCCGCAGGCTGCTCCCACCCTGAGCATGTATCTGAGCATGCTCAGGGCAGAAGATTTAAAAACTCCTCTCCTCTCCCCTGCCTGCCACAGCTCCCTGGTGGCTGGCCTCTGGGGCTTAAGGAGGAACATACCGGAACGCTGTGTTCCAGCCCATTATCCTATTTTTAGGAGTCCTGGAACGCTGGCCCCTAAAAATGGTCGGCCCTGGGAATGGCATTCCAGCACATTCCCCCTTACTTTAACCCCTGGTTTGCAGCCGTATCTGTAGACTAGCTACCCGGGCCTGCCTCTCCATTGCACGTTATAAATGTTCTTCCTTTTAGTCATTCTAGAGCATCAGGAACAAGGACTCAGCTCCATTGAATTGCTTGTAAAATGTGTGAACATTGCAGGAAGGTGCAACTGGTTAATGCAGTGGGCCAGGATCCAAGAAATATGAGTTCAGTTCTTGTCTTTGCCACAGACTTTCTGTGTAACCTTGGCCCAGCACATAATTTGTCAGCATCACAGCAGTCTGCTTGTACATTGTATCCCAATCTCAGCTTTCATCTGTCTTCCCTGTGTAGACCCTAAGCTGTACAGATGAGGGTGTATTACGTGTACACACAGCCCTTATCATGAGGTTTTTGCCTTGGCTCTTCTTTGACACCCTGACTCTTTTGTTTTTCATGGCAATGGCACTACATTTCTGAGCTGCAGCAGTCGCAGGGCAGGTCAGGTGACTGCAGAGCCTTTAAAAGCAGGGCTGGCCAGGGGACAGCCCCGCAGCCTTTGAGCCCTATGTTCTGCAGATGGAGGCTATAAATAGCCTGCCCGTTCTCTTCTCCTCCAGCTAGTGTAACTGGCTCTCTGTTTTCCCGCAGCGAGTGGCCCTTGCAAAAACTACTGCACTTAGGGGTGATTAATTTCATCTCTTGCTTTTTCTCAGTGCTGGCTGCAGAGCATTGTACTCTCCCTTCTTCTCAAATGAAAGTCTGCACCAAGGGAAGCCAGACTTTTTAAGTGCTATTTTATCAAGGATCAGGGCAGGGTTTTATAGATGTTTATGTTGATTTGGCAGCTCCAGACTGAGAATCTAAAGTTGAAGTCATTGTCATGGATTCCTGTGAGTCCTCTTCCCCCTGAACCTGCTGTCATACACCTCATGCCCCTCATAGGTCACATCTGCTTTGTTCTGTTGGGATCAAGATGGGGGAGCAATGGACTTTCAGGAGAGGCCAGGTTCCTGCAGAATGTTCTGTGTCCCAGCGTACGTGTGGAGAAGCACTCTGGATCCAGAGGTGCCAGGGTGCACGCAGACACAGATGAGCGCTAGCAGGGACAGGTTTGATTTTTGGCATGTTCTGCTACAGCTATAGTTTAGCATGCTTATATCAGGGCCTGATTACTGCCCTTGGAGTCAATGGTTGGAAGCTAGATCCCACATGTTACTAGGCTGGTGGGTAGCTGTGCTCTGCCCAGGACTTGCTTCGGGTTTGCAATGCCAACCTGTCATTCCCTACCAGACACGAGGTGTCCACCCCTGGAACAAAGATCTGACCAGTGCCAATCGGTGGCACATGGGGGAGGATGCATGCTCCTGGGCACCAGCCTGGGAGGGGGCACTGGGCAGGCCCTCACCAAGTCCTGCTGTGGTGGGCTGCTGCCTGAAACTCAACTCACAGCTGAGCTGAGTGAATCACAGGAGATAGGAGCCAACCTGGATTCGCTGGAACCAGATGACTTGGAGTCAGGGGGAGGGGGCTGCCCCAGGCTTCAGTGAAGGGGCTGAGGCTGAAAACCTCTTGCCTCCAGCCCTGAAGGAATTGCAAAGGGCAAGGCTGAGGGCTGTGACTGTCCCCCCTCTGGCCCTAGCACTGCACATAGGAGATCCCAGCCCAGTCACTGCACTCAGGGCTTCTAAGTTCCCTGACCAGCTGGCTAAGATAGAGGTTTTCCCTCAGCATTGCAATATGGTAAGTAAGGCTATGTCTACAGGGGTCTCAAACTCAAATCACCACGAGGGCCGCATGAGGACTAGTATGTTAATCAGAGGGCCGCATCACTGAAGCCTTTCCATACAACAATATTGCAAATATCAGTAACGATAGTGTCATTGGGGGCCACAGGAAATAGCTTTAGGGGCTATATGCTGCCTGCAGGCCGCAAGTTTGAGACCCCTAGTTTACACTATCAATTTAGGTCGACTTAAGGACCCTTAAGTTGACCTAAATTAACCCCAGTCCACACTGGGCTTTCATTAAGTTGACTTAAGGGCATCCTTAAGTCAACTTAATAACTCCCAGTGTTTAGGTCTACTTAAGCTCTCAGTCAACTTAAATTAGTGTGGACACCTACATCGACTCGGGGGTGTGTGTGTGTGTGTGTGTGTGTGTGTGTGGAGAATAGTGCCAGGGCTTGGGGCAGCCCTGGCTGGGGGAAGGGAGCCAGGGCTCAGGGAGCCACAGCTTGGGCAAAAGGGAGCTCAGTGGGGCTCCCATTGACAAGGGAGCACAGGGGCTTCCTGGAGGAGTCAGACAGGGGAGCCCCGGGAAAGACAGCTGCCAGGGCTCCAAGGTCAGCAGAGCCCTGGAGAAATGAACCTTTGGCTGGCAGCAAGAGATTCTCTCGCGGCTGCAGGGAATCCCTCACCGCTGCAGCTGGGACTGGGGAGCTCACTTCTCCAGGGCTCCACTGACCTTGGAGCCCTAGCAGCCGTGTTTCCCAGGGCTCCCTTGTCTGGGGAGCCCCAGTGGCTCACTTCTCTGGGGCTCCCGAGACAGGGAAGCCCCGATGGCCCCCTTCTTCCCAGGAGCCCCACCTCCCTGGCAAGAAGGGAGTCATGGGCCCCAGGGAGAAGGGCGTGCAGGCTTGCTTCTCGCCAGGACCCCCCGCGGGTCCTAGGAAGAAGGGAGCCTCCGCTTTCTTCTCCCTGGGACCCGTGGGTCTTCCAGCGAGAAGGAAGCCACCGTTTCCTTCTCCCTGGGACCTGTGGCTCCCTTCCCGCAGGGATTTGCGGGGGTCCCAGCAGGTCACTTCTGCTGGGAAGCCGCAGGTCCCAGTGAGAAGGGAGCTGTGGGTCCCTTTGGCTCCCCACGTCCACACTTTATAAAGTCTAGTTTAGTTGTCTTGTTAAGTCAACTTAGCAGAATCAACTTAACTTTTCAAGTGTAGACATAGCCTAAGGGAGGGTGGGAGCCGGCGGGACTCCTGGAGCTTGGGTGGGGCAGGTTGTGAGCTGGATGGAACCTGCTTGGGTTGGGGTTCCCCCGCAAGTCTCCTGTTGTAGAGTCTGAGACTGAAAAAGCTGAGTGTAGAGATCACCCTCTCCCACGCTGTTTCCAGATGCTGTGTCTTTGCATCTTAAACGAAGCAAATAAAAGCAGGGCACATGCTTATTTGCCAGTAGGAACAATCTATATTAATACCACCTCCCCTGCAAAAATATGGAATAAAAGTGGCTCTGCAAAGCTCACCTGCCTGCGCATGAGCACTCAGTGTGAGCACTGCGCATGGGTAAGAACAGAGAGGACTGGAGCCAAGCCTGCATTTACACTCCCCATCCCCAAGCTTCTGCCCCACCCTGCTGATACACACCTGCTCCTTGGAGCAGCTGGGGGATGGTGCTGGGATGCCTCCTGCCCTGCGCGGAGGTGGGGTGCAAGTGTAGACTTGGCCTCCAGGCTCTGGAGACCCTCCATATGCCACTAGTGGCAATCATGATCAGCTCCTGGGTGATGCACCCAGGAAAAGGGCTGAAAATATTGTCTGTGAAGAATTCCTAGAATACCAGTAACCAGCTGTGAGTTGTGGAAATGGGGAAGGAGTTGCAAATACTTTGGAAGATCAGATTAACATTCAAAATGACTTGAACAAATTGAAGAAAGGGTCTGAAGAAAATAGGATGAAATTCAATAAAGATAAATGCAAAGTACTCCAGTTAGGAAGGACGAATCAGTTATACATATTCAAAATGGGAAATGGCTACCTAGGAAGGAGTGCTGTGGAAAGGGATTTGGGGGTTATAGTGCATCACAAGCTGAATATCAGTGAACAGTATCACGTTGTTGCCTAAAAAGCAGATATCATTCAGCAATGTATTAGCAGAAGTGCTGTAAACAAGACACAAGGAATAATTCTTTTTTTTGTACTCCATGCTGATTAGGCCTCCCTCATCTGTGCCCAGTTCTGGGTGCCACATTTTCAGGAAAGAAGTGGAACAAACTGGAGAGGACAGAAGAGAAGAACAACAAAAATAATCAAAGGTCCAGGAAAAATGGCCCATGAGGGAAGATTGAAAAAACTGAGTTTTAGTTTGGAGAAGGGAAGACCAAGTGGTGTCATGACAGTTTTCAGGTTACTAAAAGGCTGTTATAAAGGGAAGGAAATTGTTCTCTTCAACCTCTGAAGATAGGACAAGAAGCAAAGGCCTTAAATTGCAGTAAAGTTGGTTTAGGCTGGTGATTAGAAAAAACTTCTCAACTTATCAGTGTAGTTAAGCAAAGGAATAAATTGCATGGGGAGGTGGTGGAATCTCTGTCATTGGAAGTGTTTAAGAGCAGGTTAGACAAACCCCTGTCATGGATGATCATATTTAGTCTTGAGTGGTCACATTCTGCCTACCAAAACCCCTAGGCCAGTTACCATCTTTTAATTCATTCCTTGTTTGGAGTGTTGTCGAACGGAGTTTGGTGTCCATGAAATGCCTGCTGTCTTCTACCCCAGAGGGGGCTGCATGCTGATGATGGATGAAGGGATTCCTATATTAATAAATATGGGCTTTAATTCTGTAAAGCACCTACCGTTTGTCAAGACGATGTATAAATCAACCAGTAATAATATGCAGCAAAGCTGCGTGTGTGCACAGAGAAACTGCTACATGAGCAGGAATGCAAGAGCACTACTAAACATGACTGCTGTGGGCATTGCTGGAGAAACATGTGGGGCAGCAATGTCGGATGGAAGGACAGATGCAAAGAGGGGAGGACTTCTGGGTTGGGTGGATGTATGCAGACTGGACCAATGGGGAGTGCAGTGAGTAAATGGTACTGCATACGGGGATGGTTGCCAGGATCTTGCCTGTGAATCAAGGCACGTCATTTTTTTATGGGTGTGGGGTAGCTCTCCAGGTACATCTGTCTGTGTAGGCAGCGCTGCCAAAGTTACAGGTCTCCAGTGGCCACAACAGCCTATCATTTGATTTCTTTTAGCAGCAGCAGCATGTCAAAAGCCGTGTGCTCTATTGGAAACCTTGATTAAACAGGCTGATATTGTGCCTTTCCTCCTATGGCACTTTACTGATTGCTTGTCCAAATGCTACAGAAAATTGATTTGCCCAGCTCTGAAACACAGCCATCTCTGGGGTGAAATGCAACAGCTGTTCAACAACATAGAGCAACACTGTGGCCCAATTCGGAAGAGGGAGATAAGAATGTTGGTCCAACTGAAAGGCCAAAAGGAGTTCAGGGAGGCAGCATGTAACTGCCCCAAAGTTGGAATATGGCTAGGACACCAGAGTTAATACCCCCACTCCTGTGACAAGTACCAGGGCATGGGATCATGTCAGTTACCACAGAGGGCCACAGCAGTCCCTCCTGGTGCTGGGATCTGTGGCGTGAAGATGCTTGTGCACTGGATGGTGAAAAAAGCAGCTTTTGAGCCAAGCTGAGCTTTGCTGGCTGAGGCTGTTTAGACCAGTGAGGACAATGGAGGTTGAGCCAGCCAGTTCCTGCCTGTCTGTGTGTGCAGTGTTGACTACTGTCATGTGTGGGAAGCAGTGCCCCTATGCATGAGAAGCTTGCTATAGTCCTAGAGCCTGGCCATCAACACAGTTTTGCTCCCTATGAATTCAGTGGCTCAGGGAGGATGAAGGGGGAGAAGCTGACCTGGCTAAGAGCATTACAGTTAAGTGAATGCTGAGCCATGTGATCAGGGTTGCCATTGCTCTGGAAACAATGAAGGGCTTTGAATTATCTCACGGGTTCCTGAGTGATGCAGGAGATGGAGGAACCTCACTTCTTAGCCATGCGCTTCCCAAGCAGGCCCAGGGGTTCTATGATCATAAGCTGCGCAGGCTGTGTTAGTCACAGAGGGGGATTCGTGGACTGGCAGCTCCACCAAGGCTCATGATGCACGGACACTGAAGGAATCTAGTTTGTACAGAGGGGGATCGGTAGTGGTACCATCTCCCCAGTCAGCAGGGGTGTTCTTGGAGATCACATCAGCTGGGAGTCATTTGGACCTTGCTGGCCATTACTAACCTAGCTGGTGGAGCCATGACCTGATTAGGAGGATGCCGACAAACGGCTCAGTTAGCCCTCTTTCAGTCCTATGAGAACTGAATAGCAGGTGAGTGTGCAGGCCTCTGGGAGGCCAAGAGATATGGAGTAACTCTGCACCGAGGCACAAACTGGTATTGCTGGTTGTGCGCTCCAGAACCTCTGTGAATGGATGGACGAGAGCGACAGAGGCTGCTGGTGATCTGTGGACAAGGTAGCAGCTCTAGGACTCAGGGTTTGTTCCCTGGCTCTGCTTCAACAGTTGAAATCGGTGCTTTGCTTTTCCCTTTGCCCAGTGGGGTGAAGAGTGAAGCCAGGAAGGCATTGTTTTCCTGCCCCGTGACAGGTTTCCAAAGCTGAAGTTGAACTTTCAAAAGTTGAAGTCTTGAAAACTTCCCTCACCCAAGAAGCTGCAAACAATTCTGATGGGTCCATTGGGATGTTTCATTCAAACCATTTCATTTCAGTTTTGACCTTTTAAATGTTTTGATCATTTTCCCCAACTGTAAATTGAATACCAGCCAGCTCTAATAATCATACTTCCTTTTGTCTACCCTTCGACCGTCAGCAGGGGCCTGATCCCCTCCTGCTTGGTCTCTGTGAGCACAGCATGTGACACAAAGGGGCCCCTGACCTTGACTGTGGCATCTCAGTGCTACCACGATATAAATAATGATGTTCCATTTCAGCGTCTTTGGAGCTCTGTGACCACTGCCACCTCAGGACAAGGCAGGCAAGCCCCATAGCAGCTGCTCCATGCTGGTAATTTGTTCATGTTGCTGCTTAGGGAAGGGAGGGGGATGTGGAATGAAAGGTCTCCGCTGATATGCTTATGTCACATACCCTTTATTAATTTGCCTTTTAAAGAGTGATTGATCGGATATCAGTCAATCACTGTTGTGTATAATCAAAAATGAAGTTTTAATGTAGCAGTGTTTCCTGGTTTTGATATACTTCAACAAGCACTATTAAAGAATGCGACTTTTTATTAGCCTAGAAAAAGTGCAGAATGTTTTTCACATGCTCTAAAGGGGAGCAAAAACTGATGTGCAATTATACTTTGTGCTTTCAGGTAGTAGGTGGCTGTTGATGGAAGTTTTGTGTCCCTGTGGTGCCTGCAGGAGCCAGTTTTGAGCACAGGAACAGGGCATCAGTGTGAGAAGAAAGGAACTGGGTGTTGTTGCCATTGCACATGGGCAGGCAGCAGAAAGCAGCTAGGCCAAGGGCTCTCATGTGCACGTTGGGAGGCATGTTGCGGGTCACTACATCATCACATATGGCAAAGTCTCAAACTGATGGCCCTCATCATCTCCCCCAGCCTGCTTTCCTTCTTCCCTGGCTCCTGCCTCTCTTTGATCTCTTCTGCTTTTTGATCTCTTCTTCCACCTTTCTTTATTCCAGTGTGGCCTTCTGCTGGTGCAAAGAGGTGAGCCTGTGCCCATCTCCTGTTCCCAGCAGTGACCACATGACATCAGGGACTGTTCCTCCATAGGCTTTACTGTTCTATGTCTCAGGGTTGTTGGTGCCTCTGACGTTTAGACAGGTCTTTCTGTTGAACCAGCCACTGCAGTGGATGGTCCCTGTGCCCTGCTTGGCCTGGTGCTGTCCTCAGACTGCCCCGTGGGCAATACCCAAAGCCCCACTGGGAGTCCTTCACTGCAGTCAAAGGGGTAGTACAAGCCTAGATACCACTTTGGTTACACCAAAGCCCTTAGGGTCCTCTGCACATGGGTATGTTTCACACTGGGCAACCTCATCTACGAGCCATTGTTCCTCTGGACAGATCTGCAATTTGACTCGCTTTGTGTTCATTTTCTATAAAGATACATCTCTCTCTCTCTCTTTCTAGGGGCCAGTGGCCTAATCCACCATATGGCTACCAGGAAACCAGAGCAATGCGGCTGGACTGCTCAGGGTTATAGTAACCAACGAGATAAGCTGTGTGCAGAGAGTTTAGGCATTTGATTCAGGTTCAGCAAGGAAACAGTCACAGCTCGTAACCCTGGTACCTCAAATGCTGCTGTCTGCGAAGTCCTCTGTGAATGCTGTTAAAGGTCAGAGGCTGTAGACTAAGGTCAACCTGTACATTGACAAGATCACTGAGACTCAGGGTGTGTCTGTAGGGCAGCCAGTGATTTTTACGATGTATAGAGCCAGCTAGCTCAAATAAGAACAGCAGAGCACCCAGGCAGCACAGACCAGTAGCTTGTTGTGTGCAGGTTCCTGAGGTGTGTGTGTAAAGCGTGTACTGCTGCAGCCTCACTGGTGCTGCTCCTTGAGCTAGATCGATCAAAGCTAGCTTGGGTGTGTCTACAAGGACTGTAGTCACATCTCTGCTTGCAGTGTCCTCACTCCCATGGAAAGGAAAATGGTGGCATATCAGCAAGTAGCTACAACAGATAAGTGAAACCACTTGTGGGCTATGATACATTCATGGTGTGGGTTTGTTTAATGTGTAGCTTGAATTTGCCAGGATGAGAAACTGGAACCAGCTTTGTAGGCCCAATTCCCCGCTGGGGTAAAGTCATTGACCCCTCTGCAGCATGATTGTAAAACACCACTGAATGAGACTGTCTTAAATAACCAGACAAGGCACAGGAGAGGGCAAGCTGCTATTTAGGGAGCTCTGGCAAAATGTACGCTTCTTAAAGACATTGCTTTTGCCACTACATGCACTATATGGGGACTGTAGCTTGTGTGGAGGCAATTTTCCCATTCTGTGAGTGCTGGTGATGGGAAAAGGGGTTGGCACTTCATCTTAAAATGACTGCTCATTGCTTGGCTGTCTGAGGCCTGGAGTAGAGTTGGGGTGGGGGGGAGGTAGGGTTTTCTGGTCTGCACAGATTGCAGGGTTGAGATAAAAGCTTCCAAACCAAAAGAGGCCTCCATCAAGAGCCATGGCTATGTTACTGCTGCCTACCCAGCACTGTCCATACCCTTCTGACCAAACCCTTCACCCCAAACACAGACTAATAAAGACCTGGCACTAAAGTTGAATCTGGAAGAGCCTTATTTTATTGCCAGGCCACTTCCTACCCTTTCTCTAACTCTTTTCTCTTCCACCACACACCTAGTTTCTCTCTGCTGTCTAACTGATTAAGGAGTCTGGTGGTCAGACTGGGCATGACACCAAGTCCAGACTAGGGGCAGTCTGTCTGCTGGTGGCAGGAGACCTTGACTGAGTCCTTCAGCCAACTGTATTGCCCATCTCCAGACTTTCTTTTCACATTGTTTGCTAGATCCTGCTATTAGCCAGGCGATCAGAGACCTGCTAATGTACCTTGATTGTATAGGGCTGGTTTTGGATGGTCAGTATGGCCTTAATTTACCTTGTGGACCAGGCATCCTGTCCCAGCTTTCCTGTGGTAGAAGATTAATAAACTGGGTTCTTTGCAACCCGTGGTGTTGAGATGTTGGAACAATGGTGTCAGTGCTATCTCCTGCAAAAGCATGTATGGAAATGGGGACTGATATAGCCACCAATCCCTCCTGGACCGCTAAGATATCAGGAGTCTGGCAAACAGGTATGACTCCGTGTCCACAGTAGTTGATAGGAAGACTTAATCTGACTTTAGTGGCATTGGATTGGGCCCTTGGAATGCCTCTGTCATCATGGGGAAAAGTGCAGTCTGGGATGGCTAACCAGGGAAGGGAAGGAAGGAGGTGCAGTGGCTTAAGCACTCTTTCCCCATCCGCAGCAAAACAACCATGCACCTAACACCCCTCTTTGCCAGACAAGGCTGCCGGCTGGAGGACTTACTGGATTTACAGTGTTGATATCATGATGTGTATTTATCATTGTGTAGATGAAGCCTAGATGACACTAGAGTAGAACCAGCATTTCAAGGACAGGCATGTCTAGTCCTCAGGAAATCATTTCAACACCAGCATTTTCCATCCCATTGGTGGTATCTTCCAGCCAGACAGTGGGATTCTCACTGAACATTTCAGTGAGCAGTGCAGCTAATACATTCACCTTGCTCCACCATGGAGTTGAGTTGCTTTCTATGTCGCAAGCTCAAGGGAGTCTAGCATTGCACCCTCACAGGCATCTGTTGACATCACACAAGTCTGGCATGGTTCAGTCCAGCTGGTGGCATCTGATGAGGGGAGAGATGGGGTTAGGAAATAGTAGGATACTGTTGATTGAGAATGAGCAGCATTGGCAGAGATGGGGAGGGGCCCAGGACTAGAATAATGGAGGCTTGAGCAGAGCTGGATTGGGAAGTTTGCTTTTCCTCTACCCACACCTCCATGCTCTAGTTATGCCCATCAGCTCCTCCTTTTCTGGAGTCCTATACTCACCATTCTTCTGAAAACCCTTTGATATTGCTCAGAACATCCATCCTGAGAACCAGGAACTTTGGGGAGAACCTGGCAGCTCAGTTAGCATTGATGGAGCTCCACCCGTGGCCTAGTTAGACCACCTGCCCAAGTGAAGTGGGAGGCTCTGTTATTTCCCTGCTGGATGACACATAGTGATAATGGGCAATGAGCTGAATATCTCTGTTCCTTTCAGTGAAGCCACAGTTCAGCCTGTCACACATGAAGCGCTCTGGCTTGGAACTGAAGTTTTATTTATTTCTGTATACATTCTCCCCCCTGACATTTAAGAAAACAAAAGGCAAGGGAGCAGCTGTCCCATGGACCTGGAGTTCCTGCACCTCCAGTGCAGGCTGGTCTTGCTATGCAATCACTCACCTCTTCTTATCTGTAACCCCTCTTTGCCCATGAGCCAGTCTTTCCAACCTGTTACTATGCCCTCTGTCTTGGCCTTTTGTAAAGCATCAGTTGCTGCGCTCTCAGCACGGGGTGCTGCTCTGTTACTGTTGGGCAGTTGCTGCTGCTGGTAGGAGTTAGCATTTATTTTGCAGAGCTCCATAAAGGCCTCAGCTAGGCTGGCTCCATTGTGCTGGATGCTGTGCAAACAACTTAAGGAATGATCTTCCCTTTCCAAACAGCTTGCCTTATGCGTCAACTATCTGCTTGTGGAGATGGCTACCATGCTAGACTACAGCTCCCTGAAACCAGCGGCCTGCCTAGGGGCTGGTGAAGAGCTATGCAGCATCAGCAGTGCCCCAGGCTGAGAGATGGTGGATCACACAGTCGCTGAGCTGCCTCTATCACAGTAGGAGAGATTCAGCCTTGCTTCCAGACCAGTGCACAGAGAGCAGGACCATGGCCCCATCACCTGCAGCCTCCTGTCCCCAGAAGCAGCTGCTATAAGTGACCTCTGCACTGCTCTTTGTCAGGATCCATAGATCTGGTCATGCTCGATCAGACACATGGTCCATTGTGCTCCTGCTGATCATGGTCACCACCAGCTCCTTCAAAGGAAGGCCCCAAAACCCTACAACAAGCCATTATGGGGTAAACTGACTGCCTGGGTAGATCTTATCCTAATCCTCAATAGTTTGGGACTGGTTTGACCCTGCAGCATAAAATTTTATCTCCTTGCCACTATCTTTGTGAGCATTAACTGAGTTTGACCCGGCCTCTAAAGTCAGAAGGGATCGATATGATCCTATAGGCTGTGTTCACACACAGGGATTATTTCGATACAAGCTGTGTCGAAACAAACTTGTATCGAAATAATGCCTTATTCTGAAATAACTTAGTCCGAATTAACAAAAAGTTATTTCGAAATAAGGGAAAAGGTGGGAAACGAAATAGCATGTTCACAGTGTGAACATGCTATTTCGCTTCCGGAGGGGGCTGCAGGCACCTACGGGCTTCAGCACAGCCCAGCGCTGCTCCCTGCGGGTGCCTGCAAAGGGGGGCTTTGTGGTCAACACCTTGTCCCGAAACAACATGTTCACACACGTTGTTTTGAAACAAGGGTTTCGAAACACTGTTGTTTCACCCCCAAATGGGGTTTAACTTGTTTCGAAACAACACAGTTGTTTCGAAACAACGGTGCGTTGTGTGAACAGCAGAATTCTTATTTCGAAATAACCTCTGATGTTTCAAAATAAGAGTGCTGTGTGAACACAGCCATAGTCTCAGGATGCCCATGTTCTCCATATACACAGCCAGTCCTTTGACCTAGTGGATGAAACAGTGGATGGGGTCCCAGGAGATCAGAGTTGCAGTCTGGCTCTACCTCTGCAATGCTCAGTGACCTCAGATAGTCATTTGTGCCTCCATTTCTCCACCTCTAAAATGGGGCTAATGATCCACCCCCCACCCTTCAAAGCACTTAAAGGTCTACCTGCTATAGAAGAGCTGGGTTTGATTCCCTCTTTAGGGCTACTCACTAGCACAAGCAGCTCTAGGAAAAGGGCTCTGCCATCTGCAGGCCTGAGGCAGGAACACATTGTTCATAGCAATACATTGATCATAGTCAACATGAACAAGTATAACTTAGCATGGGAACTGAGATGGGGGTGCAGTGACATTGACACAAACCAGAAGCCATTGCAAAGGGCACACTGAGAGCAGACAAACTGTCCTTTCCTACAGTGTTTAACCAAGGAAGAGTTCCAAGCCAATGCTGGACTGGAACACAAGCATATGCAAAGTCAGGGTCAGGTGCCACTACTGTGAAGGAGTTAATGTGAAAATTGTTGACCCCTGTGACCTTTTCCAGCTGTCTTCTCTCTAGAACAGGGGTGGCCAAACTTATGAAATTCAAGAGCCACAGACGTTGATTATTAAGCCTACAAGAGCCACACTGAGGCCCTGGCTTCTGCCTCCCTGCTCAGGCTCGACCACAATCCCTTCTCCCTCCCTCTAACACAGGCGTCTCAAACACGCAGCTTGCAGGCCACATGCGGCCCCTAAAGATTTTTCCTGTGGCCCTCAATGACACTATTGTTACCGATATTTGCAATTTTGTTGTACAACAAGGTTTCAGTGGTGTGGCCCTCAGGCTAATGTTCTAACTCCCATGATGCCCTCTACTAGTCCTCATGGTGATTTGAGTTTGAGACCCCTGCTCTAGCAGCTCCTCAGCCCCCACTACCTGCTTCCCTGGCACAGTCCCCTTAACCCTGGGGTCTCAAACTCAAATCACCACAATGGCTGCACGAGGGCTAGGTTACTGGGCCACGGGCTGCATTGCTGAAACCTTTTCATACAACAGTTTTTAAAACTCTGAAGTGCCACCAGTTCATTTAATTAAAATTAAATTAAAAATTAATTAATATAATTCAGGTGATTGTAAATAAAATAATTAACTGGGTTTAATTGAATTTTAAAGGTTTTAATTAAAATTAAATATTTTAAAGTTATTATAAAAGAAAGAGAAGGAAGGAAACAAGAAAGAGAAAAGAGAGCGAGAAAGAAAGATGGAAGGAAGAGAAAAGAGATGGAAGGAAAAGAAAGAAAGAAAGGAAGAGAAAGAAGGAAGGAAGGAAAAGAAAAAAGAGAAGGAAGGAAGAGAGAGAAAGAAAACAAGAGAGAAGGAAGAGAGAAAATAAGAATGATGGAAGGAAAGAGAAAATGGAAGAGAAAAGAAGAGATGGAAGGCAAGGGAAGGAATAAAAACAGAAGGAAGAAAAGAGAAGGAATAGAAGGAAGGAAAAGAAAGAGAAAAGAGAAAATGAAAGGTAGAAGGAAGAGAGAAAGAAAGAAAACAGAAAAATATATGTGGAAGGAAGAAAAAGAAAGCAAGAGAAGGAAGAAAGAAGGGAAACAGTAAGAAAAAAGAGAAGGAAGAAAGGAAAAGTCAGAAAGAAAAAAGAGATGGGGGATGAGAAAGGAAGAAAAAAAGAAAGAAAAAAGAGATGGGAGGAAGAGACAGAAAGGAAAAAGGGAAAAAAAGAAGGAAAGCAAAGGAAGGAAAAAAGAAAGGTGGCCTGAGGCAGGGCGATGGTCCTGTCACCGCCAGCGGCGTGGCCTTGGTCAGGGCCATCTCCCAATCCCAGGTGGATGACCGGGGTCCCTGTGGATGGAGCAGTACACCCCACCATGCTCCCCTCCAGGATGGGGGGTGTGTGGAGGCCCCACCTAGGCCTGCCCCCTCAAGAGATGGTTTTGCACAGCTCTGCCTACCACGCAACTCTCAGACATGGCAGGCTCCATCTTGAGGCTGGAGATTGGGGAGAGAAGTGGTGCAGCACGGTTGGCGGCAGGACCTCGGAAGGAAGACAGGTGGCTGCCGGCTCCCAGCCAGCGGGGATGTGGCAAGCCACCTCAAAAGCCAGTGAGGGGTACAGAACCCCTAACTGCCAGCTCTTCTGGGGCCCACAGGCAGGAACGCCACATGAGCCACACTTTTCTTTTCAAGAGCTGCATGCAGCTTGCAAGCCACAGTTTGGCCACACCTGCTGTGACCTGGAAGGCATTTTCATCTGCAGTTACTTCAGTATGACACAAGATTTGGCCGGTCTGCATGAGATCTGTACTAGGCCATTGTCTCTTATGGTCCTATGAGCCTTGTGGTCACCACTGAACTATGAACTCAGCTGAAGTATCCACATATGCTGGGGCCCAGTCCAGCAGCTCAGTAGCTGCAGAGTGGTGTCAACTGGGAGCCATAAAATCTACAGCCTCTGTCTGTGTGGCTGAGTTAATGTTGCTGGTAAACCCTTAGCTTTACCTTTCCTGGCCTTTTCTTTTTCAAAGTGCTGCCTTAATGTTGCCTTGCATGGAAATCTCTCTCACACGCACACACAGAGCGCACTATATGTGCTCATTTGCTTCCACTGGCACAGTGGGGTGAAAAGGTTATACACCGACATGCACTCTGCACTGGTGGGAGGGGGCGCACCAACCACTCATACACACCGGTAGGTAGGAGGGGGCAACTTTACCCTGAGTTTAGCCCTCCCATGGGTGAAGCTGCATGGGGACTGCATGGATTTAACACATCCTCCACATGCTCTGGCCTCTTGTCTGCTGGCCACGCTCACTGTCTGATCTGGGCTGTGCCTGCTAGCTCCAGAGCCCCTAGCTCACATAACCAGGGGTACCAGTGCCCTGTGTTGTGCTCTGTCCCTGGGGCTGAAGTAGCAGAACCGTGCATGCATTGGCAGGGGAGTAAGAAGGAGCCGGTTGAATGGCTACGGTTACAAGGCGTCTAGTGTCGAAATGGAGTTTCTAAGGGAGTTGGACAAGAGCAGCTGTGTAAGAGGGGAACCCTTATACTGCCCATGAATCGTGTAACTCCACACACAGGCGCTGCAGCTGGGGGGGGGGCAGTCACAGAGAGACTTTACTGAGCAGGCAGGAAATGAAGGATGATCTGAAGTTGCTTTCACTACACGGTGGTGTAAATCTCACAATCAGGGAAATTGCTTCTATTGCTAAAAGTTGTGCTGGTGAAGTCCATTTATTTTTCATTTTTCTTGTGCTCTTGCAACCCCATGGCATGAATCACTGTCTGTATGTAGATTAAACTTACACCAGACATCATCTTTTATGTCGCTGGTGCACGTAAGGAAACTGCGCTTCTGGCCACTAAAATTCAGTAGCTTCACAGTCGCCCACTGTTTGCAGCTCAGATGGTGCTAGGCTTTTGCTAAATAAACACGCAAGGCCTGCATAATTTGTGGTGTTCGTGAGGGTCTCTGCCCTTCAGCAGCTAGAGTCATTGAGGCAGGTTCCTTTTTTCACTCCTGGCTATGTTTAGGTTTCTCTACTGGTTACTCACATCTTTGATTTTTAAAAAATGGAGTTGTAGCTCTGTGCACCTCAGGCAAGGTGGCTTAGTGGGTGGGACATTAGTATCAAAGGCTAGAGATTGGGCTATTAACCCTGGCTTTGGCCACTGATCTGCTTCGATGTCACTGCTCTGCACTTCACCTGCCTGCCTGCCCTTGGTCAGAACTGTAAACTCTGTGGGGCAGAGACGCTCTGGCTTTGTGTATATACAGCCTGGGCCCTGGCCTCATTCGGGGCAGCTGTAAGTGCTACAGCTGTACTAATAACTGTATACATGTGACAGTAAATGAGCTGACGTTCAGCCCTGCCAGCAAACAAGCCATTGAGGTGTCCTCCTGCTCGAGGTTGTGTCTCACAAGACAGCTGCAGCCCTGGCTAGTTCTGTGAGTTTGTTAGATCTACCTCAGGGCCAGGGGCTGGATTTCCATCTCACCTATTCTTGTGTAAATCGGGACTAACTTAAAGGAAGTCAGCTGTCCTGATGAAGTGCAGTGAGCAGAGTATTTAAAAACAGATGTTGTTAAATTTGCAGCACACATGCTCATGTACACCATGGGTAACAAGCTGGCTTTAAAGATTTTTGTATATAATGCAATGAAGCAGCCAAAAGACGTGGAGCAGTGTGGTCTCCTACCCAGGACCACACATGCCTATAGGTACCCCTACTTGGCTACAGGTGCACCTTTGGACATGTAGACTACCTCAAACCCAGACAGATGCTCCTTCTCAGGCACTCTGCTCAGTTCCCCACATGCACATTGAGGTGTGACCGCACATATCCTCAGAGACTCCTGTCCTGCGTCCTGACACCTTCATCCGCACCTTTACAGGCAGACATAAACCCAAAGGAGTGCATGCTCAGATGCTGCTGTCAGTTGCGCATTGAGGCACATGTTGCTCCACCACATGCTACCATTACTCTCAGGCATGCCCACAGCCTTAGGTGCATCCCACTACCACAGATCCCCTTGCTTAGATGTGGTCATCCCCCCCCCCCCCTTGCAGGGCACATTCACTGTCCCAGACAAACGCATCCGCCTGTTTGTGTGGCAGATGCACTCTGCCAGGTGCCATTACAGTGGAAGAGCCCAATCGGTCTGAATTAATCTGGGATTCATCATGCTAGCTGTGAACATAATTAATTTATTTGGTATTAATGTGGATGAAATATGTACTGTCCTTGCAGGGGAAAATCACGCTGCCTCTAAGCATTAGTTAAAAGGACCATTAAAATCAAACCGTCCTCCAATCCATTAGGCCAGTCTTTCTTGCTGAAGAAGATAAAGCTTTGCTGTGTGAAATGTCATGCATAATTAGGCTGTTTTAAACTCAGCCCCTTCTCTCCTGTAGTCCCCCCCGCCTCCCCAGTCCCATCGTTGCACCTTTCTCAGTCTTCCTGCAACAAGCACTCACCTGCAGCTGAGGTCTCTCCCTAGCTATGTTGGTATATTACTCCTCACTGTTGCTCCACCTGTGTCAGAACTGCCACTTGTCCTCCTTGCAGGCGTTTTGGTACGAAATGCACGGCCTGTCAGCAGGGAATCCCCCCCACTCAGGTGGTGCGGAAAGCCCAGGACTTTGTCTATCACCTGCACTGCTTTGCCTGTATCATCTGCAACCGACAGCTGGCCACAGGTGATGAGTTCTACCTCATGGAAGACGGGCGCCTAGTATGCAAGGAGGACTACGAGACGGCCAAGCAGAACGGTAGGTGCTGAACCAGTGAGAGGCTCCCTGCAGAGAAGGGAAGAGTCTAAGAGATAACAAGGGGAATTCTAGCATTACAGGGTGATCTGAGCCAGGATTATGGTTCAGTTTATTATAGCGATTGGGAACTTCAGTCAAAGTCAGGCTTGCATTAGGGTGTGCTTGGATGAAGCTTTTGACTATAGGTTTGTCTACATATTAACCCCCCGCCCCAACCCTTGGGTCCATTATTGAGTTAAGAAAAGGTGAAATGTGGATCCAGATTCTGAACTGACTCAGTTGCCAATGCTGGGGGTGTTCAGTTCTGAGGCTGAACGTAAGGCTCTTACTGGAAAATAACAATGCTTGGTCGCTGTTCAGCATTAACCCACAGAGAGACCCTTTGACAGCCATTGGGCCACTCGCAGGCATAAAGTGCCACATGCACCTGAGTGCTGTATAGCTAAATCTGAGCCTATTTCCCCTTGTGTTTCTGTCTCCACATTTTTCGTTACTAGGAACAGTTGCAAGTGAGCAGGATCTGTGCATCTTTAAGTTCCTGCTGTCTGTTGGCCACTGGAAATCGTAATCCTCATTTGCTGGTGGATTCTCTGTACCTTGAAGTCTTTAAACCGTTATTTGAGGACTTCAGTAACTCAGTCACAGGTTAGGTGTCTATTACAGGATGTGGGGGGAAGTTCTGTGGCCTGTGTTGTGCAGGAGGTCAGACTAGATGATCATATTGGTCCCTTTTGACCATAGAGTCTATGAGTTCTACTGTGGCAATGACAGTCAGGGTGAAAGGATTACAAACTCAGGTGGGGAACAGACAGCTGCTGCAGATTGATTCTCCGAGAACAGTTCTGCTGTTTCTGCTTAGAGAGCCAGACTTTCAAAGCCTTGTAGGTGCCTCAAGATGTCAACAGGTGCCTAATGGGACTTTGGAAAGCACTGTGCCCCCTTGAGCCACAGGCTGGTCACAGCTTGCAAACTAAACAGAGTGAGGCCTAAGGAGACATTCAGGAAAAATCCCAGTCTCATAGTAAGTGGTGCTGGCTGAGTAAATGGCATGACTTCCTCTGGTTTATTATAGCCCCCAGCCCCCTGCCCTAATCACCTCTGTCCAGTAAAGTCACATTAGGGGTGTTATCACAGAGATCATGACCAAAACTCCTGCTGGAGGAAAGGGCATTTCACTTAAATTCTCCTTGTTGATTCGGTTGGGTAGGGGATTTGAATTCGTTTCTTGGCCCCAAGACTCTTCTCTGTGCACTGCTAAACAGTGCTGTATTTCTTTGTCCAGGGTAGCAGAACTTCACTGCACGCTAAAGTGACTCTATATACAAGGGCAAGTCCTACCCATTTCTTAAGCTCATGCAGCCTCAGTGGGTTACATGGATGTATCCTAGGAGAGAATTTGCCCCTTTGTTTAAGAAGCATTCTTAGGCCTTTTAAAAGGAAAAGTGCTGTCATCAGTGATAGCAAAATGTCATCAGAGTCGTTAACTGACAGCCCAAATTTCCATCCCCAAGAAATGAGTAATCTCTCCATGACACAGCTGAGGAATTTTGGGGCAAGAAACCTCAGGACTTAACATTGAGAGGGGCAGCCATAGGTCTAGGATAAAATGACAGCATGAGCCAAATTCAGCCTTGGCGTACTCAGGCTCAGCTCTGAATTTGGCCCTAAGTCCACAATATTTCCCATTGATACACATCAACCAAAGGGGATCTTAAGAGCCAATACAGAATGGAAGTGAAAAACAAGGCTGAGGAAGGGAGGGTGAGAGAGAGAGAGACTATAGATCACAAAACAGTAATGAATCCACTGAGACTTCCCAATTATGTCTGACTGAAATTAAAACTGAACTTGTCTTTAATGGATTTCTTGTTGACAAGCCCTGACTTCCCATTAATTAAGGACTCTATTTTGACCTAATCAATTTGGTTAGGGTGATGCAATGCCTATTTGTGCTGGGGGGCCATGAATTTAATATTACTCAAATTCCATTATTGACTCCCAGAGCTATTGATGTCCTGCATGTCACAGAACTTGACAGAGCAATAGCCAGTAGGAAAGGGAACAAGATGGGCACGAAGTTTCCTGTCTGAGCCACAGCCACACAGGTACCATTGCAATGATATCAATGGGATTTCAGTGGATCTTGAGCTAGAGTTGTATGTGGTTTTGTTATCAGAGGAAAAAGGCTCTTTGGACAAGAACTTATTCTTCGCTGGTCTCAATCAATGCAGCCGAATGCTCAGCTAGTTGGATACAAAGGCTGCTAGTGTATAGCTTTATTGTCATAACAAAACATGGCCCCTCTCAGCTTGCAGCATTCTTTCTGAGGGCCTCCACTGCCTTTGTTTGGAAAAATAAGCCACTGCACTTTACCAGCCCGAACTGTTTTCAGGCACTAAGGCTAGAAAAGTTGCATTGCCACCACATTAGGCACATGTTTGGTGGTCATCACGGGGGTGATGCAGTTTTTCTATATCCTGTAATTTTATCAGGCATCTGATCTGGAAAAAAATAATTCACCTAAAGGGCCATAGCTTGTAGGAAGGTCATTTCATTTTGACCCAAGTTGCCAGAAAGTTTCTAAATACAATGGACTGTGCAACTATGTACTCCAAATAGTGCTGGTCTGGAACATATTGGAAATATTTAGCCCCATGTGATGTATTTTATCCAGTTTCCTGTACTTTTTGCCTTCAGTTAAAGCATAAGTCTGTAGTCCCATGACAAGATGAGCTTGTTTGTATCATGCAATACCTCAAAATATTTGTCATCATTTCTACAATATACTGATTGAGACAAGTTTTTGTTTGCTGTTTTTATAAAGCCATGCCAATAATAAGCCCTCTTCTCCCTCAGTATAAAACATATTTTTGGTGTTTTCTGCTTGGCTGGAGACTTATGTCTAATGCAGACACATGTAAGCGTAATTTGCTTCTTAATATCACTGAATACAATGACAATATATGGAAAGTACTTACATAACGGTCATGATGCCTATTTGACAGTCCATCTGCTGTCTTGCATGAAGTTGTTGTGAGACTAACAAAGTATAAATATGTATTCGTATGGAAATCCTATAACTATGACCTCTGGAATTTTACCTCCAAAATTGTCACAGCAATATGCAGACAGGTGATCTATTTCTACTCCCCTCAGAAGCTGTGTTCAATACTCTGGTGCTATCCTTGTCATGGTCACAGCTGTATGTATCACAAAACTGTGCTCTTCCCAGTGACATTTGCATCACTTTGTTGACTAGTACTTCCAGAACACTACAGCATACAAGTTAGGGTAGCTTCTGGACCAGGTGCTGGCAGCATCATTTGAGGAACATGATGTCCTTCCTACCACCTGTCCATCAATGGCAGGGGGCACCTGAAAAATGCCAAACTGTTGCATAATTCCCTGTGTGTGACTGATGATTCACGTTTCAGGTGCTGTCTGAAGGAAGCCAGTGTTGGTGCCAGTTTTGCATGTGTTTTTGTTCTTCACAGCAAACAATTTGTCACATGTTATCTAGAGCAGCCTGCTGAGTGTGTAATAAGGCTATCTGTGAGCCATAGCTGCTGAATCTGGGAAAGCTGCAATTGGGTTTGTTACCCACTTTCCAATCTTGTTAATGCTACTGAGCAAAGACAATTAATTCAGCTACGGCTGGTTCTTTGTTAACTCTTGGATTAGGCTGGGTCTAGCCAGGCCATGAATTCAAAGGAAGGGTCCTAATTTCTATAGTCATCACCAGGCAGTTGTAGCTACCTCCTTGCCTGTTGTATCATCTTTAGTGGTTCTGCTCTTTGCCGTCACGGCTCACCCTGTAGGTAATGGGAGCAAGTTTATAAATGAAAGCATATAGGCAGGGCCAGATCAAGGCCTGGGGGTCTTGGGGCTGCCCCTCCTCGCAGGGCCCTCAATTGCCCCACCTGCTGGGGTGTGGGGTCAGTGGCTCTGAGGCCCCAGCCAGTGCTGTAGAAGGGGGGGGGGGGGGGGGGTCCCAGCTGGCACTGCTGCTTGCTGGCACAACTTCAGGGAGGGGGCTACAGTTTGGCAGGCATGACTAGGGGGGTGCACAGGTCATGCTGCCGAGGGGCCCATGCTTTTGGGAGAGACTGTGGGGGAGGGTGTGGGCCATGCTGCTGGGGAGGGGGAACAGGTCGGGGCTGTGGGAGGGGGCTGCAGGCTGGCACAAGGCAGCGCTGCTCCTGAAGGCTGGGGGTGAGGGGAGGTGGACCAGAGACCCAGGTACTCTCACCCCGCCCCTGGGCTGGCTGGTGCAGGTAGGTGAAAATTCATATTCAGTTTGCAGTCCATTATAAGCCCCAGCATTTTTCAGTGATACTACCATCCAGACAGTGGTTCCCCCTTTTGTAATTGAGCATTGGATTTTCCCGTCCTAAGTGAAGTACTTTGCATTTGTGTTTATTGAATTTCATCAGGCTGAATTCAGACCAAGTTTCCCATTTGTCAAGCTCATTTTGAATTTTAACCCTGTTCTCCAAAGTGCTTGCAAACTCTCCAAGTTTGGCATCATCTGCAAATTTTATAAGCGCTCTCTCTCTCTCTCCTCTGTTATCCAAGTCACTGATGAAAGTGTTGAATAGTGCCAGACCTAGGACTGACCACTGCAGGATCCCACTAGATCCATCCTCTCAACATGACATGCAACAGTTAGTAACTACTCTTGGAGTATGGTGTTTTTCAACCAGTTGTGCACCCACCTTATACTAACTTCATCTCCATCACATTGCCCTAGTTTGCTTAGGAGAATGGAGAATCTGTCAAAACCACACTGAAATCTAGGTGTATCACATCTACTACTTCCCCCACCATCCCCTCAGTCAGTAACCATATTATCAATGTCAATTAAGTTGGTGGGGCATGATTTGTTCTTGACAAATCCATGCTGATTAGTCTCTCTAACCTTATTGTCCTCCCTGTGCTTACAAACAGAGTGTTTAGCGATTTGCTTTGGTATCCTTCTATGTGTTGAAGTTAGGCTGACTGGTCTATAATTCCTCAGCTCCTCCTTTTAAAGATAAGCCCTATGTTGTTCTTCTCCAGTCATCTGAGATTTTCATATCCCCCAGGAGTTCTTGCAGATGATAGCTCGGGCTCCAAGATAGCTTCAGTTAGGTCCCTAAGAATCCTCGGATGAATTCCATCTGGTTCTGCAGACTTGAATACATCTTAACCTCTTCTTTCCCTGTTTTGGTTTGCATTCTTTCCCAGTGGTGTCAAACAGTAATTGCACTGAGTATCTGGTCATCATTCATCTTTTCAGTGACGTCTGAAGCAAAATAAGCATTAAGTACCTCAGCTTTCTCAATGCCATCAGTTATTAGCTCTCCTGCCTTGCTAAGCAGATTGGAGTTATTCACCTTTTGCTGAGGATCTGGGCCTTGCCCTTTCTGTCATCATTTTCATGTTTCCAATGTATTCAAAGAACCTCTTCTTATTGCTGTTTATGTCCCTTGCCAGCTGAACTTAGTGCATATTACAGGCAAACACTGTGACTGTAGGGGAGCTAAAAATGGACATGCCAGCCCATAGTCATATATGGCCCTGAGACTGGCAGAGAGATTGCTGTGAATGGGTATGCTCAGTTCATACTACAGACACATCACTATGACCAGGAATGGGCTTTCTTCATGAATGCAACAGGCACTGAGATCGGCATGGGAGGGAGGTGTGCAGAATAGACACCACCACTTCAGGCCCCTGTCTCACACTCAAGACCAGGGTGGAGAAATGAGAACAAAGAGGCTCAATACATGGGGGTTAGGGCATGTGAGGGATGTTCTGGAGCGACTTGTGCATGGGGAGGGGCTGATGGAGAAAAAGCCCTAAACTCCTCCTCTGCCCACTGCTCTGGGTACTGAACTGCTGTCTTCAGCCATCTCTTTTCTTCCATGCCACCGAAAACTGAAGTAGCATCATATCCACTACTGGCACCACAAGACACATCTATTCCTACCATAGCCAATACTCCAGACATAGGAATGTATCTCTTCTTCTGGCTAACCCCAGGTTTGAAAAAGAATTTGTCTACCCCTCCAGAACAGAGCAACGTTTTGGGCGCAGACATGCAACATCTCACTCCAAACACCACATCAGCAGCACACTGTTTATTTTGCATGAGCAACATGAAAGAACATGTTTGAATCTGCCTCCTTGCCATCTGTCTTGAGTTCTGGTACTGCAGAATGGTTGCCAGGCACTATTTTCACTGCACGTGCAACGTTGGGAAACTCACCAGCAAGATATACCTCAGGACCAGGTACCAATGTCAGCCCACACTTCACAGTCCAGTCATTGAGGAGAAAGTGTGCAGTGTCTGACTTATTCTTTACTTTTGCTACCCTCTTCAAGTGCAGCTTTGATAATGATGGGAGCAGAGTGAGGTTCTAAACATCTTGCATTTGGACATTCCCCCACCAGGCTCTCACACCAGATAACTGCAAATGAAGACAAACTCCAGAGGAGTAACCGTGTCAGTCTAGTTCAGCAAAACTAACCAGGAGTCTAGTGGCACTTTTAAAGACTAACAAATTTATTTATCTAAAGAAATTTGTTAGTCTTTAAAAGTGCCACTAGACTTCTTGTTCATTGTGAAATGAAGAATCAGTCACCAACAGCAGTGCACTGACATTTTACTCTGAGGATTGTTGTCAGTGGCTGGTCTACTCATTGTGCACTCTGTGGTGTCATTGCACACCCTCTGTAGAAGTGTGTTCAATAACAGCTGGTGTTGGCTCATCAGATGCTTGTAGCTCAACCTTTGACAGATTTTTGTCCTGCCAAGAGAGCGTGTTGCTCTTTAAGGTCTTCCTTAGAGACTATTCCAAGTTGAATAGGGAAAGTGGGACAGGTGCCAGCTCACACTTCATCAAACCCTGGATATCAACATCTCTGGACTGGGCAATAACTGTCAGTTTGATGAATATCTGACAATCAACAGTTATTGATTGTGCTGTCTGCATCATCTTTTGTTCGCTTGTTTTGTTAAGACTTCCAGTGATACAAGATTATGCCTTTTTATGGGATCCAATTGGTCTACATCACCTTTTTGCAGCTTTCTGGTTACAAACGCCTTCATTTCTCATCCATGCGGAGAGAGAATGGCACAAACCTTCTGCAGTTTCAGGTGGGCCACAGTTGCCACTGCAGTGTTCAGAAGTGGCTGCCTGTTGGGTGGAGTTGTTCCCAGTTCTATGGATTTGTCATTCTTTCTGTCATAGATTATAATACCTCAAGCAGCAATTTCATCTCCAGCCACATGTTCTGTGCTGAGTTGTTGGTGACGGCTGCACCCCACATGTTGGTTTTGTCATGACTGTTACAGCGGCCTTAAAATGTGCAGTTAGGTAACCGTTGGTCAGAGTCATGTTTTGGTCTGCTGAGTCCTACAGTCCTAATTGAGATTGTTTGTTTGATGGCGATGTCATGGCATACAACTTTGAAGAGTCTGGCAGCCTGGTACACTGCTCCCTCACTATCAATTATGGCACGATGTATATTTGGCTTTTCATAGACACTAAGGTCAGAAGGGACCAGTATGATCATCTAGTCTGACCTCCTGCACAATTCAGGCCACAAAACCTCACCCACCCACTCCACCAATAAGCCTCTAACATATGACTGAGTTATTAAAGTCCTCAAATCATGATTTAAGGACTTTAGAGAATTCACTAGAAGGTGAGCCATTCCCCATGCTACAGAGGAAGGTGAAACTCTGCCAGAGCCCTAGCTAATTAGCCCTAGGGGAAAATTCCTTTCTGATCCCAAATATGGTGATCAGTTAAACCCTGAGTATGTGGGCAAGTCTCACCCATCAGTCACCCAAGAAAGAAGTCTTTGTAATAACTCAGAACCCACCCCATCTATCCTCCCTTCTTAGGCCACTGACATCCACTACCAGTAGTCAAAGGTCAAAGATCAATCAATTTCCAAATAGGCTGTCCCATCTTACCATCCTCTACATAAACTTATCAAGGTCAGTTTGAAGGCAGTTATGTTTCTTCACCAACAGTTCCCCTTGGAAGGCTATTCCAGAACTTTACTCCTCTGATGGTTAGACGTTCTCCAGAAGTCTGCCTCTTGCTATATTTACACAACTCCATCTAGCATAATTCAGATGATCACACTGGAAGTCAGATGGGATCATCTCTGCAAATATCCCAAATTTCATGGACTTATCATCTCTCTTTTCTGCTATGTGAGCCACCTGTGGTTGGGAGAAACTCATTACCTAGTTTTCCCAGGACAGACATGTATCTGAACCCTTTTTTCCTTGGGTATTGTAAGTGTCCTTGAGCTGGTGGAGTGCTTGCCTGCTGCCAAAGCAGTCTGTGTTTCGGCTCTATTTTCTCTGTGTTGCTTTACATTATCAAATGCTTCAGTGCATCTTCAAGGTTTCTCCAAAAGGTGTGTTTTCCAATCTGGGAGAACATCATTGTTCACAGAATCACCAAGTGCCATCCACGTGAAGAAAATCACATCATTCATAAGCTTGTGGCTTCTTATGACACAGTTGTAGACCTTTCCTCTTAAAGCATGGCTGATAATTGAAGCATCAGAGATGCTGTCTTCCCCAAAGATGTCTTCAAACCCACTTTCCTGCATCACGCTGCTGGTATCAGTCATGAAATTCATTATGTGACATATGCCTCCCAACTTTCAAGATGGTCATCATCCAATCTGTTTCAATGCCTCCATTTAAGCAACTGTGCTTTGCAATAGCCACACACACAGCAAAGGTCCAGTCTTGGCCCAGCGAGTGGAACATATCCTGAAAATATTTCATAATACTGGAATTGTATTAACATTAGCTGCCAGTAAAGGAACCATTGACCAGTAGCCAATATTAATAAAAATAAGTCAAGTCTACAAATAATGAAAAATATTTTGATGTATTTCATGGTACAAACAATCTTAAGCTGTTGTGTGACCATGGACTTTTGCTTTAATTGAAGGCAAAAAAAAGTATCAGACAAAGTATAAAATATATCCCCTGGGGTTACATATTTCCTAATCTTTCTGAAATAGCACTGGTTTGACTATGGGGTTACATATACAATTGTATTTAGAAGCTTTCTGTCTATTTTGGTCAAAATTAGACTATTTAACTAAATTATTTAACCTATTTCAATTAATTAAACGTCAGATTATGGCCCTTTTGGTGACTTTCTGATTTTTCCTTATTGGATGCCAGATAACATTTAAACATTATGTGATATAGAAAAACAGCACCATTTCCAGCATATCTTTCCACAATGGCAATTAACACCAGCTATCTGCCTATGGTGTGGCAGCAGTGAACTTCTTTTAGCTGATGGGTTACTCTAACTCATTAATGAGATGCCTTTTTTAAAACAGGCTGTAAGCTACTGAACTTTTAAAATGAGGCAAGGCTGTTTTTATTGGAAGGGAAGGGATTAAAATGTTCTCAGATTTGTCCTTGAGAGGAAGCATGATTAGTGGTTATGATACAAAATGGGGCTCAGCAGGCCCACATTCAAATCCCTGCAAGATAAGGACCTTGGATAGAGTCTCTGTGTTGAGAGAGGAGCATGACATACCATGACACTGTGTTCTTGGAGTCTTGGCAGGCCATGTTCTATTAAGACCAAAAAAAAAAAAAAATCACTGATTAACAAGGGCTGAATTTTGCAAGCCCCCCCCCCCCCCTTACTCCTTCCCCCAGCTGCAGCAAGTCAATTAAAACCGATTGCGTCTTGCTTTAGATTTTTGACATTCCCTCTGTGCTGGTCACCGACTGGCTGCTATGTCACACTGTCTGTTCCAGACTGGTAAGAAATTGTTCTGTTCCAGATGATTCAGAAGCTGGAGCCAAGAGGCCACGAACTACCATTACAGCCAAGCAGTTGGAAACATTAAAAAATGCCTATAAGAACTCTCCCAAACCCGCCAGGCATGTGCGGGAGCAGCTATCTTCTGAGACAGGGCTGGACATGAGGGTGGTGCAGGTGAGACCATGGTAGTTGAAGAGTTTTTCCATTCCCTCCTTGTCTGAACAAGTTGAGTTGCAATGTGCACACATGTTCCCCTTGCAGTTCATGATCTTTGCACTGAATTCCAAGGTAGCATGGGAAGAGGGCAGGCTAGGAAGGCTGGCTAACCAGTAAGACTCCCATCCTGTGACTGACAGCCTGTGCACCCCCCCCTTTACTTTCATGGTGCATTGGTGGTTGCCTCCATCCATTTTCTTGCGCCTAGCACAGGGATTGAGACCCGAGGAGTTAAATTTCCTTTCATATTAGCAGCAAGACATGAATTAAATGTGAGTTTGCAAAGTCAGCAAAAGATGGGCAATGCCAAGGAGACTGGCCATGGGACAGGAGGCAACTGACCTACTCTATGGGCCTGATAATGGTGCTGAGCCTGGGGGAGGTTTGCGTACAGAACTGGCTCTGTCTTTGTGGCTTCTATAGGCTGTATCCAGCCTTGAACCCCTCAGACTAGGGTAAGGTGAGGTCAGGCTCTGAATCTGCAGACCTTGGCTTCCTACACTGCAGGGGAACTGGGAACCTGGATCTGAACCACCTTGAATTTTGCAGAGATTCTGATCCATCCCTGAATTTTTCTGCCCAGGCCTGCCTTTTCTTCAAGCACATGCTCCTTTCAGTGCCTTCTGAGACTGTCTCTCTCCCTCCATTGCTCCAGGTATGGTTTCAAAACAGGAGGGCCAAAGAAAAACGGCTGAAGAAGGATGCTGGGCGGCACCGCTGGGGCCAGTTCTACAAGAGCGTGAAGAGGAACCGTGGTAGCAGCAAGCATGAGAAAGAGAGCTCTGCTGAGGACTGTGGGGTTAGTGACAGTGAGCTGAGCTTCCGAGGTGAGTGCGGACAGAAGGACAGAAGGAGAGGTGCAGTAAAGGGGGAGGCCTGGGGTCTTCCTGCAGAGTGGCATCATTTCCTGCACTTAGGCACAGCTTGGGATCCCCACACAGGGAATAAAAAAGCCTGGATTTCTCTTGCCCCAGAAACAGGAATGATCCTTGACACCAATGTCCCAACTGAAGATGTCCAAGTTCATCTCATGGCTGGTGGCTCACTGGGGCTTTTTGCATCAGAGGAAAATGATTCGTTGTTGTTCTGCACGATTCATGGCCAGAAGATCCTCCAGCAATGTGCCTAGGATCTGATGCATCTATTAAGTGTGGCAATAATAGGTGTGTGTCAGTTCTGAGGTCCACTGAGGGTTGCAGAGTTAACTGAGGACCTTACGAAAGAACGAATGGCCCTTCTGGCCTTGACCAGTGGTCCCTCTAGCATGGTGATTGTGGCCAAAGCACCACTGGAAGCTATGATGACCTCAGGATGCACATCACTGTGTAGTCTGAGGTTCTGAAGGGAAAGTTTTTCTTCACCCTAGTTAGTGCCCTGAAGCATGAGCACTGATAGCCCTTGAAATGTGTATCTTAGCTAGTGGCAATGAGATCTGTATTTGAATGAATAGCTGGTCTCTGCTGGAAACCCACAAACCTCAGTAAGTTACTAAACTACCCCTTGGTCCAACACCCAGACACTGTCAAGGCTGGGCCAGTTCAGGGGAACTAGACCCTCTTCCATGACAGCTAGATTTGGCTGCTGCGTTTGAGCTCTGGATATGCCCCACAGCAGCCTGACAGTTAATGGAGGGGATTCCCCAGGGACAGTGCAAAGGGAAGAAGGGTGTGACGGGTCCCAACCTGGGCTGGAAATGGAATCAGGAGTCTCTAGAGCTGAAACCATACGCCTCTACAGTTCAAGCTAAGCAGGTAGGCTCTATGGGCTGGTCACTGAAGGGGCCGTGTGATCAATGGGTTGCACAGGTGCCTCCTGCATCCCTGGCCTCTCTGGGGTTTTCTCCACCATGTCTGGACACCTGAGTAGGAATTCACAGTGTAAATGCAATGATCATTGTGGACTGTTTATGCCACTTGTATACTGTTAGTGGATAAGTTCTTTATGGTTAAAAGCATCATGGCTACTGTATAGGCCTGGACAGAAACCTATTCCCTGCTGCTCTCACTATTTCTGATCAGTCAAAACCCAGAATTTTAACAAAAACCATTTGGAAAGTAACTTGTAACTCAATATTTAACAACTGTTCATCTTTAAAAATGATTCCTCTGAATTAGCAGAGCAAATATACAAGCCGTAAAAATAATTTATTATTTAGGATTTAGCAAGAGTCAGCCATGACTCCCAATCTAGTCTGTCATGCCCGTCTATAAAGCCTGATTAGTTCACAATGCCCTTTGTCAGGGAAAATGCATCTGGCATGAATCAAGAGAGCATCACAAAAAGTAGCTGTTTCTGCCACCAGCTTTCATATGACTGAAGAATAAAAAGATTTAAAATAATGTCTCATGTACAAAAGGCACTACATGAACAGTGACAGGTTTGTGGGGTTAGCAAAAGGGTAGAAATAGGATGATGTACTATTCAGATTTTGTTCTTGACTGGTTGCAATATTTACAGTGGCTAAGTGCTAATCAGAGTCAGTGCAGCTGATGTAAATCGCAATGGCTCTGTTTCAATGGAGCGTTCCCAGCTTGTGTCAGGTGATACTTTACAACTGGCCTTCTGTGAGGGCTGGTTTTCTTTTAGCATGTGCTCTGTAGGCCCAGCTCATCCGTTGTGTAACCCCACCGACTTCAGTGGCATTACACAAGAGATGCATTGAGCCTTGAATGATGGTGATCACACAACATTTTACACTCATAAATCAATCTTCCTTCTTTCATTCACAGAAGATCAGATCCTCTCTGAGCTTGGCCACACCAATAGAATTTACGGCAATGTTGGGGATGTTGCTAGCGGACAGTTAATGAATGGAAGCTTCTCCATGGATGGGACAGGACAATCTTACCAGGACTTGAGGGACGGAAGCCCCTACGGAATTCCTCAGTCTCCATCTTCCATATCATCCCTTCCTTCCCATACTCCATTGCTCAATGGCCTGGATTACACAATGGACAATAATTTAGGAATTATAGCACATGGAGGTCAGGGGGTGAGCCAGACATTAAGAGCAATGGCTGGGGGCCCAACCTCCGATATTTCTACAGGAAGCAGTGTAGGTTATCCAGACTTTCCAACAAGTCCTGCCTCTTGGCTTGATGAAATGGATCATCCTCCTTTTTAAACATCTCCCGCTCCCCTCCCGACCCTATTTGTTCTTTTGGCCTGAAAGTGTGCTCAAAACAGCAAGAGAGACAAGCCGTGACCTTCAAGAATCCTAAATGTACCGCACTGAAAAATTTCCATTATTTTCAATGGGAATCCACCACTTGTTCTTGGAGGGTTGTGACAATAGCATGGTATTTGTTTTCCTTTTTATTTGGGGATTGAGGAGGTGGGAGACAGCCTTCTGACTACAGCACACTGGCATACAGTATCTGATTCTAGTTTTGCAGGCTCATAAGTGAAACAAACTCATTGACTCTCTCCAGGGCAAAGACGCTTTGCGCATGAGTGCTTTTGAAGTACCTGTGGGCTGATGCAGCAGATCTTGCCACTAAGAACTCCATGTCAGTTGGCATTCTCTTGCACAGAGTTTAATGAACTATTAATGCCTCCAAAACCTTTGCTCTTACCAGGAGTTGCTTGAGCACAGGCAGTTGAACTGACCTTCTCTGTAAAGCTGGAAATGCATCATTTCCAAAGCCATACCATGCTTACCAAGCACTACATCTTTGCCATGGGTGGGGAGCTGACCCTAAAAGGCAGAGTAAATAATGACACCTGTAGGGGTGCAGAGTTATCAAGATTTCTCAATATTTAAAAAAAATGTGATTTGTCTTCCCTTCCCTAGTGAATAGTAACATTGACAATGTAGCTGGTTGGGTAAAACGGTTCATAAATGGGGTTGAATGGGTACCAGGTCAAAATGCCATCCTACTGCAATCAGTGGTCAAAGCACTAGACAGGTATGATGGGTGAAAGTTACCTATGTACAGGAGGCCAGTTCATGGGCTATGTCTCACTTAAGCCTGCAACACCAGGGGCAAAGACTTTATACTGGCCCCTCTCATAAGAGACTGTGGTAGGACATTTTAGTTACTTGCTGACACTAGTGTTTAAAATCATGTCAGTGCCACAACTAAGTCATTGTGGAACTGACCACCACCAGCTGATACGCCTGTAACCCTGGCAGTCCTTGTCCACACTGAGTGCTAAGTTACTCACATTTGCCATTGTTACAGTAGGTCCTATTGCACCAGGTGCAGTACAGACACACCATGTCCCCGTAAGCGCCTGGCACAGCCTGTGGAAGGGGAAACAGGTGACAGAATGTGCCCTAGGCCACAAGGCTAATTTAAAAGCAAAGCCAGGATTAAGAGTCAGGCCTTGTGCCCCCCCCCCGCCCCCCCCCAGCCCGGGCCCTTGGCCCCCTACTGATCAGACACTAAGTCAATCAAGGGGCATACAAACCATGGAGAAAAGGTAACAAAAAGACAATCAGGAAAGCTATATGTTGGTGCGGCTGAAGATGGGCGTGCAAACCAACTAAGCCAGCCACTCTGTGATTCATTTGGAGGAACCTGCCATGCGAGAGACAGCAACGCCATCTTCTATTTTTCCAGGGCTATTTGCAGCTACTGGATTGCCATGTGATGCCATTCTGCCAAGATCTCTGCAGTAAAGCAAGAACTATTGTAGTGCACGAGAAACTGGGTGCCTAGACACATGAACTTAGCATCCTGCTGTGGAAATGGGCCTGCTCAATTAATTTACGGCCACTAGCGCCTCACTGACTGGTTCGGGCCGAAGCCTGGCTCAGATGAAGGGTGGAACTGGTTCTGCTTACCCCACCACAGCTGCATTTGCCTATAGGCTTTGTGTCACCAGGCAGTGACAACCCCCCCCCCCCGCATTGCTTAGTGATGCAGGGGAGCACATGGCTGTTCTAAATGCAGCTGCCTCGCCAGGGACTACAGTGCTCTTTGCATGGGGAAGGAGCGGCTGAGTCAACTATGGGATGTTGCAAGGGCAAAGCTAACCAGCGACAAGCCCTGCATTTAGCCCCATACGCACCTGGAACGTGTGACATGCACACTGATGTTTCCCTAAGCTCATGGAAGCACACATTCATCAGCCGAAGCCCCTCATCCCCGTGGTCTGCAGCATTAGTGGCTCTGGAAGTCGATGAGCTGTGGGTGCATGGCCCAGGCCACCCACCACAAACACATGCACCACGATAGGGCCAGAGATGCTCCGTGATGCTTCCGCGCCTGAGATGGCTCTGATGCGTTGGGGATTTGCTTTTGGCTGACGTTGGATGTGTGGCCATTCCCCAAGCATCATGTGTGGCAGCTGGCTGGGTAGCCTGGAATCATTGGAGCCATTGCCATAGATAACAAGAAAAGGCCTTTATTGGCAGTCTGGTTTATTATTGGATTGCAGGCTCTTCAGGGCCCAGCCTGTGTTTTTCTATTCATCTGTAAAGCAGCTAGCACCTATGAATGGCTAATAAAAAATGCTTGGTGACAGTTCCAGGGGCTAGCTGGTCTTCCACACACCACCCATTGGGGCTGACTGGATCTTCTGTACGCCATCCATCAAATCCAGCCCTCACCAACTTGGCTGGAACTCACAGATCATCTGCCAACCACTGAATGTCCCCTCCATGTGGCCCCTATCACTGGTGCTGTGATGCATGCCCTGAAATTTTGTACACACACCTGCTGCATGCCTTGCAACTGCAGCTCTCAGAGCAGGAAAAGCCCTGCCAGGGACGTCCCAAACTGCCCCGGAGCATGCCAGGCAGCTGATAAGGAGAGCTGGCCAATAATTCTGGCTGCCCAGCTTTTGTTGTGAAAAGGCTTTTGCTGGCTCTGGTGTTTCGCTCACAAAAGGATGTCCTTGTTTCTGTGGTCCCCTGGCTGCAGCAATGCCAGTTCCTGGTTCACTTCTGGCCTTCGCTCCAAAGGCTAGTCATGTTAGGCTAGTTCAGTAAAACAAATGAACAAGGAGTCCTGTGGCACTTAAAGACTAACAAATTTAATTACTGCATGAATGTTCGTAGGAGAAAAAAATCCCACTTTGTCAGCTGCATTGAAGATAGAGGAATGTAGTGCTTACCAGTCTGTAAGTTCCACTGTCTTCAAAAATAACTGCCACAGCAGGATTTTTTTTCCTCTCATGAAAGCTCATGAAAAAAATTAATTTATTTGTCATTAAGGGCCCCAGGACTCCATGTTTGTGTGTTTCGCTGGTCTTAGCGCAAAACTCTGGGTGAGAGCCCAAAATGGAGCCTTCCCACGTTGTGTGTAGCAGCCGGGGAGGGGGGGGGGGGCAGCCCTGAATTGCCTTTGGATAAGAAGTGTTTGACAAACACCGTGTTTCTGCTGTTACTATCAGGAAATGCATCTAAAAATGGCAGCCAGTGAGGCGGTTCCATTCCAGAGGCAGATTCCTTTGTGCTGCCAGAGCGACTGGATTTGCCTGGCCTTGAATTCCTCAGCCGGGGGGCGGGGGGGGTGTGTGTGCTGATGCAGACCTGGCATTCCTGGCCCGGGGCCCTTTCAGGTGGATGGCTGGAGCCTTCTGCACTCAGGCTTATCCCCAGATGGCATGGGGGGGGGGGTCCTTGGGGGACTCTGCCTTATCCACAGGGTAAAGAAGATGCCCTATAGTCCCATACTGCTACACTGTAGATCCACTCTAAGACACACAGCCCTCTGACCATGTCCCTGATGACCCTCTCCTATCCCACATGCCCTGCTGCACCTATGATGACTAGATGGTCAACACAGAAAAGGGCTAAGAGGCAGAAAGTAGCTAGACCAGCCGCTGGTCTGTGGGTGTGGACGGACGGACGGACGCACCCCCCCCCCACACACACGTACCAGCTAACACCATTCTGGCACCTCAGCGTTCAAGTGCCGCCCACTCTGATGCCCTGACATCACAGTAACTTGTGTGCTGGTAGGCTGAAATGATACTAAGCACCCAACCCACTTCCCACTAAAGTCGTCTCTGGCCTGGCCCCTGTCTTTCTACCCTGCCCCCCATCAGATTGCCTCAGCTGAAGTCAAACGCCAGTGCTGCAACCTCAACTTACCGCCCAGAAATGAGCATCACAACAGAGCTGGGCTTTTACAGCCTCTTCTAGCACAACGATCATGCTGGCTGAAAGGAGCCAAGTGTGCCTCAGAAACAGCCCAGCTAAGCTGGCCTGAACAGGAATTGAGCACCAGGAAACAGGTCACAGTCAGGACCTAATGCCTGAGCGTATTCAGATCTGCTGAGCGTGTTGGTGTCATTTTCAGTGTCAATGTTCTGAATGGGTACATGTGCAAAACAGTTGCCTCGTCTCTCTTAAGGAACAGGACAGATACAATGTTTATTCATTATAATTTATAATTATTGGGGGGGGCATGATGAGTCACACCCAGAATAGCTGAGTAACCCTTTGCTTTCATGTTAAAAGGGAACTGTGGTTGTTGAGACAATGATCGATTATTTGTAGGACAGTAGTTCTTGGGTTGCATCATTGCATTTCACCCTTTTTAACCTGGCAGGAACGAATTCAAAATCAAAAGGTAGGGGTTTCCCAAACTCCCAGTATCCTAGCCACCCTCTGGGGGCTACTCTACTGTCACTGACTACCCAACACTTCCTGCAGGGCTGGGATGGTATCACACACAATGTTGGCAAATTAAAAAAGAGGCAACAACAACAACAAAAAATCAACTGAATAACAGAAATGGTGCCTGGGAAGAGAGGGGAATCCAGCTGGTTAGAGCAAAATCAGACCAGGAAAGCCATTTGACCATAAATGTATTATAAGCAATAAAAAGTGAGACTAGCAAGCTAAACACAAGGAATGGACAGTGCTCCTGCACACTAGGCAGCTGAGCAGCTTCAGCCTGGAACAAAGTAGTACCAGGAAATAATGGGGGCTGAGATGTTGCACCCCAGCTAGTGAATTTAATCACCCTCTATTAATGTTACATGGTGTCTTCTCCCCCTGATGGCTTTGAAAAAATCCCAGACTGCCAACATAGCATTGAGTTGCATTTGGCTGTAACATGGCATGACTTCTGTAGTGCTGCAAACAGTGTTGGACACTCTGCGTAGGTGCATGTTGTTCAGAAAGGGGAGAGTAACATGCCAGTTCAGTGCCATGAAGTCAGCAGCCCCTGAAGTCAGTGGGAACTGGGTATGCTGGTGGAAGGGCTAAATTTGACCTTAGGAATACCAGGATGAGTGCAACATTCATGTGTGGGTGCACTGGGATACAGCTCCACTGAAGGTGGAGGGGAGATAATAGTGTTCTGCCAGTTAGTATGGGTAACAGCAGCAGGAAAGATGCAGTGGCTTGGACCTGGCCTGGGCAAGCAACTTAAGTAAGAGGCAGGCTTGCACTGGGATAGCTAGCTTAGGCCATAGCCTACCCTGCCATGTTCCCACCATCATTCCCCATCCCAGCTAGATTAAAGCTCTCTGTTCATCAACCACACTGTCAGTTGTGGTGTGCCAGACCCCTGCACACTCTGCTTAGTTGGTTTTCCATTTCCCCCTCTTCTCTTTGGCGCTCAATAGAAATGATTCCACAATACTGGAGAATCTAAACAGGAATGAGATCTTCTTGAGAACTTGTTTTTCAAAAACCCTCCCACAGCTTTTAGCGCTTTGCCATGAAGATCTGAACAAAACAATGGCAAGGCCATCTTTGATCTAGTAAAACCACAGAGGCCTAAGGTCTGAGCAGCACATAGCCCATGGTCTTGCAATAACCATGTGCTCCTAAGGCACTAAGCTGCTTTTGGAAATCCCACCGTGTAGCTCTAGCTTTTAAGTGCTACCTATTGGCAGGTGGCAGCCAGTGTAAAGTGCACTCATAGAGCAGCGGATGAGCGCATCTTGCACTGGGACCCCTCCTGGGGCTTGTGGTCAACTGAAAATTCCCTGGGCATCACAATGTCGTCCTCCAGGCTCCAGTTGCTGGCACATGTCTGGTGCTTTAAAGGAAGGATTAAAGCCTGGTATAGATAACCTCTGTCCTTCAACCAGAAACATAATTGACTAAGCACACTGTAATCTCTATCAGATCCTCAGTATGAGCACTCTGGCACATGCTGGTCTAATGTAAGACATCCCATTGTCCACAGCAAACATGCAGACCATTGCTGATGTTGGCCTTGAGCTATGGCCCCATAGAACAAGCATCACCCGTCAGGGAAGGCAGGTGTGTGTGTAACGAGGAGGAGATGCTCATGTTTAAACATTGTGCTTTAAAAGCTGGAACCACTGGGCTGAAAAAGAATTCAGTGAAGCAGAAACGGGCTGTGTTGTATTGCTTGCTATTGAAGGGCTTTGGGCATGCTAAAAATGGAGAGGAAAGCACCTCAGCAGCACACACTCCTCCTTGAGTGGATTCCTCGGGGGTTAGTGTTGTTCCAACTGCACTGACACAGCAACTGATGCAAAAACTGAGCTCAGCAACCCCACTACCTGGCAGCAACAACCACACTGTTGACCCTCTGTGCTAGTGCAGGTGAATGAGATAGCTTTCTTTCATGAGCCGTGCTCCTGGCCATGAGCTCCTAGAGAGCCTCAAGCCTTATCCCGAAGAGCTACGCTGGCTAACACCCAGACACCTGCTCCAGCTATGGAAGAGAGTCTGAGATCAAACACAGCATTGTGGATCCTGTAGCATGGAAGCAGCTTGTGCTCCCCCCTCCTGTTTTTTCAAATGCAGTTTCTACTGTAGTATGGCTCCTCAGGTTTGTTTCCACAGCTCGATGCTCTGCCTGCCCTGTTCCACCACAGCCTCCCCTTGCAGTGTATATTTTGTACAGTTCCAGAAGTGAAGTCTTGTTTCCTGGGAAAAAAAAAAAAAGATCATTAAAAACGTACTTATTGCCATGTGTCTTTGGAAAACAAAACAGAACCTGGTGCGTTTCTTTGTTTTATGCCTCCTGTGCGTTGGCATGAGATGTGTATGGTCAAAACAAAAATCTGTGTAAAATAAATACAGAAAGTTCTTTAGCAGCTGATGTATTTTGCCTTTTCTTCCTCTGTGCCTCTAGCCTAAATCAAGGTTCCCCTTCTCCCCAACATGGACTGAAGATGAGCCATACATCTTTCTCACAGCACTTTTCAGCCAAAGATCACAAAGAGCTTCACAAATGCTAGTGAACTGATCATCATCTTCTGAAGTACCTGTGGTGCCTACTGCTATCAGAGACAGGATACCAGGCTAGATGGCCGACTCATTTTACCCAGTCTGGCAATTCCTATGCTCCTAAGTCTCATGCTGCTGCTGTGATGTAGGTGGCTATTAGTTGCCTCATATTACAGCTGGGGAACCTGAGGCATGGAGACACTGAACCTGAAATTTTCAAAAGAAGTTAGGTGCCTTACTCCCAACACCTGCAGTGCCTGTGCCAAACCCAGCCACTAGCTGTCACACTGCAATGAGAACAGGCTGCACAAATTGCCAGGTCTCAGCTCAAATGACTGCCCAAAAAAGACCTTACCTCACACAAGCTCCCAGCAGACAAGGCTCTGGTTACTAGGGAGGGAAGCCTTGACAGTGCTTGATAAGAAGGGCTTGCCTGGAAATATATCTAAGGGTGGGTGGTGGCTGAAGGGAAAGAATGATGAAAGAACAGCATGAGTAGGGGAGATCAAACTGAGTACATTGAAAGGGGCATACTAAGCCATACCCCTTTCTGCACCCCTCGGTCACCGGAGCCATGAATGAATGGGCACTGTCAAGCCACTGTGTTTGTACAGTGCATAGCGCAATGGGGGCTCCTATACCTCTACTATCGGCAATAAAAGGTTGCAGAAAAATGGCCTTCCTTCAATTGCCCTGCCTGGGGAGGGTCTATTTGGGGCCTCAATATTCTCTTTAAAAATTGAGCCGTCCCACACAATTCATGAAGCAGCGCATGTCCCTGATGGCACCATCAAATGGGCTGATGCACAGAGAGGGAAGCAAGGCAATTAGCAGCCACGTGGATTCTTGTGTTAGAATCACAAGGGTGGGAGCTAACAGGTAAGTAGAGACGCTTCCTCTTCTTGCAGTTAAGGAGCACTAGCTGGGAAGCCACGGTGAGAGCAGGGAATAAAAGTGCAAGTAGAAAATAGACACACAAACTGTACAGGTCCAAATAGCATCCTTCTGACTAGCTCTGTCCACCCCCACCTCACTTTACAAGGAACATGACACTGATTTTTGTAGCCATGGCTAGGTTTTCACAGCTTTCCCAGCCTACGACCTTTCCAAATGCGCCTTGCCAATATGTGACCCCCCCCACCGTCATTATCCCTTCCCCTTGGAGCGCTGCCTATGAAAAGAGATTTCTCTCTGCAGTGCTGCTTCATGAGCATTAGGCAGGTTGCTTCTGCCTCATCCCAGGCCAACCTTAGCTGCTGCAGTCTCACTGCCCTCACTCGCATTTCGATGGACATCGATGACAGCAAAGCTAGGCTGGCCCTGGATGTGCTGGGAAAGGAAATCCAGAGGCTGAAATTTCATGTTTTCCAGAAGGCCCTCAGCACATGGCTGGTTTAGTAAACAGCACAGAGGTGGGGGGACAAGGTCTTTTATGGGTCTGAAGAAATACAAACGATTAATAAAAATAGACCCTGTTTCCCCCCCACTTCTCCCTGTCAACTCTCTTCACTCTTATGTACAGCCACTTACAGCCTTGCATCTCCTGTCCTAGAGCAGAGCTGTACGCTAAGCCAGGAGCAAGTAATAAATGATGTAGGAAAATGAATGCTTTGTCCATTTCAGAGGACTGCCTATGGCAGCATTTATAGCTCACACTTGCTGGGGTATTTAGAGACAGAAATATAATACTTGTGGAGGTAGCCTCTTCCTACACAAAGGGGTGTTGGCTTGATATATTTTAATCATTTTAACATTTAATGCTCCTCAATTAAAGTGATTTCCTGGAGTGGATGCCAAGCTTAGTTTGAATGCACATTAACCACTTTGCGTATCGGTAGTTAAAGGCACTGAGGGATTTAAACAGCAATCCACAAGGCTGCTGGGGAAAGGTTTGGCAGAATAAAGCAGATTATAAACAATAATATATGTCTCTCTCTCTCTCTCTCTTTTTGGAAGGGCTCCAACCTCACAAACAGACCTAAAGTGCTATAAACATAGCCAGGCCTAAGCTCTGAGCTCCACAAATGTACGGCACAAAAGCCGTGAGCACTGCTGCTGCCACTTTTCATCCATAGGCGTGTGTATTTTAAGAGAGCTTTTTATTACACAAACTGTCCATCAAATTGAACCTCCCTGTGCAAGATTAAAATGCAAACAGGGATAACCTTCGATGTGAAAGGAAAAATAAATCCCAGGCAAGGACAAGGTGGCTACAGCATGTAAAGGCAATACAGAGAGGTGACCTCCCTATTATTTAACTTCTGTATAGCCCTCAGTGGCACAAAACGGGTATCCAGTTCAGTTTAATGTCTTCATTTCTTACAACAAATCATTCATTCTGAAATATGTAGCAGTATAACAACAGTGATCTTGGGTTTATATATCCCCCTCACAAATACATGGATCCAAAAGCAACTAGTAAACTTTCAGGTGTGCACAAACATAAGGGCACAATAAACCTATATACTCAGCATGCCCACCTGAGAGTAATAGATATGCTTCACATATACGGAGTTGAAATGTATACAATAAATCGCAGTCATGTGACAAATTGTGGAACCAGGTAATACATTTGCCAGGACAAGCTTGACTACCACACTAACTTATAATATAATGATACACTCGTAAGTATACATTTATAAGTAACTCATTGCCATCCAGTGTGGGCACACTTTGCATGGGTTGTCCAATTGACTTTTCACATAGGAGGAGAGAAACTTTTGCCTATCCCTCTGCAGACCACAATCATAAAGACAGGAAGATCTGACAGTTAGTTAAGTGCTTTTGAGTTTCCATCACTCGGTCAGTAGCTGGCCTAGGCTAAGGAAATTCAACTCCTTCAAGCTGTGCCCAGTTTTGTACTCATGTATTCCCAAGAGGAAAGTTTGGGTATGCCACTGGATTCTCCAAAGATTTCATCACAAATGACTTGGGCGTAGGTGGGAGAGAGAATGTTAGTCTTTGTTGAAACACCTACCTTAAGTGACTGGAATTAAACAACCCTAGGACTTTGAACTCTCTTATTACTGTTCACAAGTACAGACTTGAATTTTCAAAGAATTTACACTTGCTAATCTAGAGAGTTTGAGCATATTTCTCTAGCTTCATCCTTTATGTCTGATTGCTGCTGGTCTTCTTCTGTTCCGTGATTACCCTTTGATGCTCCTTAGACTTGGTGGGACTTTGGTAAACATCAGCTAAAACTCTGCTGTGCAGCATGTGTTTATCACCCAGACACAACAAGCACTCCAGTGCTTCACAGCCAACAAGTGGTTAAACCCAGCAGGAAATCAACTACTTCTTAACAAAGAGAAATAGACGCATAAGAATCACAACCTTTTTTATACAAAAGAAGCCAACTATTTGACAAAAAATTGTATGTGAGAGTACAGAGCTCCTGCTGTTCTGTTCTGTGGGATGCACACCATTCACCAAATCACTCTGACTTCCATACACAACATAAAAAGCTCTTCAGTCTTATTTTGTATAGCAACCGGCAATTGATTTTTGGTGCCACATGGCTACATTGGATCTGTACTAGATTGTGATGTTCCTTATTTCAAAGCATGCATACACATTTCCATGTTACAACATCTGTGTTGTGAGGTTGTCTTTAAAGTACATCATACTTGTATTCACAGCATGGCAGACCATGGTCGCCTTTGCATTGGATATATGATTTCCTCCCAATGTTATATCCAAAATGAACAAGTTCTCCCATAAATATTTGATTTTATTAAATGTGCTTCATCATGGTAAAGGGGCTAGTTGTGTATATAGGCAAACTAACATATGCAAGGGAATCTTTATTGTCAACCATAATTAAAATGTAGCCAGAAAACCTATTTCACATTTAAAGTTTTCTTTGTGATGAGAACTTAGAGCAGTTTCAAAGCATATAAAAGTCTCCAACAGTCTCCAAAGAACCAAATAAGGCTGTTGACTCAGAGAACAGGCCCAGCCCTGGGAGTAACAATGCACATTTTTGCCATATTGTCCTGTCAATGAGCCTCTGTACTGGCCAATTTAAGGCATGAGGGGGAGCAGCCTCTCCATGCCCTCTATTTTACAGAGAAGGTAACTAGCTGTGGGAGTATTTTCTGTAATACAGGCACTTGCTGAACAGCAACATGACTGAAGCCATCAACAAGGCATCAAGGCCAATATTATTGGGAGAAAAACAAAAGGTGCTGAAAGCTAGGATGCAAAATTCATATTTACCACCTGTCTAATCAGTTTCTCAAGAACACTGAGCTCCATTCACTTCAGTCTCATGAAACACTTGGTGACAGCTACAAGATCACATGGGAGAACATCTGCCATCTTCATATACTGACACCCAGAACTGGGTTTCCGCCACATGGCTGTAAAGTGCTGTTCTAACTGCAGAGTTTGGGCCAGTAAATGGTTTTATGGAGGAATGAAGGGCAGCAAATCTTGCCAGGATCAGCAAGGGTCTGATGTCACATTGCAGATACAGTCAATGGACCAAAATCAGAACCTCTCTTTTGGTCCCCACTAAGGGCAATTCCCATTTAACTCAATGGGTCTCAGGCACTAGGGAAGGATATAGGGTCACAGGGATTCATGCTCTACCAATGTCAGGGCAGATTCTCTGAAGATCCACACACACTGTATATCCAACTGGATCAAAGGGCTCCTAATAGTGCTGGTAGGAGCCTCTTGGTACAGTAGTTCTCTGACTGTGAAAATACAATTTGGTTTTGCAGCATACGTAGGTCTGAACCTTGTTTTAATGCTGTCCATAAATTGTGCTATCACTGCAGACTACGTATATGTATATAAATCTATAACTATATAAGCATATGTGCAACATGCCCAGCCAATTAATTGCATCATCTTCACTAGGCAGGTGGAGCACTAGTAGTCTGCTGTCAAAATAAGTCCATGGGCACTGTACAGTGATAGATGACATAGTTTGAAGTTGACCACAGCTGCATCACAGGCCATTAGAAAAGCCCCTTTTAGCTGCACAGTCGCCCTGTCCCATATGAAAGCAATTCAGAGATAACCACAGGTGCCACAGCAGATCAAACTCCAGTGGACAGATGCTTGGGTAACTGGTGAGAGTGTGATCAATGACTTTTGTTGCCCACTCGTTGCACCATGCAAGTTTCCATTACCATGCATGTGGTGGCATAATGACCATAAAGGGCATCTAGAAGACTGGCAAGCTGGTGGGTGGTTGAAGAGGTCTGCGTACGATGGCAGGTTGCTATTCTCACCAACCTTGGCCAGCACAATGACAGAGGCCTCCTCACAACCAATGTGGGCCACCGCTACATTACCAAGCATTGTGAGCCCTGGCAATGGAATTGCCTGTAAAGCCTCTCAACTTGGATCACAGCACTGTGTGGGGATGTGGTTAACACACAACGCAGACCACACACACTAGCAATTAAACTGAAGCCAAAAATGTGCTCTGCAAATCCACAACCCCCCTCCAAAACAGAAGTCATTCCTAACAGAACCTCAGCCTTCTCTCCAACACCAGTTAGCTTCTGCCATTTTTTGGTGGTTTTTATAGATCTCAGCATCTGCACCTGCCATATGGTGAGTTAAAACATGGTTCAGACTGAGCTACACTGCAAAAGCAAATCATGTTTTTCCTGTCAGAGAACTACTTCCATGTGACAAGAAGTTGGAGATAAAACTAATTCACTGGTGACAACATTTTTGTTCTGACCTATTTTCTCATTAATAAACAGTTATGTCAATGATAAAATGATTCCTTGTGACTTCATTATAGATACAGGCACAGTCCAGACATTGCTCCTCCTCTTAAATCTGTTACGGTACACTAATTTACTTTCTGTCTGGAATATAGCATGATACACTAAAACTCGTTACCTCCCATGGAGCTAGGCTAGAGATTGCCTTGGCTTACTCTTGCTTTTGTCATTTTCTTTTCAAAAAACACTTTGTGGACTGTCCCTCTGACCTGAGTGTGCTGGTGACAGCTGAAAGGCTCAATGCAAACAGCTTCCCAGGAATCAGGTCACCTGCACTGCCCCAAAACCAAAAAGGAACAACATATGACCTTGTGCTCTCTCTTTTATTTATAGAATTTATTTGGGCCCTGAGAAATACAGCTCAGTTTCCCTGAATGGAACCACATCTGATTTCCACAGATCTTATTTGTTCACCCCCAACTCTTCAGTGTTGATTTGTTCACCCATCAATAGCCATATTTTTTGTTTTTATCCAAAAAAGCAGCCATGCCTAATACAGTAAAATGCTATCGGAGTCCTCCCCCACCCCCAGAGCAGTTATAAATTCCAGAGCATGCAAAAATGGATCCTATTTGCACAGTGTAGACTCCTTACCATAGTCTCTACTTCCAAAGCCATATGCTGGTAGATTTGCCAGGTGCCCAGCCCACCCAAACGTCAATCTTGACTCTCAAAAAAACAATGCATATTAAAGAAGGCTGTGGGAGACAGAATGGGAAGTTTATTGCCATTTCAGTCTGTTCCTGAAGCCTTGTCTTGATACTGTCCTGGTTAGGTTTTGCCAGCTCTGTGCTCCTGAAGCATAGAAGTGATTGTTTTACAATCTGTCACCTCTTCCGGTAGGCAGCCTTCTTGGTCCAATAGGCTGGGGTCAGCTCCAGACTTCAGCAGCAGCTCCACAATGTCAAAAAACTCACAGGCAGAAGCTGGAGACAAAGGGCAGAGTTACTGTGGTGTTACAGTTCAGCAGGGATAGGCATTCTAGAGCTGAAACAGCAAATGGCAACGGCCTCTGGGCTAGTGTTAGAACTCAAGTGTGGCACAGAGCATCCTATCCTGTCCCCAAATGTACATTTTCTGGTGCTAGAAAACATCATTTTGGCTTTCAGCAGCACGTGGTAAACATGGAGCATTTAGCACTAGTTACCTGGATTCAGATTTACTACTGCAAAGAGAAGTGCGAATACAAACTGGATATTTGTGTTTCTCTTGACCCCTGGATGTATGTTTTGGAACAAGAACTCACAGGTTCCTATGGAGTCCTGCCTCCTTGAAGGCATGAGTTTACACACTGAACAAGGCAGGCCTTTTATTTCACACACCCTCTAACCCAAGGGTCTCAAACACGCGGCCCATGGGCTGCATGCAGCCCCTAAAGCTATTTCTAGCAGCTCGCAATGACACTATCGCTACCAATATTTGCAATATTGTTGTATGAAAAGGTTTCAGTGGTGCTGCCTTTGGGCTAACATACTAGTCCTCATGTGGCCCTCTTGGTAATTTGAGTTTGAGACCCCCGCTCTAACCCTAACCCATCATACTGCAAGATGCAGGGTTTCTTTGGGGCCATGTCTAGTTCACAGACTTTTACTACTCCCTTGCTTCCCTGCCTCAAGTCCCTGAACTCCCCCTTCAACACACATTTTTAATTTAAAAAGGAATTATATTTATGTTCCAAAACGCCACATACATGTGCAGCTTGGCACCTGCTCATTTCCAGCACAGAGATGCTCATCAAGTGTTATTGTTATTTGGAAACTACCATACACACACCAACAGTTCTTTTTTCAAATTCTCATTACTCGGCCAAAACAAAACCAAATTTCACTTGCCTTCTCCTCCCTAGGGACTCACTCCCTGCCAAACTGCAGCTTCTTATCCTCACCCAATTTAACACGGGCTGCTTAAGAAAAGGTGTTTTTGTTTTTGTTTTTAAATAATGGAAATAAGTCTGGATCTGTATACATCTGCTGAAAATCTCAATGGAATTTACCTTAAAATAACTTTGTAGCGCAGTTCCAAAGGGGTAGCTGTGTTAGTCTAGTTCAGTAAAACAAACAAGGAGTCCTATGGCACTTAAAAACTAACAAATTTGTTTATTGCATGAGATTTTGTAGGAGAAAATCCCACTTTATAAGATGCTTAGAAGATGGGGGAACTTACAGAATGGGAGGAAATAAATGCAGGGAAGTGTAAGTCATGGATCAGGTCACACTGTAACAGCAAATTAAAGCAGTTCTTAAGATTCAAACACAGGGGAACAGCACACAGAGGGAGATGAGGTCAGATCACCTTTGGGATGAGAAAAAAATTCAAAGTCCTTATTTAGGTCTGAAGAAACATGGCTACACTAGTTAGCTGAGCTGGAATTGATTTGCAAATTTGACCGCTTCCTCCAGGCTAAATAAGAACTTTGGATTTTTTTTCCTCATTACAAAGGTGATTTGATCTCATCTCCCGCTACTGTTCCCTAGTGTTTGAATCTTAACAACTGCTTTGATTTGCTGTTACATGCTGATCCCATGACTTACATTTTCCCGCATTTATTTTGCTGCCATTCTGTAAGTTCCCCCATCTTCTAAGCATCTGACAAAGTGGGCTTTTCTCCCACAAAAGCTAATGCAATAAATAGATTTGTTGGTCTTTAAGTGCCACAGGACTCCTTGTTTGTTTTATAGCACAGATTTCTAGTGAATTTTATGTCTCAGTGCTGATATGCCTTAGGAGACTAGCAGGACGGCAGTTTCCTGCCTGTTAATTGTTGGTTTGAATTAAAATTCAGGTACGTTAACAAATTTAGCAGTTTACTCTTCTATGCTGTTAAATGTAGTTATTAGAGTGGCTTTTACATTACACTGCCATTTCTGACAGATCCAAGGGGATAACTAGGAAAGATTAATGAAAGTAAACCAGGGGTGTGCTGGGAGCTTATGTTAAAACAAGGAGCGATGGGGGTTGATGACAAGCAGCAGGCTGGATGTGGCTTAAAAGAGAAGTGCAAAACGGAGCAGCACAGGCTGAGCAACATCCAACAAGATCTCCAGGAACCTTTAGGAAAAGGAAATTTCCAGAGAGCTGAGCATGCCACAGAAGGGAACCTAATACCACTGTTTCCTACAAAGGCAAGTCTGTGTGATCTTGAGCCGCTGGTACTTAGAGTGGACACCTCACAACCTGCAGCTCCAGGGGACTGCTTACAGAAGTGACTGATCTTTATGAAACTTAGGGCATGTCTACACATACAGCACTGCAGCTGCAGTGCATCTGGTGAAAAGTTCTCTCCCGTCAGCATAACAAATCACAAGCAGCAGAAGCTCTCCTAAGGACATAGCGCTGCTCACACCAGCACTTACGTTGATGGAACTTATGTTGCTCAGGGGTGGTTTATTCACAACATAAGCTGTAATGTAGACGTAGCCTTAGGCTACCTCTACATTTAAAACTCTATAGTGGCGCCACTGTAGCACTTCAGCGAGGCATCTATTTATGCCAATAGGAGGACTTCTCCTGTCAGTGCAGGTAATCTGCCTCCCTGAGACAGGGTAGCTAGGTTGATGGAAGAATTCTCTGTTGATCTAGTGCTGTCTACACCAGGGGTTAGGTATGTATAGCTCTGTCTCTCAGGAATGTTGATTTTTTACACCCCTGAGAGACTTAGCTCAACTGATGCAAGATGCGTGTAGACCAGCCCTCATTCTCTGGCACAGATACACTGCAAAGAAAACTGGCTTGCTGGTGCACCAGTTCAGGGTCTGATCTTGAGAAGTGCTAAGTACTACTAAGTACCTCCATCCCTAAATGACTGCTCAGCAGGTACTGAACACCTCTCAGGACCAGGCCGACATAAGGCAATATGTTGGTGCTGCTGTTGAATTGAGAAATCCAAGTGGTCATCAGCCTATCTCAGAAAAGCATGAACAAGTCCCTAGAGATCAGAACAGCTGCTGAATTTATGGCACCCTGGGAACCTCTATTTGTCAAGTGCCAGAGAGGCGGCCCTGACACTGGCACAGGTGAAGATGAATTTTCATTCAGCACAGTTTGCCTGCCGACTCCATTAATCCTCAGGGTTTTGATGATGAATTTCATTTTTTTTTATTTTCACTCCAACATCCCCTCCCACTGCACAGAATGAGCAGAACAGATGGCGCTTTACAAGGACGATGGAGTACCCCTGGGGATAGAGAGCCTGCCCACTCCGAAATCACGTGATTGCAAGTGCAAGGAGAAGCCTTGATTTCCTCTGGGAGATGCAGAGGCAATGATGTTAGTATTCCCTGTGGGTGGAGGGAGGAGAGTACGGTGAGGAGGAGGCCATTTACAAGGGAGACCATGCTCATACTGATCATCTCTGCAGTAAGCACCGCATTTAACCCCAAGCACCAAATATCCAGAAGGCAATGAATCGTAAAGGGGAGCGAAGGCAGGTGGGTGCATTTGGATCTTGTAACATGCAGCCCATTTGGGAAGGACACACTGGAGTGCTGCCTCCACTTAACCTCCGATTAAACCTAGGGTCAGAGCCAATTGGAATGAGCCAGGATTTATAACCCATCCAGGACATAGTTTGACATCTGCTCTAATCAGGAGAGCTGTCACTGCACGGACAGCTGTCAGACCAAAGTAACTCATAAAGGGGAATGGACAAACCCCCCAGAACACCCCGCCCTGTTGTCTTCACTCATGGGATTTAACCACTCCTGGTTGACTGGACGGCTGCAACAAAAGGGAATGCCCCCAGAAAGGACACTGCAGTCAACCCCAAAAGAAGACAGTTACTCAAGCTACTGTGTCTCTGCTGCAACTAATAATGCCATTATGCAACACTATCAGTGCTCTTATTGGAGGATTTTCATTAAGTTCTAGTTCTAAGTAAAATCACTGGAGGCAGAACAATTTTTAAAATGACCTATTTTCAGGTTTCAAGTAACAAATTACTAGTGCTACAGAACAGGGAGAGGGAAAAGAGAGAAGAAATGATTTACAGATTGGATTCGGACACATTCAGACAAGGAGGGAACAACATATGGAAACCAGGGGTTAAAGTATAATTTGGTGGGCCCTGGAACTCCTGCCCCAACAACCTAGCTACTGCTCCCCACATGCCTACCCCTACCCCAGCTGCTGCCTCCCCACATTCCTGCCCCAGCACGCCAGCTACTCCACCCCACACGCCTGCCCCACCACCCTAGCTACAGTTCCCCACACACCTACCTCTACACCAGCTACTGCCACCCACATGCCTACTCCCCACCCCAGCTACTGCCCCCGGCCCCCCATCTCACTGCTGGTCCCCCAACCCTGCCGTGCCATCTTCCCCCGTTGCCCTGGGCCGACCCTCTCCCCCACACCGGTTCCCCAGGGCCCCCTTACCTGGCCACCATGTCATTGTGAAGCGGCCCATCCCGGATTGAGGCTCCCACCCGGAGCCTCAGCCTGGGCTGTGGCCATTCCCCTGCCCTCCTGGAACAGCTTTCCGGGGCCCACTATTTTTAGAGGCCCAGCACTGGGGATGGTGGCCCTAAGAATAGAAAATGGAGCCAAAACACTGCATTCTGGGGACTGCTATTTTTAAATGGTGGGCCCTCGAATGCAACATTCTGTCTCCATTTTCTATTCTTAGGGGCTCCAGAATGCTGAGCCACTAAAAACAGTGGGTTCCAGAATGCTGTTCCACCACGTTCTAGCTTACTTTAACCCGTGATAGAGACAGAATGGACCTAAGTGATAGGAATCCATGCAAGCATTCTTATGGATTAGTTACACTGAAGGGGAGTTAACAGCACACATAGAATCATAGCATCATAGGGTTGGAAGGGACCTCATAGGTCATCTAGTCCAACGCCCTGCCAGAGGCAGGACTACTCCCACTAAACCATCCCAGTCATGGTTTTGTCCAGCCGGGCCTTAAACACCTCCAAAGATGGAGACTCCACCACCTCCCTAGGCAGCTCATTCCAAGGCTTCACCACTCACCTAGTAAAAAAGTTTTTTCTAATATCCAGCTTCGACCTCCCTAACTGTAACTTGAGACCAACTTGAGACCACACCCAAATGGAGGAGGAGTCAAAGTAACTGAAGACAAAATATTTTCGCTTTTGAAAGGATTTTTTCTTTACGTTATATAAGTTTTAAAAGAAGACTTTCTTGGAACGCACATATAGTAGCTTTTACTCTGTGAGACACTATCTGCCTTGATTATACTGCTGCCCAGAATTTTTGCCTATCATTGTTACTGCAGCTTAAATAAAGAATAGAGAAAATGTTTCCCTTCCTCCTCACCCAGTGCCTGTATTTGACAGAATTTTGTCTAGAGTTATTTTCCTTGTTTGCCTTGTACAGTTAGAGAGTTCCCTTTTTGTTTTTTCCATGGGGTTAGTCGTGCTGTTTGGTATACAACAAAAACTACAGAAGTCTTGTGGCACCTTAAAGACTAACAAATTTCTTCAGGCATAAGCTTTTGTGGGCTGCAACCCTCTTCATCAGATGCATCTGACTGCAACCTCATCTGACAAAGTGGGTTGCAGCCCATGAAAGCTTATATCACAAGAAATTTGTTAGCCTTTAAGGTGTCACAGGACTTTTGTTCCTTTTATTTATATGGGTCTATAACAAAGCAGAAAATGACCAAAAGAGATGAGGTGGAAGAGATAGTATCTTTGCAGTTACCTCACCCTTCTTGCTTGTCTAATATCCTGGGAACAACATGGCTACAACATATGAGAGATCAAAAGTGAGTGTTACTCACCCTTGTGAAGTAGCCAAGGTTCTTTGAGATGTGTCCCTGCACTGCACCACTGTAGGTGTGTGGTTGCTCCCCACGCCTCACATTGGAGATCCATCTAGCAGAGCCTGTGGGGGGGTATGTGTGCTCTGATGAGCTCGCAGCAGCCGTTGGAATGCACGTGCCCCTTCTCACCCCCCTCTGTTCCTTCTCTACCGTGGAGCCCGAATGCAATAGAACTCCAAAGTACAGGGGAGGAGGGCGGGTAGTGGAGCAGTGCGGGGACGCACATCTCGAAGAACCTTGACTACTGCACAAGCATTAGTAACACTCACTTCTTCGAGCAGTGTCCCCGCATACTCCCTGTAAGTGACTATGAAGCAGTTCACAAAGTGGAGGTGGGGACTTCAGACACCCTGTGAATGGAATTGAGAACTGCTAATCCCACAGAAGCATCCGATGTAGAGTCTTGATCGATTGTATAGTGCCTGACAAAAGTGTCCACTGAAGCCCAAGTTGCTACTCTGCAGCTGTCCACTATCGGAAAGTTACTGAGAAAGGCCGTGGACACCGAGATAGCCCTAGCAGAATGTGCTCAGGCTGCATAGGGCGGATGTAGGTCATGTTGTTCATAGGCCGGCCGGATACAACCTAAAATCTATTTAGACAGTCTCTGATCTGATATTGGGTTACCCTCAGATCATTCTGCAATGGAGACAAATAAGCTTGGGGTTTTCCTGAATGGCTTAGTTCTATCTTGGTAAAAGGCAACAGCGCATCTAACATCCAATGTGTGCGGCACTCCATGTGACAAGGAAGCATGCAGTCTTAGGAAAAAAAACTGGTAAATGGGTTGTCTGATTCACATGAAAAGTTGAAGATATTTTCAGAAGAAACTTGGGATGCAGTCTTAGAGAGACTTTATCCCTATAGAAAACTGTAAAAGGCAGAAAAGCCATGAAAGCAGCAATTTCGCTCACTCTTCTTGCCGAAGTTATGGCAATGAGGATTGAAACCTTCATAGATAAATGAAGCAAAGAACAAGTCACAAGCGGTTCAAAAGGTGGTTTTGTTAAAGTTTTAAGTGCCAGGGACAGGTCCCATGGTGGAACAGAAGGTCTCATCTCTGGGTATAAATTCTATGTACTATCCAAAAATCTTTTCAGTGTAGGATGTGCAAAAAGAGATGAGTTCTGGACGTGGTCATGAAAGGTAGAAATGGCCGTCAGATGTACCCTGATGATTCTAAACTTTAAATTTCCTTTTTTGAGTTCCAGAAAGTAGTCCAACACCGTCGGGATCAAGGATGATCGAGGATCCAGACCCTGCTGAGAACACCATTGGGAAAACCTGCGACACTTTTGCAGGTAAGTCTTTCTTGTTGTAGGTTTCCTACTATTCAGCAGGATGAGCTTAACCGGCTCTGAACACTGATCCTCTATGTCATCAAACCATCTAGGAACCATGCCACTAGGTGTAACCTGGCAAGGTAAGTATGTCAGGTCTGACCCTTGTGTTGTGTCAGGAGGTCTGGGATCACCAGAAGAATGACCGGGGCTTCCCTGGACATTTGGAGAAGGCACGAATACCATGCTTGCCTCGGCCAAGCCGGTGCTATCATTATTGCCCTGGCTCTGTCACGCTTTATCTTTTGGAGTGTTCTGGCTATCATGGGGATTGGGGGAAAGATGTACAGGAGTGAATGGTCCCTTTTGATGAGGAACGCATCGCCCAGTGAACCTCTGCCAATACCCGCTCTGGAGCAAAATGTTCACAGCCATTGCAAAAAGGTCTATTGTTGGATGCCCCCAATGATGGAATATCTGATGCAGGACCACATCATTCATCTCCCACTCATGGGCAACTGCAAAACTGTCTGCTTAAGCCATCGGCCATGGTGTTGTCTTTCCCCAGTATGTACACTGCTGACATCTGCAATCTATGTTGTATACACCATTCCCACAACCTCATCGCCTCTGCGCATAGGGACTGGGACCTCATCCCTCCTTGCCAGTTGATGTAATGCAAGCATGCCACATTGTCTGTGCAAACCTTCACTACCTTGCCTGCAATGACAGGCAGGAAGTGGCAACATGCATTCCTGACTGCCCTTAGCTCCAGCAAGTTTATGTGTCGGGAGGACTTTTGTCTCACCCACTCACCCTGTATTGTTGCTTCTTGCAGGTGGGCTCCTCCTCCAGTCAAAGAAGCATCTGTAGTTAACAGGACGGTGGGTTCCTGGTCTATGAAGGGGACACTCTCCATAAGATTCTTGCTGTCTGTCCACCACAACAGGGTATCCTTTATCAGACCCAGAATGGTCATTGTGTGACTCACTGAATGTCTGTAGAGGTCTGAAGTTCGTGAGGAACCATAACTGGAAGGGGTGCATATGAAGTCTCGAGCTGCAAAATGAGGTAAGTAGTTGCAGCCATATGCCCCAACAGTTTCATGCCATGTTTGTGAAGTTATCGTGGGGGAAAGTCGTGCCGTACATATTAGTTCTTTATGGCGCGGAACCTCTCATGAGTGAGGTATGCCCTGCCTGATGGGGTGTGTATCCTTGCCCCAATCAACTGAATGTCCTGTGAGGGGCGAAGGGAGGACTTTTTGAAATTTATTGTCAGTCCAAGAGCCTGGAATAACCTCTGTTATTTTCACTGCCTGCTCTGCCCCTTGATATGACATTGCCCTTATCAAGCAGTTGTGCAGGTATGGGAATATTGATATTCCCAGTTCCTGAAGATAAGCTGTGACCACTGCCATGAGCTTCGAGAATACTCTTGGGGCAGAACTGAGGCAAAATGGCAGTGCATATATTGGTAGTGTTTGTCCATAAGAATAAAACGGAGAAATCTTCTGTGAGCTGAGTGGATCGAAACGTGGAAATATGTATCCTTTAGGTCAAGGGATGCCAACCAGTCCTCGTACTCCAATGTGGGCAGTACTGTAGCTGTGTAATTAGCTATTTGCAGCTGGAGAGTTGCTGAGATATAGACTTTCCTACCCAGGACATCCATTTTCTTATCCTTTTTATTGGCGGCATTGTTCCATTATGATTCTGTTTCGAACGCTGGTTTGCCGCTTCGATCAGCAAAGAGTTAGCCTGAGGGTGGGTAAATAAGAATTCATTGTCCTTCAGGGAAATAAAATACTTTTTGTCCATTTTCTTATTTGTGCAAGCCGCTGAAGCTGGAGCTTGCCATATGGTATTCGCAGGCTCCATGATTCATTGGCAGTGAGATCTTAGAGGATGACAAAGACTGCAAAACTCTGTACAGTTTGCGCTGGGTTGTCTCAGGCTGTTGCAGTGGGATTCCCATGCTCTCACCGACTCTTCTGAAAAAGCTCCTGGAATATCTTGCCATCATCTGCCCCTGAACGGGGGTGGGAGGGGGGTGGGGGGGAATCTTGTTCCTCACTCATAGTTGCCCCAGATGGAATCTGTACCACTGAATGTTGTGGCTGTTGTTGTGAGGGCACAGGTAGTGTAGTTACTGCTAGCTGTGGGAAAGCTGACACCATCGATGTAGGAGGTGCTGTTTGAGGGGCTGGGTAGTTTTGCCAGTTACCCCATGCCATCCATGGTATAGGATAAGCTGCCCTGGGGTACCACAGAAACACCTGAGTGGGCATTGTGGGAGGCTGGACGCCCTGATTAGGAGGACTGAGTTCTGCTTTCATTGAATGAGAACTGGCAGAACTCATGTCATTAATGGAGGGACTGGAAGATGAACTAGGTGTCCCCGGAGAGGAGTTGACTCTGTACAGTGGAGATATGGGTGAAGAGTTGCCGATCTGTTCATCATCTCCCTCACAGTGTTTCAACTTCCTTTTTGTGCCTTCTTGGGGTGGAATAAACCTCCCGAGCTGAGACGTGGTTTGGTAACTGGGCTGCAGCGCTTGGTCCGTTAATGCCGATGCCACAGTGGGAGGTAGAGCAGGCTGTGGTGCCATGGCCTACGCAAGCAGCTACAGTGCCGGCGAGAAGAGCACAGGTACCAGTAGTGGTGCTGGGGTCGGAGCCATTGGCACTGTATTCAGAAAGGGCATCCGTTCCATTGCAGCCATTACGGCCATTTGCGGTGCTATGGATGTAACTGATGAGCGTGGCGCTGATAAGGGCTCCACTTTTCTCATCCTCTGGTCAATTTTACCTGTCTGACCAGAAGGTGGAGCTTTATTTCAATCGGCAGCATTGGAGGATCCTTTAGACTCCCTTGTGCCACTTAGTTTGCTGCCTCCTTTGGGCTTTTTTGCCAGCAGTGGAGAGGACAGCTCAGAGCATCTCTTCTGTGATGTGCTGAGAGAGGGAGATTTGCCAGGGTCCAGAGCTGCTTTGAGGAAACCCTCCATAAGGAGAAGTTTCATCCTCATCTCCTGGTCCTTCCTTACCCTGGTTTTCAACTTGGAACAGTGGGGCATTTGTGGGGAAGATGCCCCTCACCCAAGCAGCGAATACAGAGGTCGTGCCTATCAGACACCGGCATCACCTCTTTATAGTCAGAGCAGCGTTTAAAACCCAGCGCGTTTGACATCGCCATTTTTGGTCACCGCGCTGCTTGCTTTCTTCTTTTTCTTCTTCTTCTTCTTTTTTTGGTTCTTCTTCAGTTCTTACTACACTAACCTAACTAACTAAACACTTGGTAAAGTAACTAAACTAACTAACAACTAACTGTCAACAATGCTAAAACAGCTGACAGGAGCCACTGAATTCCGTGTGATGCTGGGGGTGGTTGAGAAGGAACTGAGTGGGGTGAGAGGGGGTGTGTGCATTCTAATGGACACTGCGAGCTCCTCAGAGCATGCGCCATCCCCCCACAGCGGGTCTGCTACATAGATCTCCAATGTGAGGTGCTGGGAGCGACCACATAGCCACAGTGGAGCATGCGGGGACACTGCTCGAAGAAGAACCACATTATTTAAAAAAGCAGGAAAATGGGATTACAACTCTCCCCCACCCCCAGAAACACACACTCAGCAGAGTGACAAAGGGGTCTGGAGTACCCTATAAGACTAACGCATTTTTAAAAAAGTGACTAGATTTTAAGAAGACATCTTTTAATTCCATCAATCAATTTGATCAAAACCTCAGAAAACAAATAATGTGCATAAATACAATACTACCTGCATCCTTTGCTTCTACAGATTTTGATTGCTTTAGGTATTATTAGATAGTCTGATCATTTGGCTGAGGAAATTACCAATCGGTTGTCCACAAAACCCATGAGCAGTTCAATCACCACGAATGGGTACTAGGGGTCTGTATGTGGAGAAAGGTGAAGAGTCTTCCATAGGCGGTAGAGTGGGAGGGGAGATGCTACATGGATGCTACTCCAGGCCAATGGGTAGAGTATCCTCTGTCACCCTTAGGCCATTGGAAGATCCAGCTCTGCTCCTCTTGCATTATGAAAACTGCATGGTTCCCACACCTATGAAACACTCTGCACCAACGGACCAACTGACACGCTCTGCTCTTTAATAAGGAAAGGCCAAAGCTCTGAGTGAGACTGACAAAGAGAAAGCACGATGTGATAATAAAAGGTTACTACAATAGTATTATTCTGAGAGTACAGTCACCATAGTTAGCTGCAATAAGCAATGACCTATTTCAATCAAGATGATAGGAATGGCTGTGTTTGAAATAAAAGGAACAATGGACTGTAGATGAAGTGGCATGCTAAGAAAAGTCACACAATTGTATAGTTAAGGAACCCTGTGTCCAGACATCCCAGAATTTAGGTAGATTTAGATCCGGATCCAAATCATGCATCTTGGACTGACCTCTAAAATGGTTTTGCCACCCTGTTAATGTGTTGCAGTTTAGGTATGACAGAGGCCAGGCACAATTAAATACCAGAGCAACAGGCATAACTCATTATATAATGACTAGGGTATTTACAGTGAGTATAACATGATGATAATAATTTAATTAATTTAGGAAAATACTCTGACAGATCCATCAAACTTTTTTCTTTTTTCTCTGTACATCAGAACTATACATGTATCACTTTAATCTCTGCATTTTTCTTCTGGAGATAACAATTTTACCTAAAAAGACTGCACAAAAAGATTTACTTTAAAACTACAAGTCAGATTTTTACAAGTCAAATCAATCTTATCAATAGTCATCTGCAGGAATGACACATGCCATAATTTCAAGAAGTAGGAGAGATGCTGCCTGTTTCGTTAAGTGTACAATCTCTGAGGCTGTTGCTGCCAGAATAAGCTGGGCTTGTAACTTGGACATTGTAAGTTCATGCCACAGTAGCCTTCTCCCAAAGATGAAATTCAGTGTACTACATCTGCAACATCCTCCCTGTACTGTTGTACATGGTTGGCCAAGGACAGGAAAGCAAAATACTCCAGTGGGATTCCCCCAATCAGGCCATTAACAGAAATTCTGGGCTCCAGGACAGAAAAGTCAATGTCTCCCTGAAAAGGGATGGCTGAGGGCTGAATGGGGTGGAGGATGTGAGTGGCAGGGGCCTTGGGAGAAGGGTTGTGTGGAGGACCTGTCTATCTCCCTATCTGCCTGTGCCCTTTTAAACTGCTGGGCCACTGGGCAACTGTCCCCCTTATCCCTCTGTCAGCTGGCCTGCCCCCAACACATTACCGCCAGCAAGTCCAACAGCCACATTTCCGACAAATGTGGCATTCCTGGATGTGCTATATGCTAGTATACTGTATCCAGAACAGTACTGCAAAAGGCTTTATACAGAAAGTGAATCACTAAGCAAAGGGAAAAGAAAGGTTTCATAGTGAAATTTAAAGAAGGGAAGTGAGCCAGTCGGCATGATGGAGGAAGAGCACCTTAAACACTGGGAGATGAAGCAGTCCGAATAAAGAAAGCCGTGTTAACCCTGCAGAGTGGAGTGGAGGAGACACAGAGGCAGCCAAGAATGAAGAGAGAAGGTGAAGGTGGGGATGAAATGAAGGTGTGAGACAATGAAGCGAGAAGGGATGGGGCCTCCATCTTCACAGTGTTGCTATGAGACCAACACTAGCAGATCAGGCTGATCAGATTCCAGAGGTGCTGCAATTTTTGCACACCCCTTTCCCACACTTTTTACAGGGATCTGCTCTTGAAGTTAGCTGGCCTCGTTAATTCAGCTTCATTTCCTGTATAGCTCTCTGTTTCTGCTTCTTCTACAATGTCATTATCATATTGTTTATTCAATCAAAAAACTCATGCAGTTAACAGGCAAATAAATAAATCCCAAGACAGCTTACCATAATGCAATGCTGTCTGGCCTTCGCTGTCCTGAAAAACAAAGAGACTTGGTTTTAGAGGCATATGTGAGTTCTAGAGTTATAAGTAAGTAAACAAATAACACAGTCAGAGTAATTTATTCAATTAACCAGACTACTAGTGTGCAGCACCATGCTAAACAGTAGTCTGTTTACTGAATCTTTTGCCTTGCCCAGGCTCAGGACCCAGTGAACATACTGATATGAATGCCTAGATTACATCTCAATGTCAGTGAAACTCAGCTTAGAGCCCTGGCATTTCTAGCTCAGAAAAATCAATGATTCTAGTACCACAGCCAAAGCCGAAGTCCCTGGCCAGTCCTGAGACTGCAATGCAACACTGGAAGGAGCCTAAATGTATTGCTGGAGTGCTCTCCATTCAAGATCTGACAGCTGTTCTGGTGAAAGCAAAGCTCCCCGGCAGCTCTTCAAAATTATTAGGGGGTGGCCTCAGTGTCAAAGCCAACAACTTTTCACTCAAAAAACCAGGTTCTAATATACAATACTGTGTACCTGCTACAGCATTAGTGCAACATGGATGCCTCTGAATTCCTGGTGGCAACTAAGGACTATAATATAAAAAATGATTGACTATGGCTCCTAGGTGATGTAGGAGCCTTTACTTTTGAAAATATTCTGTTAAATCATTACTGTCTGAAGAGTTTTGAAATACATACAGTGTTAACACAAAAGCCAGATTTTTCCACATTATTTTAAGAGTCAGTGCCTCCCCACCAGCTGATCAAATACCTACTGAAACACATTACATCAGTCACACTGTATGGGTTCAGTTGAGTCCTGCACTGTGCTGGTGTGCAAGAGTGAAGAGGAAGAGTCACTTACAGCCTCTTCTCCTTGTGCAAAATTCCACCACCGTGTATGTATGATTGGAAGCCTATTCAGCTAATGGAGCAGCCTGGGTAGCACACCCACTGGGAACACAGCCTGCAAGTTCCAAGCTACGTATAGGTCTCCAAGCCAACAAGCACAAATGCTGCCACCAGAAGCCAGTGCTTGCCAGCAGATGGTGGCTGCACACGTTGTACCTGCTGCGAAGAGCAGTAACACGTACCCCACAATGCAGCACCCTCAGTGGAAGGGTGTTTCTGTCAGATGAACCAGTTGCAACTCTGCTTCCCATGGAGGTATTAGCTACTGCAGGATCTGGGTCTACAAAGCTCCCTCCTCTACCCTCAATTTATTTGCAAAAATTAATAATAATTTGGTCAAAAATTCTGCAGTATATCTGACCCTGCCAGCAGGTTCAAAATTTTGGGAACCTTGGGGGGCAATTACTGCACCAGTGAGGTACAGGGTAATCTTTATTGAAAACAGGTATGGATGTAAAGCGAGCTGTGGGGTGTGTGGGGTGTGTGTATGAAGTTTGTCACAGTGTCTCTGCAATGGGGGGTTTGTGGAGTGCTCAACTTTGCGGGGTACAACAAGTTGAGAGGCAATGGGGGTTCTCAGCTAACTTAACTAGCTCACCATAACTTAAAAGGCATTTCAATACCATATAATGGGGGGGTACCATGCAACTTGGGGTGCCGCGGTGGCGCAGGAAAGTGAAGCAGGAGGTTTGAGGTAGGCTCAGGGGAAACAGAAGGGGGGTGCGAGAACGGGGGGGGGGGGAAGGGGTGGCAGAGGAAACTGGTGGCTGTGTGGGAAGCGGCGGGGGTGAGAGGAAGCCACGGGAGAGCAGCAAAGGCAAGGGGAAGCTGCGGAGAGCGGTAAAGGTGAGGAGAAGCCGCAGAGAAGCCTCGGAGACGAGGGGAAGCCGCGGAGAGCGGCAAAGGCGAAGGGAAGCCGCAGGAGAGTGGCAAAGGTGAAAGGAAGGTGAGAGGAGGCAAGGAAAGTTCAAGGGAACAATTTATTTAGCTCAAGGGAAACACAGAGGGGAAAAGTAAAAGTGACTTGGCAAAACAACTCTAAGGGTAACTGCTAAATGATACAATGTTACACACTATCTTAACACTTCTAAGGTTTACAAATTACACTAAACAATGTTGCAACTTACAAGGGTACATCTAAAACAACTAGAGAAGAGAGATACAACAATCAATATAAGGCAGTGACAAACAATTGAGGACCCGGGAACTTTTTAAACAGTGGAAAAAGAGAGGCAGTAATCTAAGACAAGTAAGGAAGGCAAAAACAAACAAGCCTGCTCTTAGGAGCGTGGGCTTGATGGAGCTGAAAGAGAACAGTGGCAAAGTAGCAGCACAAGATGAGGTAACTTTATTAAGGAAAGCTGCAGGGGCAGGCTTTTACCAATACCACCAGAAGCAGCAGCATTACAGGCAGGAGAGAGACAGACTCATTATTTGGCCAGCAGTTCAAACGTGGTACGCTCGAGGAAGAACTCGTGAGTGGAGGAGGTCAGCGTCTGGGTGATCAGGCCAGGCAGGATGTCAGGAACCGTCCTGCCTGATCAACCCAAACCCTGAGTTTTTAAACTGTTTGTTTCCCGCCAGTTGCTATGATTGGCCACAGTTACAGGTAAGGGGGAAACTCAGGTGGGCATGACTCATACCTTCACTATTTTAAAGATCTTACAATTAGGCAGTGCCCACCTACACCCAGCCCTGAAAAGATCAATGGGGTGTCAATGGCCATCTAGTTTAGTTTAAGGCAGCCATCTAGTTGAGTTGAAGGGGCCATCTGCTCCCCTTTACATACTTCACATACCTAACTGATGGCCCGAGAGGGGCGGCCATCCAATTAACTTAATGGGCAATGGACACTATCCTGCCCTCTGGAGTGGGAGAAAGGAACTGAAAAATAAGCTGAAAACACACAACTGACTCTTTGGAAATTTGTGGTTTCTGAGCATTTACCAAACCAGACACTGCTCCATATGTAATATTTTTCAGCCTAGCAGATTAGGAACCATTCTATTTTAAGGGCTTCTGCATTCAAACTGGAATAGAATCTGGTGCTTCTATCCCAAGGCAGGCCCACGCCTAAAACTTAGGTCTACCTAGCTACTTTGCTCATGGGGGTGAAAAATTCACACAAACCCTGAGAGATACAGCTAAGACAACCTAAGTCCCGCCAAGCATGTGAAGAACTCTTCTTTGACCTTGCTATCCCCTGATGAGGAGCTGGATTTACTACAATGGAAAAAACCTGTGTTGTGGAAAGCATCTACACTATAAACCTCTGTAACGCCTGTAGTGTAGCCATACCAATACTACTGCAGCTTCACCATGGAAAAGGGCATTGCCTCTTCTCCTCTGAGTTGCTGAAGTGAATCCAAACTTTTGGCTAGGATAATATAAATTGGTATGTAAAGCAGACACTACATACAAAATAACAGACATAATCAAGGACAATACTAACTGAGTATTCAACACTAAGGCCTGGTCTTCACTAAGGCAGCTCACTTTGACCAAACTCTGGAAGCATCTACACTAAAATGTCACTCCCTCAGATAAGTGTCTCCTTGCACTGCCTTGAGAACTCCACTTCCATGAAACACGTAGCACTTAAGCCAATGCAGTTAGGTTAACGCAGTGCTAGTGTAGGCTCTGAGTTTTTTAAACTGACTGTTGTTGCCTTTCAGAAACCATCCCACAATGCCCCATGCTAGTAGATATAATAGTGCAAATGCTCCTGGTGAGGAAGTCCTTCCCCCTTAACACAAGACACGCTATGTAAATGTATAAAACTGATTCAAATACTATGGTGGCTGTATGTTGATGTAACTTTGGTTGACTTAATTTTGTAGCATAGACTTGACCTAACAGGGCAATAGAAGAGATTCAGAGCCAGAGAGATGTTCTCAAGCACACATTTGCTCTGGAAGCTACAAAGACCGCACTGACTTCAGCACAGTATTGGAAATGACTGGATTTGAAGAAGCGGGGGCAGTAAAAATGAATTATTGGAAAGGCTGAGTTTAATATATGCAGCATTTGTGTGTTTTGGGGGAAGGGATGTTGGTTACACTAACAAAATGAAAAGAGGTGTAGTGAAGATTTAGGCATCCTGGAAGAACTACCATCAGATAGGGTACAAATAAGCTCAACATCTTCAAAACTACATATGGTATATATCCCATTCTAACAGAAATTATATATATTTTTATTCTTATTCCAAAGGTCTGCTTAAAATGAGACTCATACCAAAGCTGGCTGCTAAAGACACTAGTTTGGCATTTATTATTCCCAGAATTGAGTTTAAGTCCCACCATAAAAAAGGCTTTACTTTAATTAAAATGTTATTTTTAAAAGAACTTTTAATTCCTTCTTCTAGAAACAGAATTTATCCTTTACACTGTGATTTTTCCCAGCTCTGAACGCAAGCCAAATGCTATTCCAGGTTTCAGTTTTTAGATGTTGTGGTTATGATTTTTATTTTCCCCATGACATGTTTTAATCCAGCAAAATTGAAAAAGCCCAGGCTACAATCACTCATTAAGGGCCTTGAAATTCCCTGATTGCTCCCAATCTCTCTTGGATTTGACTTCTTTACGGTACCATGGCTAATAATGACCTGTGTGTGTCCAGCTGCTATGTGCTGGAGAGATGTAGTGCTTGACTTAAGATACAGCAATTCTGATCCTCCAACTTAAGGTGCTCCCACCTGAAAACTAATTACATATAGAGCCATGGACATATGTATCACAGTTCAAATTGGGAAAATAACATGATATGATTATCAACCAATATAGTTAGCCTTCCTGAAGCACCCATTGTTTTACAGTGAATCAAGAAGTACAGAGGCATTCTTGAAATTAACCCTAGCCAGTCTTCTTCATGCAGAGATCTACACATTTTCCAGGAGCACAGGTCTCATCTCATCCTGCTGTAATATGTATAAACACAAAAAAGCCACTAGACAGATTATCAGTGCAATACAAAAGCAACTTTTACAGCATAATGGGCCAGCCATAGTGCCCCAGTAGGCACCAGAGGCCAGCAACAATGACCTGCCAAATAGATGAGAATAAGTTGCACCAGACAGTAAAGCAGCTCTAACTACAATGCTATTTGGGACTCTGAGAGGAAATGTACCTACTGAAATAATCTCTCTCCTGGGCTGGTGGGGTCTGCTCTGCAGTCTGCCCCCTATTTCTGGCTGAGACTAAATACCACAAACTACCCAGAGTTTTCAATTCACCAATAATTTGATAATCCTCTTTGTAAACCTCATTAATAAGTTAGAAACACATGCAAGTTATGATTCACTTGGATATTATTTTGCACAGGTTTTTTTTCAGGTGAAAGAACTAAAGTGCTGAATGGCTGACACTATGACCAACAGTATAAGCCTACTGCTGCTTGTGTGTGATCCCAAAAGGGGGCCTCTAGCTTAGGGCTATGGGAGATTTGTTTGAAATGTGTAACAAAGAATACCTGTACCAAATGGTAATGAATGTTGTGGATTAGTCAAGTGAAGGATTTTACTTCGCTTTGCAACTAGATTCAGTTCATTTTTCTTCATTTACATTGATTATGATGTTTATTTTGTTTGCTTTGTTTCAAGTGACCAAGCCAGAGGAGGGATGTCTCTCACTGTCATTTATACGCCTTGCCCATTTTACCTTAAGGAGTTGCCTAAATGTAATCATCACAAGACATATTCTATTGATAAATGCTAAAACCGGTAATGTGATAGCAATTGATGTCAACCTCACATGTTCCCAATCTGTGGTCCACAGAATTTGATTGCTCACACAGTGACAACTCCTCCTATTTTCTATCTGTTAAACTAATGTTTCTCAACAGTGGGTCCATTGACCACCATTGGTCCCTGAGATCTCCATGAAACAGAATAGGAAGCCATTCTCTGGTACCAAAAAGATTAAGAAACACTGTATTACATAACATTAAAAGGAGCTAAAATATACTAATTTCCTAATATTTGTTTTCCATGTAAGCAATTGTGACCAACCACTATGTTTTCAGAGCCCAAATAGAGGGGGAGTGGTCTGTGCCACCTCAACAGGCAGAGGTGGTATGTGCGTCCGCAACAGGGAGAGGTGATGGATGGCCCATGAGACAACCTCTTTGCTGTGCTACACACTATGACAGAGAACTTCTGCCTGTACATCTTTATGTAGTGTTTTTAATGGAGTCATGTGAAAGTTAATGGTTTAAAAAAGTGTGGAGTCCTGTAGCACTTAGAGACTAACAGCTTTATTTTTTGCATGAACTTTCATGGGAGAAAATCCCAGTTCGTCAGATGCTTTGAAGACGAACTGGGATTTTCTCCCATGAAAGCTCATGCAAAAAAAAAAAATGTTAGTCCTTAAGTGCCACAAGACTCCTTGGGTTTTTTTTTGCTGGACTAGACTAACACGGCTGCTCTTTTGAAACTTAAAAAAAATGTAAAATCATTGCAACCAAATAAGTGATTTTGTAGAAAAGAGAGAAAAGTCAATCTCAAAGCAATAACACTTAGCATTCTGCAGAGCTTTTGCTGTAAGTTTCAAAGTTTCATACTAGCGAACACCTCTCCCATAGCCTCTGGTGAATATCTCCACTTTACAGATGAAGGAAGGAAATGAGACAAAGCAGTTTAGTGATCAGATCCAAGTGAATCAGTGGCACAATCAGTACAGAAAAATAGCAATACCCCCACTCCTCCCAAGTAAAATTCAGAAAACACAAACAAATTGAAGACTGATAGGTACCAAAATTTATGAGAAAGCCAATGAATCCAGAGGTGACTCCTCACTTCCACACACAGATTACGGAAAACCTTATTTTCCATTTCAAGATTTCCGCTGTACTACTTAATGTCGTGTGTCAGACTCTGAATTTGTGTAAAACATTTTACAGCCTCTTGTTACACTTGGCCATGGCAGGTAGAGAGCTATGGCTACATGGACATGAAGGGAGATGAAAACATTTCCTCCTAGTAAAACAATGTATTGTAACAATAAATCATGTTACCTAGATGGTGCCTAGTGGCCAAAGCATTCTAAGTGCTTCACAGAACTACAGCACAGCTAAGACAAAATTTAAACATTAAAAATTGCCAAATGCTTTAGCACACAAGGTCTGGAAGAGTTGATTCTATGGCTCTTCTCAAGCAGATAAATGACATTCCAGATGCTGCTGGTATGAAAACACAGGCAGGAATGTGGTGTACCCACACATAGCCTGGGGCTAAATGCCATCTTCCCTTCAACTCAGAAGAGCAAGGGCTTGATTTTGCAAGGTGTTAAACATCCCATATGAAGTCTCTGGAGAACTGAAGGCAGATACTCAGTGTCCTACAGGAAGCACTTGGCACCTTTTATAGTATTCAGGCCACAGAACTGTACCCAGGGTGTCGGAAGGCTGGTAAATATTTGGGACCCGTAATGTTTAGAAAATGTTTTCTGAATATAAACTTCTGTACAGAAAATCTGATGCCGTCTCCAACCTCTAAGTTAAACACCACTAATGCATTCTATTTGCAGTCCCAATATTCATACTACTATATTTACCTTTAAACAATCAGAGAAGGGTTTAGTTCAGTACAGGGGTTGACAACCCAAAAGGTAAGAGCCATTTTTAAAAATTCCTTCAATAACCAAGTGTTCTGAGAGCACAATGGGTGTAGCCTCATGGGGGAGGCTAGGGAGAGCAGGGGCAAGGCGTTGGCTGCAGGAGCGGGGCCCCTGCAAGGACTCTCGGTGATGGTGGGGAGTCTGGAGCTTAGTGTGGGCACTCCACAGGGTCCCCCCAGTGGCATTGGGGGGCCCAGAGAAAGGGTGCAGGCCACCCACAGGGTCTCCTGGTGGTGGTGGTGGGGTGGGGACAGAGTCTAGAGCCACGAGAGGACAGCCACAGAGCTGCATGAGGTTCTGGAGCCACAGGTTGCAGACCCCCAGTTCAATACATTTCCAGTATGAAGCTACAGAATAAGATATTACCCTAATTTCACAGAAAATTAAACCCTAGGAGTCGATTTCAGTTGGGGAGGAAAGAAGGAAGCCTGAATCCAGTCACTTATACTGAAACACTCTGGATTACCTAAGTGAGATAAAAAAGCACCTATCCTACAAACTATTCTACAATGCAAATTCAAAAGAACAATACAGAGGAATTAGATTTGCAAGGTATGTGCTCATTTCTTTGGCACCACAAGGAATCCCTAAATTAAATGAAGAGATTGACCAAGGCAAAGAAGTTGTATTCATGTATTCTGACTATTGGTTAAAAAAGCTTAATAGTAATGCTTTTAACTGCCTACTTTGGAAAAACCACTACATTACACAGGAGTTGGCCATTCCACAGTGAACTACCTGGCTCAAAAAAAAAATCTCAGTGGTCCCCAATCAACACACATGTGCGCACACAAAGAGGCAGGCGCACTAGTAATTTTGTAGCATTCAGTGTCTGCAACAGATGTCACATTATGAAAATTTCAAAAGGGACAGCCGTGTTAGTCTAGTCCAGTAAAAAAAAACAAGGAGTTGTGTGGCACTTTAAGACTAACAGATTTATTTTTTGCATGAGCTTTCGTGGGAGAAGATCCCACTGCCTCAGATGCTTCGAAGATGGGTGAACTTACAGAAAGGAATGAAACTAAATGCAAGGGGGTGTAAAACATAGGATCAGGTCATACAGTGACAGCAAATCAGAGCAGTTTTCAGGTTCAAACCATGGGAAGTCTGTTACACCCCCTTGCGTTTAGTTTCATTCCTTTCTGTAAGTTCACCCATCTTCAAAACATCTGAGGAAGTGGGATCTTCTCCCACGAAAGTTCATGCAAAAAATAGTCTGTTAGTCTTAAAGTGCCACACAACTCCTTGTTGTTTTTTTTACATTATGAAAATCCAACTGCCAGTGGGCACCTTACTGGATAACAGGCTTGTGTTGTGCTCATGAGGAATTTAAGGGAAAGAAATAAGAGAAGGTGATGTTTAAGCACAGAGCCAACTGTCTTACCTTCACAACTACTGCATATCCACTTAACATAACAGGAGATAGAGCCATCTGACTGTTTGCGCCTGTTCTTGTCTTGGGAAATTTCTGTCACAACACTTCTTCAAGTTCATGAAGGTAGGCTGATTCAGAGCACCACACAAGTTTCCACTTCAGACACTCCAAATCTTTGAAGAGGCTGAAGAGTCCATAGGGACTCAGGGGGACTGCTGCACACTTTGTAAAACACAGAGGCTGACCTTGCTGATCTCAAATAGCAAGAGGGATGCGGACCCTTCACATGAACATTTGCTGACTTTTCAATGCTCAGCCTTAGTGTTCTCACAGTGTAGGGTTTTGTATGGAGCTACAAAAACACAGATCTTTCCTCAGAGACCTGCACTATTAATTATTATAATAATACTGTGGTAACCTCTAATACACAGCGGGTGCATTCCCTATGAGACATACTTCCCACTTCCTCCCATGTAACCAGGACAAGCTTTTTTTAAATATTATGTTACAGTATCACTTTTGCAACTCTTTCATGCAGATAGAGCTTCTCTTTTTCCATTCATTTTGAGGGATTTATAGATTTATTTATTCCAGTTATATGTTTCAATTCTGGCAGAGATTGCACAAGATAAGAGTGTTTCAAGAGCACTGGGGATTGGCCGGTGAAAAGATAAATATTTACACTATATCTTTAGAAGGTTAGTGTATAAAATGGGCTTAAATGAGAAGGGATCTATATGACCAATGGCACTTGTGAGCCACAACTATAGATCTTTGTGGCCACACAACAGTGAACTACTCAAGTCAGGAAAGTGAAAAATAGCAAGGAAAATATTTTTCTCTACCTTTAAAAAGATGTTATACTTTTTATTTATTTCTACATTAGGCTCTAGCTTCCCAAATACTTACTTTAATCTTATTTTTATTTTCTCCCTGTAAAATTCCTAAATGGTAGAGTCAACTAAACATAGCAGAATTTACATGCAAACATATATCACTAAATAAAACCAGGAAACACAGATTAATGCAATCAATGTGAACTCCATGGGCTAAATTTTCAGCTGGCCTCAACACAGCCTTTATTTTTGTGCTGCTTTATCCCATGCCAGACTATGCCTGCAAAAATACATCTGCCAGTACACTGAAAACCAACATTTCTCCAGTCAAATCTGGGAGCTGACTAAGTGACTATGGATGCAAATGTGGGTATGTTAAAAAAATGGAGGCTGAGTTTGAATGTTTGGTACCAAAAGTTTTATAGTTTTCTTAAATAGAATAAATGTTTATGTTACACTATACAAAGCAGAAGATTTTTCCCCTTTAATTTTAAAAATACACTTATAAAATTTTTTCTTAAACAGTGGGTACATGTTCATACTATAAAACCATCATAGTTGGTTCCCCTTACTCAATTGAAAAACTAAAGACCTTTGAGATCAATGAAACAATCTTTTAGCATCTAGAGATGGTCCATTGTGAGGCATGTTGGTTGTGGCAGAGTAGAAGTCTGCTCTTTTCCTGGACTGTCCCTGTTTTGTGGATGGATGGGAACATCTCAGTCTTTAGAGCGGTTAATCCAGCACCTTGCACACCACACTGCTTTTATGCAAGACTCACACTTTTATGCAGCATGGTATTCTTTAGTTATGGGGGCCTATAACCCCAAAAACCACATACTCTAGGTTTGTAAAGCAGAACACCTGTTTCACCTGAAACACAACTGCAACTGCTCAGTTTTACCTGCAGTTTCAGACTGTGTCCTGTATTACACCAATTAAGTCAACATTTGAAAGGCGTTGCATAAATGTTAATGGTTCTTACTAGAATGCACTGAAGTATGTTGTTGGGAGACCACATGATGACAGTCTGGCTATTCTTTCTCTGAGATTGTCACTCGGAGCAGAAGTGTAATAGTAGAGAGACCAGCAGGGGAAGGAGGCCTTGGATATAGAGCTGGCAGAGACAGAGTCCAATCTCTGAACTCCCAATTACAGTAGTTTCTAACTCAGCTCCCAACTAGTTTCTTTTGAGTATGGGGTAAAAATAAACCAGATTAACTAGGGCAGAGATCATATATGCCATAAGATTTGTTAACAATTAAATCTTTCAGCTATCTGGTATCAGGGCAGACTAAATAGAAATTACTCACTTCTATATACATTGTACTGTTCTTTTCTAATAGTCTCTCCTACGCCCCCAGCCACCCAAAGGCAGCATCCCTCCTTCACTGTACTGAAATGGACATGTCTATATTGATGGTGGCAACATCAATGCCATCAGTGCAACCTTCTGGGTACAATTCAACAGCAGGTACGAATTAGCTGCTGTGCTCCAGAAATTGCTTCAGCAACTCCAGCCCTGTAACTGGAGTTGCTGAAAGCCAACCACAAATGTATCTCAGTGGCTTAGAAAGTCATCGACAGAGACACCAGGTATTTTATGTGCCTTGCGCATCTGCCGTTGAGTGCTGCAGAAAAGCCTGGTAAGTGTAGACTAGGGCCTAATGCTTTAGGAATCCTGCAGGGTGCATAATGCTAAACAAATATACATTATTTCTCTCTCACATTTTTCTATTGAGCTGCAGATGTAAATTAGACCCCCTACAGATAAGCAATTATTATATTTACAACAATATGGAACCTTACAGCAGCATCCTCTACTGAAAACAAAATTGGATTACCCTTTGTTTTAAATTTGTAATGTGAGATAAAAGAACGGTGAAACCCTTTAACCTTCTGCCTCAGAGCTGAAGTTCTGTCATTCTGGGGACCATTATTCTCTTATTGCTGTTTTTTTGATGTGCCATTCCATTTTCTTGCACTTAGTCTTCAGAGCAGCTTTAAAAATTCTGAGGGAAAGCGATGCCCAGTATCCTCCACTTGTCTCCTCCTGAAGCCCCAAGCTCTTGGGGCACTCAAGCTCTGCTGGCCTGTGATGCTGAAATCTCAGAGTTATCCCAACTCAAGCCCAGGTTTCCAGTTTAGCTGATAATGTACTTACTGACACCTGAATTCTCATGTGCTAGTTCAGTTGAACATTATTCATCAGCACTACTCAATACTAGCTGTTATGTAGTGTTTGGCTGAACAGTGACCATGCTCCACCTCAGAGATGGCTGCATTTATCTGGTGAATGAAGCGATTTCTGAATCTAGACAGTAGTTTGTGAAGACCCTCTGAAGCTTTATGAGAGCAGTTTAATGGCACTATATTATCAGATCCTTCACTTAAAATGCTTCTGTTTTCAAACACATTTGCACTGATTATCCAGAATGCATTTAGGAAAGGGGCAGAATACAACGACCCTCTAAAGCTGCTTTTTGTTAACTGGGAAATTGCTTTCACGAGCATTTTCTGGTGCCTTACCTATAGAACCATATATCATCACAGCTCATGCCACCTCAACAGTCAGCAGGCAAAGTATGCTGGTATGATATAAAAGCAACCTGGGAGGCCTTATGTTTCCTTAACCATTCAGAAAAAAAAAAAGAATTCTAAACATATTTGGAATGGCACCCGTGCCAAGTGGCTTACCAAGAGTTCAACAAGGCTGCAGAAGATGCCAAGCCTATGTAGAACTGCATAAGGACAACTACTGAGGATAATATCCAAATTACATTGAGCAAAGTATACGAGCTTCTCTCTTTCCTTTGAAGTAATATATTAATGAACAGAAAGACTCAGATCTCACTTCTCAGGGAAATTCCTTCCCCCACCCAATGTAAAGTTAGTGGCGCCGCACTGCATTCGCTGACTGCTTATCGCTTTAGTATGGATGAAGCAGATACCTGGTTATTTAAGGAGCAGGATAAATGGGCTGAGACAGCTTTCCCCATCCCCAATTCACCAGGGAATGCTGGAGAATTCTACCTGACACTGGGACAACGTTCTGCTCTTAAACAATCTACAGTCTGATCCGATTGTTCCCCAGTGGGGGAGGCAGCCTGCAGCTCACTCGAGAGTCATTGATTGGATTAACAGCCTAATTCCCAACAGATGAATAGAATACTGATGTCTTGTCAGCCCAAATCATAGAAGGAAAACACAATCTGCTTCTACAGCTTGGAAATTTAACCCTTTGTTTCCCCAACAGCAGGGGGTCTGAATTCAGGGCCCTGAAGTTTCTGTTCAGATCATAGCCGTTTGAGTAATAAAAGATATTACTATAAGGGGGTAATTTGACTAATCATCCATTTGCTACTAGATGGATCTATTCTATCTTCCTTAAAACTGGTTTTTGATTAAGACTTTTTAAAAATGGCAGCCTGTAAAGATACTTGTGTTGAGATGTTGCTTTTTCTATTTTACTGCACTTGGCGAAAGGAAACACTAAATGGAGCCCCAGAAGTTGGTGAAAACTCATTATTTTTATAATAATTATTCTAAATAGATGTCAAGTGTCTTTTGAAAACACCCCTTCATCTGAATGATGGCATCTGGCTGTCAAGAAGCATCCGACTTTGTATTTTGAGACAGAAGCTGCTGAAGCTATATTCTCCGTCTCTTAATCTGCTTGTTCCAGGCTAGGATCAGAATGATGGGAGGAAGGCTGGTAATGAAGAATACAGTTGGGGCCAGGTTCTGCCTGCCATAGGCCTTCTGTGTGGCTTTGGACAAATCATTCACAAATCACTCAGAGCCTCCTGTGCTCATGACTTTTTACCTCTCAGGGAAGTTGCAAATAGAAATAAGTATTTGCAAAGAGCTCAAATATACAGTGATGGGGGCCAAGGACTCTCACAGAATCCCCAAGAGCAGAATTTACTTATGGAATCCTAAATGAGCTTTTTATTTATTTATTCGCTCAAGGGTCAGCCAGGGACAAGAACAAATGACAAATCTTAGGTTTTCAGAAATCCATCTGCAGAGACTTTATTTTTCTAACAGTCCTAGAGCAGGAAGAACCACTCAGTACATACCAACTGAAAAGTCCCCATTTTCACAACTGTCTATTTTTGTGTTTAAAAATCAGGTACAGAAAAATATTTAGGTATTATTAACTGAAGATGCAAAAAAGGGTTGTAAAACTGGTGGTCAGATTGGAACCTATTTAAAAATGTGGGCTGTAGAGTTTGATACATTATCTCATGTGAATGGCTTACACACAAATTCTTCCTACCCCTCAAACAGTTTGGCTCTTGTCACCTCAGGCTAGCTAGAGCACATTTAACTCTGTGAACTGTAAATTACTGTTTTCAGTTCATTCATGATTTTTTAGCTCATATGACTAGTGGAACATGCTACTTCAGTTCACCACACCCTCTTAAAAATAAATTGTCCCAGGACTAAAAAACCACACAAGGTAGGATAGTAAGCTAGATTCCCATCTAACATCCATCTTGTTCCCTTTGAACAGCACCTGCAGGCAACAGGAAGTGTTCCAAATTTCAGTGTTTTACATTTGTATGCTCTATAGTCACACTGGCTGCACAGAAGATCTGCAATGAGAAGCAAGCGAAAACCTCTGACCTGTCTAAACTAGGCCAGTATATCAAACATAAAGGGACCCACACACTGAGAGAGAGTCCTTCAGACAGAAACAAGGAGCTCATCCTTTGAATAAAGAGGAGGGGGACCAGCAACAGCCTGGATTAATGAAAGAGCTGCCTTGCCCAACATTAGAAAGCAATTAACAAATGATCAAATTATTTAATTAATGCAATGTTAATATTATTATTATTTCAAAGTTTATCAGATGATTAGCCCCTTTTTATTATTTCTAGCCACCTTGTTTAATTTTTATCCCCAGATGTGAACTATTACAGACTGGCAATACACAAACAAAATCAAAGCAACACAGACCCTGTCTTGTAATGCAGATGCATTATACATTTATGAAACCAGGTTAAGGGTGGGGACTCAGACAGTTGTGCCCTGGAACTAGCAGACTGCAGGTTTTATAAATACATACAGAAATAATTAAAATCTAAGGGGTTTAGAAGGGTTAATCTCCTTTAAATAATCTCTGCCACAAAGCCTGTAAAGTCACCACTGGCACAACGCCCATATCGGACCGGCTGTCGGATATCAGGGCACCATGTGGGGAATGGAGCGGAAGATTAACTGAAACCACAGCCACTCTGGCCTACCAAAGGTACACTAGTCTCCTGAATATGGCTCTCTTTGCTCATTACCAAGAGGCTGAAAATGGAGTGAAAGCCAGACAATGTCCAATACCAACTAAGTCAGCATTCATCTTCCTTCAGCTGATTAAAACATAGGGAAGGAGAGGTGTATGTTGAAAGGCTGCTATATACAGGAGCTCTAAAGAGGTTGCAGGGAAGACTAAGCATGGTATGAGGGGGTACTGATGTCCTCACTCAGTCCACCTGATTCTTCCCCAATTTTGAAACAAACTCCAGAACATTTTAGACTTTATAGGATTCCAAGATATTGCACAGTCTCTTTTTCCTTCAGGAGAACTAACTACACAATCCTATGGCAATCCAAAGAAAATGCTATCTTTTCAATAATTACATTATACTATAATTTTGCATTTCTCACCATCTTACATCTTCAAAGCATTCTCATACTTCAAAGTGGCCTTTTAAAGACAATATTACAGCAGCCATAAAAAATAAAATGCTGGGTACTGCTGGGTAGGGAAAGAATGATTATGAACTGGCAGAATGCTAACGAAATGGTGCTGTGCTTGAATGAATGACGGCTGTGGATGCGAGTTCCAAACATATATTCCTTCATCTAGTGAGCTGAAGAGAGGATATGTTGAAATTCTGCAACTGTATTAACAGCCAGGCAATCACCCTGAAGAAATTCAACACCTTTATATGCCTTTCAGACTAATCATGAGATAGGCTTAGAACGAGAAAGCCATGTTTTGGTGTCACAAACATTCATCAGTTTCGATAAACTGGAACCTATATAAAACAATTCTTATTTTGATTTAATAAAACCAAACTGCCCAAATTTGGAAGGCATGGATAAATGGTTTCTGCCTTCTCCTACTAAACCTAATTATGACAGATTTGGGTTTTGCAAAACCATGATCAGGTTAAGTTTGGGTCCAGGTGTCATTTTATCTGAAATGAAATTTGAGGACTTCAGAATTAAAGTTCTAATTTGGTCTCAATCTAAAATTAAAGTTTCCTTTTTAGGAGGCCACACAAAATTGAAGGACCATGTGTAATCTCAAAGTACAAGATAACAGGAGCTGTACTGCACAAACTGCAAACGTATTTTCACTTCAGTATATACTTCGAAACAAGTGTAGTAATTCCCCTTCATCGTTAATCTTGTGCTACAAAAGGACACTGTTACTTGCATTCTTTTGCAAGAGATGTGCAGGCAGAAGTAGAACCCTGCACAAATACAAAAATGTGGATCCACATGTGATTCGCATCCACTCAGTGACAGTAACTATCTGGTCCGTGATCCCCATGTCATGTTTTCCCTCTATCTGTAACTGCATCACAACCAAGCTTGGACTCACAGTCAGCAGTTTAGCCTTTGGTTCGCTGATTCTCCACATGGGTCCCACCCACTTTTTCCTTTTCTTGTTTGCAGTTCACATGCTGTGCTGTCAATCAGAATTCCTTGACCACCAATGAAATCTGTGATTGACAGCATGATATGCAAACTGCAAACAAGAAAATGAAGAAGTGAGCAGGAAAGTCATGGTGAATGAGCCAATCAAAGGCCAGCATGCTGACTGACAGTGAGTGGTGACTCTCCAAGCTCCAGCTTGCTATGACTGAGACTCTGATTGGCTGGCAGACCACAACTAAAGCTAAGCTAGGTTTGGCTGGAATGCATCCTTGTTCCCCTGTGTTCTGCTGACAAAGATCACAGTAGCAGCTGCAGCTATGAATCACACCCTGGAAAGATAAAAATAGAATTTGCATCTGCAGGTCAATCTGCAGCAATGGGTCTGCAGTTATTCGCACTCACATCCACAGATGCGGATACCCGCAGATCTGCAAGGCTCTAGACATAAGTACCCAGATCTCCCAATCTCCTATGTACATGTATCTTAGGACAGAGTTTGGTTGCAGTGTGCACAAGTTAAGGATGAAGTTTCAGTTTTCACACCAATGGAAGTGAATTTTTCACACCCATCAGTGACAAAGTTAAACTAACCTCATTTTCTAAGGTAGCCCAGGCCTAACACTGGGAGTATGGTGCACCTGTGCTGGTGAGTAGAAAGTTGGTCACAGGTCCTTCAACCTTCTTCTGAGACAGCCAAAGAGGCAGTCTGCTGGGAAATAGACATCTGTCCACTAAGTACAGTACAGAACTGAGATCAGCTCATTTGACATGTGGTAGAGTACTCAAAAGAAGCAGATGGGAAGTACTTTTAGTTACTATTGACTAGGACCAGAGCCGAACCCATGGCCTAGAGGCAAAAGGCTCTGTTTCTCTCATTACCAATCTCCAGAGTCAAGCAGTCCTTTTAAAGTAAGTGCTGATACACGTCTTTTTGATTGACTGAAACAAATATCAGCAGCAAATAAAGTGTTCAGTGGGAGGGGGGACCAACATTTACAAAAATGATATTTTAAAATGATGAATTAAGAGCACCCTGGGAGTAAATTCGATCATAGTAGCTATGTCTATCTGATGCAAGTGTCTTTTTCTGACACTTTAGGTACAAATGTTAAGAAGCACTGCTTTATTGTATTAATGCAAATATTCTGAGGATAGGTACAGTAGAAATGTTTAATGCGACAGTGAATAATAAAAGCTGTCTGCTGTGCTTCCTTCCTAGTAACTTTCCTGAAGCAGGTTTTTATTACCAGGGAGATGGTACAGCTCAGATACCCTGCTAAGGTAGTTCAATAAAACCTAACATGTTTATTTGGATCTGGTTGGAAGTCTTCTTCCAAGAAAGCGTGTTACCATAAAGAAGTGTGCTGTGTTGGGTAAACACCTACACGCTAGGACACTTTTCAAAGCTATCAGGCAGAGGGGTCAGCCTTTTTTTTTTTTTTTTTTTTTAACTGCACGAGCTAATGCTTTAAGAGTGTCTTGATGGAATCAGGGAAATTGGATTGTCCCCCCATTTGCTGGTCTAAAACAAGCCTTTTTTATTTATCCCATTAGAGGAACACAAGAGAAACCTTTTAAATGTCACTAAAATTTTCCCTGCATTGCAAAACCCACTCAAAAGGGTTTTAATTCTCCCCAATAACTCTTAAGTAATGCAGTATGTCAAGGTTTAATAAATTGTATAGGGATCATTTTTACTCCGTGCCGTACTATTTATGTTACTTCACTACAGGTGCTTTTGCACACTTATTCCTCTATGCAAGAAGTTAGATCTCTGCAGCACTTAGCTGTGAACTCCACAAATTCAACTGTAATGCCTTTCTGCAGCACCCAAGTACACAAGCAAAGGACGGGAGGTTACCCCTCACTGCCAATATTTCTGGCATGAGTTATTCTGCATCTCATTGGAAAAGCTGTGCTGAAATTCAGTGATATTGACCTCTTGCCCCTAGTTTTTTATTTCTTTCACAAACAGGCTACTCTGTACTGTGGGGCACAGGGATTAAAGTAAGGGGGAATGCATCAGAACGCCGGTCTGGGGCCCCTAAAAATTGAACAATGGGGCAGAACGCAGCATTCCGGTGCGTTCCCCCTACTGCTCCTGAGCAAACACTGGCTGTGCATGGTCCACAGCTGTGGCCCCCACCCAGACAGAAGACACTGTCTTCTGGTGAACAGGGAGCTTCCCCAGGCTGGGAGGAGCAGCTGGGGCGGGGAGTGGTGAACCTGGGCTGGATCTGGAGAAGCAGTGGGAGCTAGGCCTGCAGCAGCTACCTATGGCCAGGGGCTGGAGCACAGCACTGAGGCTGCTCTGGCTCTGCAGGGAGAGGGGGGAGGAGGTGGGCCGGGGAGGGGAGCAGCAGGGCTGACTCTCTTCTGACTGACTGGCCACAATGAGGGATTCCCAAGCTCCCTGCAGCTGCAGAGGGGCACTGGCCAGGTGAGCAGCCCAGGCTGTGCAGAGAGCGGTGGGGAAGGGAGCTGGAGGTGGAGCCAGAGCTCGGAGCAGTGTTCTCCCCAGGAATTGAAATTAGTAGGGGTGTTGGAATTTACAGGGAATTTAACCCCTTTTGCCTCCTGGGAACCCTCCACCAGCACCACAGCTCCCCCTTTTGGGTATAGCCCCAGCCCCCAACTTGCCTACTCCAGCCCTTCTCTGCCCCCATCTCCTACCTCCTGTCCATACCCTCTTTCCACCTCACCTCTTGCCTCCACCCACCCCTTCTCTGCCCCCATCTCCTACCCATGCCCCCCCTTCACCACCCTGACATTTCCTGACTTCCACCCTCCCCTTCACTGGCCCCATCTCCTGCCCCTGCCCACAGCCACCCCTTCAACACCTCCACCTCCTGCCCCTGCTGCATTCCTCCTCTCATCCCTCCCTCTACATCCCATGCCCTCATCCTACCTGGGCTGGGGCTCACACATGCATGAAGGGGGCCTGGACAATACAGGAAGGGGTCCTGGAGATTAGGAGGATTCCAGGGCCCGTCAAATTATACTTTAACCACTGGTGGGACACTTGAAGAAGAGCTCCCTTCCTACAAACCAGAGCGCTGATGTAGTGACAAAAATGTATTCTGGCATCCACTTGGCAGGCTGCTATTGCATACAGTGGTAGTAGGCTCCTAATTTCACAGATGTATTCAAAAGATGACAAAAACTAGTTTAATATCTACACAGGAGAATCTGGGGATTTAGAATGTTAGGGTGTGCACTAACGTTGTGCACAAGCACATGAAATGTTGATAGCAAGGTAGTACATGAGCTCATATGAAGCTTTTCCCCTTCCCAGAGAGTTCTGCCATTGCAAGACAATCACAAATTGCAGCGCTTCCCATTTTCTTGACCTAGGCCTCTCCAGAGCAGGTGCAGACAACACTGTTGAAACACCCAACATATGTCCATGCACAAGTGGTCACTAGAGACTAAGAGGAGATCAACATTGTTTTCATTTGTGAGAATAAAAATATTGTACACAAGCTGTTTCACAGAAGGTGAGTAGTTAGTGCATTTTTTAATTGCACCATGTAGCCACTTTCTCTCTTATGGAGCAACTGCTCCTACCACTTTTCTTTCCGATGAACAAACATTAAAAATAGACACAGGGTGAACTGTTCGTTGAAGACTTGGCCTGCTTAAATTTAACCGCCGCCCTCTGGCTGCTGTGGGGTTTAATGCCAAAGATATTCTTTCTATCCATTTCAGACCTATGATACACTGTTAGCAGAAGTACAACTCTTCTCAAAGCAATTCCAACCATTCATTTTTCACTACTATTAAATTAGGCATTATTCAGGTTCTATTAATATGACTGACTGCACTCTCTAGAAACCCATTGTGATAGACCTCCAAAGAGAAGCAATGTAGTCTAGAGTCCTCAATCAGCATTAGCCATGGTTTTGTCTGTCTCCTGGTAATATGTATGTTGTGGGTTTGGGGCTTTTTGAGAGAAGAACATGCTAAATTACCTGCAGATAGGGAAAAGAGAGAAGAGTAGAGTGTTAAAGGAAATGATACTGTAGTAAGAGAAGACTGGCACTGGCAGATTTGCTGTTCTTGGCATGGCACATCAATATATTTAAGCACTTTTAAATATAGAAATCCTCTCTCTCTCACACACACCTCCACAGCAGACTGGAGGGGTAAGTACAGCTCTTTACATAATTTATTACACCAGTTACTTCTTTGATTGGGTAGAACCCCTAGTACACAAAGCATCATTTTACTATGGACAGAAGTGAAATCATAAACAGTATCTGCCACTTTGAACTGTTCACTTCAGTAGGTTCAACCCCTCTGTCTCCAATTAGAGATCAGAACCCAACTTGTGCTCTAGTCCTGCATCCATCAACAACTGGCAACGAGCACAACTCCAGAGGGGTAGACTTTCAGCCAGTCAGAGAAGAACACACCCATGAGACAAAGATATTGTCTCCTAATTCTCTCCTCAGGGTTTCTCAATCTATTTTACAAAATGACAAAATTCAGAATGAAAACAGGAAAATAAAAAAAAAAGGTGAGGAGGAGGATCAGAACGAATGGTTATTGGACCAAGGGCTGTGTTAAAAGGATCAGGAGGTGGCGGTATGGGGGGGGAGAGAGAGTGAAGGGGATAAAGTAGTGGTTCTAATCAAATCAGTTTAAAAAGCTGCAGCCTCTCCGTACCTCTCAGCGTTAACCTTGCCAATCAGAGCGCGAGCAGGAGCATGCCTGTGCACATTAAAATGGGAGTGCGTCCTTGAACCCACAGCACACTTCATCCTCACACAAGCAACCTGCAAAGGCTACATAATGAGCACCCTCAGAAAAAGCCTTGTATTCCATTAGAAGTGCTCCTTAGGAACAAGCCAGCCTCAAGTGGCAGCCAGCACAGCAAAGGCAGCTCATACCCTTTCCTGTTATTAGAGGTGAACTCATGGGATTAAGCTGGCCATATCCTGGAAAATTAAAATACAGAAAAGTACACTGACAAATGACAACTCCAGCAGTGGCCGTATTACTAACCTGTGCTAATGGCTAATGGCACAGCAGTCACTTTACAATAAATATTCACCACAAATTACTTGGGGTAATCCAAAGGGATTACCTCAATGTTTTGGAGGTTCAACAACCTGAGTATAATGTGGCTGACACAGGTGCTGGCATTACGTTGACCAAAATCCGCCCCTTTTCAATGACCATGATGAGATTCCACTGTGAAAACCTGTGTCTAGTTCTAATCAAGACTTCTAAATTTCTCCGGATTCTCAGTCACCTTGGTGAAAATCCCATTAGTGCTCTTGGAAAATGGTATTACTTGAAAAGCATGTTTAAAAGGGCCAATCACTAGGCAACCAATGCAAAACACAGCACAACACAAGTCCTGGTGGCAAAAATGCTTGTCACAGTTTAATGGACTATTGGGAAAAGACAATCCTGTAGTTAAAGACACAACACTAGGAGAAGATAATCTAGGTTTCATTCTTGCCCCTGCCACAAATGGTGCAAGCATTTCAACAAGTCAGTTCCTCCATGACTCAGTTTCCCATCTGTCGAACAGGCAGGGATACCCACATCTGTCTACCTGGCAGGAGTCTTTATCTCAGCATGTTTTCAAACCCAATGTCTGACATCCTTGGATGGAATGTGCTGTCAAGCTGTAAAATATTATCATAATGATGTATAAAACACATAATGATCTGGCCTGCAGAACGGCTGTGGTGCTCTGAACTGCTATGCTAGAGACTGAAATTTAGAAATAATGCAGAAGTATATGCATTCCTGAATAGTACAGACTAGTTATATGTAAGCCTAGCTCTGCTTACAAAATGGCCTACTCATCTTGCTTCTGTGACACATGCTAGTGACCCATCTGGAAATCTACAATGAGGAGAGCAAGATTTAGATGAGACAATGTGTTTTATCCCTCTGCTTATAATTCAGGGACTATTAATATGGCAAGTCAGGAGTGCAGAAAGGTATTGGGGAAATTAAGCAAAAGGTTCAGAATGAAGAGATTAGAACAGTTCATATTCAAGTGCTAAAAATCCACAGTTATTGAAAAGTCATTCACCTGCTATATATAATGTATGTCGGAAAAACTTAAAAATCTCTTAGCTGCCCCAAAAATGATGTGAAAGGATTGAAAATATACTTATTTCCAACTATCATAACATCAAACAGAGTGGGCAACTTCAGTAAAACGTGCTGAATTGATGCCTTAAAACACAGCAGCACTAAGAGAGCACAGAACAGTAAATGCCTTGAAAATCCATCTTGTTTCTAGTTCCTTGCAACACTAATAATAAACCAGGGCCTGATTATCCCAGGAGACTGAGTGACAAGGACTGGGGAAGCAAAAAGAAGAGAGGCATGATTAAGCTGCTTGTAAATACAGGGATATACCACAGCAATAATTCTATTCAGATCAGGTCTTTCAAGCTCTTTGTGGTGGTTCACAGTAGGAAAAGTTTTGAGAGCCAACCAGCACGAAGACTAGGAAGTTGGAAGATAAGACATGATCCATAAAAGGATTGTTATTTTTAAAAGGTCACTCTGAACAAGGGAGGGAAGAGGAATGGGTTTGTGACTTTTCTTGCTTCTTCATGATTTCAAATAGGACTTGAAAGTTTTCTCCTTTTTAAGGCTAGAAATATCAGGAATGTCAAGCCAGGTCAGCCTTATTGGACTGAGGTCTTTTTTGTAAGACTCAGAGACACTGATGAACACTATCTGCCATCAGTTGACAGGACTGGGATTGGAGGACTGAATTTTTAACAGGAGAGATTTTCTTCCAAAAGTTTGCCTGGCAGTTGAGTTAAATAAGTACTAAAAAAAATAAATGAACAAATAAATAAAATTAGCATGTTATATATAACCTATATAAAAACCAATTCTATAAATAAGCACTCTCATAAACTGCAAGACATCTTCCAGGAAAAAAAAGATAAGACCTGAGTATCCACTTCAAAAGACCAAGCAAAACACCTCCCCCCCTCTTTTTAAATTATGTTTTCTTCAGACAATACAAAAAAAGCAGAATTCCAACATTTTCCTCATTGACTTCAATGGAACCTCACAAGCAGAGAATCTGGCCAATAGTCTGCAGAATAGAACAGCTGAAGAATCACTGAAGAACATCACTTTGGTCTTCACTCTGTTCAGCTCTAAGAAAAAAGATAATGGTAACAATTTTCACTTCCTGCCCTGCATTGTTTGGTAGTTTTGCTGAGAGCTGCTGAAGAGCTGTCACAGAACTTCAGTAATGTATAATTTCTGTACATACAGGCTGATCTAGAAAATCTTTGCTCATGCATTTTTTCCTTTTAGCCTTTGTTCATATCTGTATGGGGCTGTACAAACCATCTATTGATTCAATGGTTGTAATAGGACTACTCATATGACCCAGGACTGCAGCATGAACTAACCTTACCATGCATGAAATGCTATCGTGCTGAGCAGAGCAAATGTGTTACAAAGAAGATAATATGGGGCCTGATAATGCAAGGGACTAAAGTGATTTCTATGGGTGCTAAGGACACTGTGCATCCTGCAGGACTGATCCCACTAAAAGAAAAAACTATTTCACAGAAAACAGTTGTGGCATATTTTAACTGGTAGCATAATTTTCTTTGCCTTTCAGGTTACCAAAAATGCTCATTTGGAAATAAAAATGTCAAACAACAGGTCAGGATGTTGTCTCCACCTTCCATGGCAGGCACAGTCTCCATTCATAAGAATGGTTGGAAGCCCCAGGGTTTAACTACACACTAAGTTTGGATATCCAGGTAGCATCAGTTTCCAAAAATACTTTCTTCCTCCTCCAGCTGGTTAGGAAACTTTATCCCTTCCTCCTGGACAAGGCAATGACCACAGTAGTCAATGCATTTGTCACTTCCAGGCTGGACTACTGTAATTCACTGCACCTGTAGACGAATGTGACCATGATGCACAGGTACCAGTTGGCACAGAATGCGGCTGCTTGGTTTTTTTCATGGCTCAGGCCATTGTAAGTACATCAGACCAGCATTCAAGATCCTCCATTGGCTCTTAATCACTTTAAAGTCTCAGTTCTACTTTTCAAAGCAATTAATGAGAAAGCCTTTCTACAACAAGGGGCAAAACCTGAACACCCCTTTTATTCTCCAACCTGTCCCCCCAACCCCAAAATCACCCTAATTCAAGCAGAGTTCTGACACCATAAAGAAAGAAGTGCCAGATACACCATGGAGTCCATAGGGAACTTCACTACTGCTACTTCTTTTACAGGGAAGGCACCCAGACTGTATAGTGATGAGCAGCATGGTAACACTCTAAATCAGTTAGGTAGCTTCATTTGGTGTTTTTCATACTTTGAATGTTCGGGAGACAATACCCTTCTCTGAAAAAGGGAACAGTGCTACAAAGCTATGATACATATTAATTTCTAAAAGAGCGTTTTAATCATGCAAGGTCCTCTGTGGTAGCACAGAATTTAATCTCATTGCCGACTGTAGGAGATGGAGAGCATGTTAAGTGGAAAAGTTGCATTAGAGACCTTTTACAGCAGTGTGGTACAGACAGTCCACTGATAAAACCCTCTAAAACAATCTTTCCTTTTCTCTCCATCTCTGGCCTGCCAGTCTCAAAAGAACTTATTGACTTGTGCAGCAGATTTATCTCCCATGTCCTGGGCAAGGTTCAAAAACATTTATTAATACTATTTAGCACTTATACATAGGAGCGCTTTACAATCACTGTTTCAGTAATCCAGGCAATATCCTGGGATATGGGTATGCACTATTCCCATGTTAGAGATAAACTGAGGCAGAAAAGTTAGAGGTCAAGTGGTTTTCCTCAAGGTCATACAGAGAGTAAATCACACAGCTGGGATTATAAATCACGAGGCTGAACTCCAAACTTTAGGCTCAGACCAAGAGAATGGATCTTTTCTGTCCAAGTCTGAGGGGTTTTCAACCTTTTTCACACAGATCCTTCACCAGTCTGGCAAGGATCCTCCTCTCGTTTCTCAATCTGGGAAGAGCAAAGTAGTCAGGATTCCCAGGCTCAGTACCCACGCTGTAAAATTATTCCCAAGGATAGCCGTCATTTTTAAAAGAACTGTGTTTAATCTCTTTTATATCATCTTTGGAATATTCTCCTCATTTGTACTTTTTCCTTTTTATTTCTTGCCCTGGACACAACTGTAATATTGAGAATGACCAAAGGATGGTCCTACAAGATTTGTTTAACTGAGTGTGCAGGCATTGTGAGCTCGGAAGAAATGCTTTACTGTAACTTGTGGTACAGTTCTTTGTTTAGAAGCTGTTACAGAACACAGATAAACTGGCTGACTACCAACCCTCTGTGTGTGGAATTGTTTCTAAGGGCAGAGCTGCTGCCCACAGGATATGCCCACACAAGCAAAACAAAAAACATTATGTGCTGCCAAAAACATAAGCCATAACACATCACCTTCAACGCAGGAAGATAAGTAGCCCAAAACCAGACTACCCAGCCTAAATTATTCCAGACACTGTAAAACACTAACGGATCAAGAGATCTCCCACAAGTACACTGAGTCCATTAAAGGCCAGCTTCCTGTATTAATGAGACAAACATTCAAAATAAGTGCACTCATGTAATAGCTTGATCCATTTTCAGAGTCCAGTAAAGTTGAATGGCCTGATACTTTTGAACAAAAAAACAAAACAAAACAAAACAAAAAAACGAGTTCAAATGTAAAACTACTAGCTGCAATATTGCAGGATTAGTTGTATGAGTTCTTGGACAGGCATAATCAGTTTAAGGCCAACAAAGATCACAGAACAGTTAGCGCAGCTGTGACACTCAAAAACATTTTACAGAACAGTAAAGCTTCCTCAGAGCTGAATTTGCTCTTTTTCTTTTAACTGTTTCTAAAACACTGCAGCAAGATAATTGTTCCACAGTCTTCTACATCAATATGAAAGAATGAAGACAGGAAAGTATTAGGATGGAGCAATTTACTTTACTGGGTCACAATTCTTTGACAGTGTCATATAATTCAGTTAGATGTACCAATAAAGTGACACTGGCTGTTTCCTGAACTCAGTATAATTTTAACTTAATTCCCACTCCGCTGTGGGCTAAAGGGCTGCCTGTTTGTTCACTGTTGATTAATATACATCTAAAGTAGTGTCAATTTAATATAAATATTACAGGGAGAAAGTTCAGTAAAAACCCTTCAGCATTCTTAGTACTTTACTATTCCCATAAAAAAGAATAATTAATTCAGTCAGAATAAGAGGCCTAGATTCCCCTGTGTACAAATTTATTTGCACTGAGAAATTCGTTGTAACAAGGTTAATACTATGCCATATATCACCACTGAATTACAAATAAACAGAGTTGGATATAATAGATTTAAATCTGCCCCTTAAAAAAATTATGGAGATCTAGGTTTGAAGCTTATCGAATTAATACCTTCATCTTTAAAAATAATTAACATATGTAGAAGTCCATACCCTCATCTTAATCATCCTTCTTAGCAAATATTATGCTGCTTCTTTTTTTTGGTAGAGTTACCTCAAGGAAAAATCCCTTGAAATCAAACTGAGTGTAATAAGGAATGAAAATGGCTGATGAAAATACAGAATTAATACTTTACATTCCTAAGAACAAATGCATTCTATTTACTGGAAGAAGCAGAAGAGTAGTAATCTAGGGCAGGCAATACATTGGAACATGCAAACTCCTTGGACCCACACATCCAATTCTGTCATGGATGTCTCAGACCTCCAGCCTTCCAAGAGAAATCAAACCCAATGCAATCAAGTCCAGTGAATGACACCTTATAAGTTCCCCCATCTTCAAAGCATCTGACGAAGTGGGCTTTTCTCCCATGAAAGCTCATGCGATAAATAAATCTGTTAGTCTTTAAGTGCCACAGGACTCCTTGCTTCTTTTACCTTGAAAGCAGGAGATCATACCAACTCTGGTTGAACATTCAAGATTTAATTAGCAGAAGCAGCCTCTATTTTAGTAACTGCAACATGCTGAAGTCTTTCACAATAAATAAATAAATCCTAGATATAGATCCCTGCCATGGCCCTTTTCACAAGCCTAACAGTTCACCTCAGCTTCCTCTGACAAAACTTTTCCTCACTGCCTAACCGTACAGCATAATTTATGTCAGTTATCTACCTACAGTCAGCTTATAGCACAGGAATAGTTGCATTTCACTGGTGGTATACGTATACAGTCTGTAAATGGGAAGAAAAATGTAATATTAAATACAAAACATTACTGGCCTAATACATGAAACTGAGCTCTCAAACTTACCTGGGAACTTTGTGGGAGGAGAATCACATGTGTCAAGGACATCACCTCAGGATCCTTTCAAAGTTCCATGTTTTGTGGAACTAAAAACATTTCTGAAGCTACTAAATCTATCTGTAGAGTGAGTGAGGGTAGAGAATGAATAAGAGGAGTAAAACATTCCTATGAGGACATTCTGAGGCATCTGGCTCAGACATATTAAGAAAGGAAAGAAAAATTAATCATGCTGCCTGGAAAAAAAAAAAGACATCAGCACTGCCACCTTGTCATAACTCAGATATTAATAACGTGAAACTCAGGGGAACTCTAGATGTCTAGAGGAGCCACTTGTTGGCTATCACAAAATAGACATTTAAATGGACATTTCTTTAAACCATTTTGAACCTTGGTCTAATGATCCATTGCTGAGAAATGTTCTACAGCCCACAGAGCACCCCAAGGCCAAAGGTCAAACATTTATTGCTTTACCCTCTTCTCTCTCTTCTAGCAGTTACCAGTGGAGCCAATATGATGGAGAATACGCTTCCTTACTGCTTTACTGAAGAGATATTTGTGTACTATTAGCCAAAATGACTTGGAAAGCAAAAAACCAGGTGCAGATTAAGGCAATGGAGCAAATTTCAGAAGTTGGACACAGAAACACAGAAACTGCAGAAAATGTATTAGAATAACGAGAATGGAAAATCAAAACAGTGAAGAACTAAGCAAGGATGGGCACAGCCAGAAGTGATTTTCTGGCAGGGTCTGTGATTGACTTGGTAGGCCTGTGCCACTTCCTGCTTCCAATCACATGACCAGAAACAGGAAGCGACCTGGCAGAGAAACTAAGCTGCTGGATGCTCCATTTACCTAGGCAACTGGAGTGTCAAGCAGTTCACTGATTCTCAGCCAGTCGCTACCCGAACATCCTGCTTCCAACACATGACCGGAAGTGGGAAGTTTAGGTAGCAATCTGCATAAAGCTGCCTGATGCTCCAAGTTTAAACAGAGCATCAGCAGCAGAAGCAACACATTGGGTGGGCCTGCTTTCAAAGTGGGTCAGCCACCCACCTGTAGCTATGCCCCTGCCAAGGACACCTAAAAACTCGCAAAGTTGCTATTGGCTGGCACATTTCAGGAAGAGGAGATGGAAGATGAATTTCAACAAAATGGAGACTAATGGATAGTACAATAGAAAAGTCCAGCAACCACCAAAATGAACATACACACAGATACCTTATATAGGTCTTATATAAACCATTCTGTCCATATTTGAAAGAATGTTTGTAAGAAAAACTACATGCACGCACGTGCACACAAACACACATATAATGATCATATATGTATTATCTTATCTGTTGGAGCTATCAATGGACTAGAAGAAACCATTTAATTCACATACCATAACTAAAGAGATTAAGATGCACTGCTAACCCAATGAAATCTATCACTAGCCATAAATTAAAAATCTAAAACAAAGTAGAATGATATTCAATGGAAGACACAAGCAAAGCGGAGAGTGACGTGTCTACACAGTATTTTGTGATATGGGAGGTGTTACTTTGGAAACTAATGTGTGTTTGGGATATACAAGATGGATGAGCTTTGGCAAACTTAAACTGACAATTCTCCAACCTTAACAGTTGGGAGAATATGACTGAATAGTCATCTGCAACGTCCCTGAGATAAGGTCAGTTCAAAGATTTGAAATGTCTACATTCAAGCAAAGATGACATCCAAAACACAGCATCCGAGACCAGGCATTCTGAGAGGTTTCTTCTATTATTAAACTTTCTCCTTTCAGAGAAGTATCCATTGCGCTCCTTTGCTTCTGGAACAAAGAAGTAAAAACAACAGAACACCACTGGTCACCACCTACAGCTCACAATTCAAAGCTCTACAACACATCAAGGATCTACATGTAAGGGGACTGATAGCCCCTTACTGAAACTGAATGGGCCTTTTGATTGGCCACTCCAGCCTGAGAGCAGGACTCTGAAACAGACAGCCTCAGGGACAGTGGGAGAGGCCAGTGTTCCAAGATAATCTGATTGACTGACTGGACAGGACAATGAGAGAGTCAGGAGAGTGCTCCCCCGCCCCTGATCTGAAACTGCAGGCTGGACATGCCTAGGCAAGCCAGAGTGTGTGTGTGGGGCTGAGCTAAGGAGGAAGCACTAAGCAGCCAGCAGCTGGGAGCCAGGGAACCCAGGAAAGAGGACCAGGCTGAGCTGATTTGTGCAGAGCAGACCCACAGCAGCTGGACCAGCAGAAAGACAAGTCAAGCAGAGCTGGAGGCAGAGTTATCTGAAGCTGGGTACAGGAGGCCAGAAAAGGAGACCAAGGTGCTGAACTGATCTGTGCAGACCCACAATAGGAGAACCAGAGGAGCCCGAAGAGTGCCCCAAAGAGCCACACAGAACCAGAGCAGTGGCTGGGAGCCAGAGCTGCAGCTCTCTGGAGCTGGGTGTGGTGAGCAGCTGGGGAACAGTGAAGGGGGGCTGATGCTGGGAAGAAGGGCCATGCCCCTGGAGTTTGGGGACGTGTGGCCACAGCCAGAGCCTGCATTTGGCCCTTTGGAGCATCGAGTCACAGCCAGGCCTGGGCAGAGGGCTTGCAACGTGGAGAACAGACTGAGAGACTGTTCCTCAGGCCCCAGAGACTGTGTCTGTAGTGCCCTCCCCCCCCCCATCAGGGGGTGGCACTGGGGGTATACTTTTCACCTTTTCCTGTTTTCTGATTGGGTTATTTTGTGCTTAATTGTGTGCTTAAATAAATTGTATTACTTTGAACTGTATATAGAGACTTGTAGGCCAGAAAAGTGGTCAGTGCAGTCAGCACCCCAGAGTGGGGACACCCTAGCCCTGTCCTGAGAGAACACGATAATATTGGGGGTCAAGCCCCCAGAAATTCTGGGGCCCAGACTTGTCAGGGTTATAGGGACTCATACACTCACAGGCTCTAAGGTCAGAAGGGACCAATATGATCATCTAGTCTGACCTCCCGCACACTGCAGGCCACAAAACCTCACCCACCCACTCCTACAATGAACCTCAAACCCATAACTGAGCTATTAAAATCCTCAAATCATGATTTAAAGACTTTAATACAGAGAATCAACCAGCCAGTGAGCCATGCCCTATGCTACAAAGGAAGGCAAAAAACCCCCAGCGCCCAAGCCAATCTGCCCTGGGGGAAAATTCCTTCCTGACCTCAGATATGGCGATCAGTTAAACCCTGACCATGAGGGCAAGTTCAAAACAGCCAGTCAACAAGAACTTCTCTGTAATAACTCAGAACCCACTCGATCAAATGCCCCTTCCCACGTCCCTATCACACCCATCACCTGTAGTAAAAGACAGACAATGGCCAAGCTACACTATCCATCATATCATATTCCCTCCATAAACTTATCAATCTCAGTTTTGAAGGCATTTAAGGTTTTTGCCCCCACCACTTCCCTTGGTAGACTCTTCCAGAACTTTACTCCTCTGATGGTTAGGAATCTGTGTCTAATTTCAAGCCTAAATTTTCTGAGGAACAGTTTGTATCCATTTGTTCTTGTGTCCACACTGGCGCTGTATTCAAATAATTCCTCTCCCTCCCTTGTATTGATCCCTCTAATGTATTTCTGAAGAGCAATCATATCTCCTCTCAGCCTTCTTTTGAGAAGACTGAACAAACCAAGCTCTTTAAGTCGTCTCTCATAGGGAAGATTTTCCATTCCACAAATCATCCTTGTAGCTCTTCTTTGCACCTGTTCCAGTTTGACTTCATCTTTCTTAAACATGGGTGACCAGAACTGTACACAATCCTCCAAGTGAGGTCGCACCAGTGCCTTGTATAATGGTACTAGCACCTCCCTATCTCTACTGGAAATACCCCGTCTGATGCACCCTAAGACCGCATTAGCTTTTTTCACTACCACATCGCATTGGCTACTCATTGTCATTCTGTGATCGACCATTATGCCCAGGTCCTTCTCCTCCTCAGTCACCTCCAGTTGATGCATTCCCAATTTATAAAAAAAATTCCTCCACACAGGAGATTGGGAGGGGAGACTTTCAGGTCAGGCAGGCATCTGCGTAAAGGAAGTGGGAGCAAGGACCCAGATCCTTTTGCTACCCAACTTCACCAGGGTGGTACACAAGACTGGAAAGTTCCCCACAACAGCAGGTCTGTCCCCCTGCTTACATACAGCCTATCCTAGAAGATGATCCCTCACTCTCCCAAGCCTTGGGAGGTAGACCTGTCCTTGCTTATAGACAGCCCCCCAACTTTAAACAGATACTCACCAGCAACTACAGACCTTACAACAGAAACAATAAGGCAGGTGCACATCCCTGCAACCGACTCTGCCCACATATCAACACTAATGACATCATCATAGGACTTAATAAAACCAGCTATTCCATTAAGGGATCATTTACCTGCTCATCCACCACTGTGATATATGCCATCATGTGCCAACAATGAATGCCCCTTCACATATACATCAGACAGACTGGACTCTCTCTGTGCAAAAGAACAAATGGGCACAAATCTGACAACAGAAATAAGAACATTCAAAAACCAACAGGAAATCACTTTAATGTCCCAGGCTACTCGGTAATGGACTTATCTGTATATGTTCTCAGGCACATTTACTCAAGATCAATGCTTCAAAGAGAGACTTCAGAGTTAGAATTCATATGGAAATTTGATGTCATCAACCTGGGTCTCTATGAGAGTATGAACTAGCTCTCCCATTACAAACATTAAACTTTAAGTTCCAAAGGGACAGCCGTGTTAGTCTAGTAAAGCAAAAAAAGCAAGGAGTCTTGTGGCACTTAAAGACTAACAGATTTATTTATCACATGAGCTCTCGTGGGAGAATATCACACACTGTCGGACCCTTTGAAGAAGGAGAGCTTACGGAATCTTCAGTGTGGAAATGCTAAAGAACATCCCTGCCATGGGTCTAGATGATGAAGATGTCATCAGTATAGCGTAAGTAGAGGAGAGGTGCTTTGGGATGAGACTTGAGGAAACCTTGTTCTAAGTCGCCCATAAAAATGTTGGCATATTGTGGGGTTTGCGGGTACCCACTACAGTGCCACTGACTTGGAGGTATAAATGATCCTCAGATCTGAAATGGTTGTGGGTCAGCACAAAGTTCAGTCACAAGCTGTGCTATGGCATCATCTGGGATGGTTCTTCTAATAGCTTGTAATCCATCCTTGTGTGGGATGTTGGTGTAAAGAGCTTCTACATCCATAGTGGCCAGGATGGTGTTTTCAGGAAGCTTGCCACCTCTCCTCTACTTATGCTACGTGGATGACATCATCATCATCTGGACCTATGGCAGAGATGCTCTTGAAGAGTTTCACAGAGATTTCACCAATTTCCACTCAAGAATCAAATTGAGCTTGGAACATTCCACACAGGAGATCCACTTTCTGGACACTACAGTACAAATTAGGGATGGACACACCAACACCGCTCTATACTGAAAACCTACTGATCAGTATAGTTATCTACATCCCTCGAGCTTCCATCCTAAACACACCACACAATTCATTGTCTACAGCCAAGCCCTAAGATATAACTGCATTTGCTCTGATTTCGCAGACAGAGACAGACGCCTTCAGGATCTCTATCAAGCTTTCTTAAAACTATGGTACCCACCTAGAGAAGTAAAGAAACAGATTGACAGAGCTAGACGGGTACCCCGCAGTCAACTCCTACAAGAAAGGCCCAAAAAAGAAAACAATAGAATGCCACTGGTCACCACATACGACCCTAAAGTCAGACCTCTACAACAGATCATTAAGGAGCTCCAGCCTATTTTAAAAGATGACCCCTCACTCTCTCTAGCCTTGGGAGACAGACCTCTCCTTGCCTACAGACAACCCCTGAACCTTAAACAGATGCTGACCAGCAACTACAGACCTAACAGCAGAAACATTAAAGCAGGCCAGATCCCTGCAACAAACCACGCTGCCAACTCTGTCCACATATCTGCACTAAAGACACCATCACAGGACCTAATTAAGCCAGCTACTCCATCAAAGGGTCTTTCACCACATCCATGAATATGACTTACGCCATTATGTGCTGGAAATACCCCCATGCCTTATAGATTGGACAAACAGGACAGTCCCTACGCAGAAGAATAAATGCACACAAAACTGACATCAGAAATCACAACACAAAAAAAGAAAAAGAAAAAAAAAAAGAAAAACAACAGTTGCTGAGTACTTCCATCTTCCTAATCACTCCATTGATGGTTTGTTAATGATGGTCCTCAAGAAAACAATGGGACATCAAGACTTCAAAGAGAGAAAGCTGAAATTCAAATAATATGCAGATTAGATTGTGTGAAAGCTGGGCTGAATCATAACTATGGATTCTTTTCACATTATAACAGGTAATTTGACTTCACCCTCCCTCTGTGACCTGTTTCCTAGAGTCTGAATCCTTACAAATGCTCTGATTAGCTGTTGCAGTATGACCTGATCCCATGTCTTACAGTCCCCTGCATTTATTCTCATCCAACTTTGTAAGTTCCCCCTCTTCAAAGTGTCTGACAAGTGGGATTTTCTCCCACGAAAGCTCACGCAATAAATAAATCTGTTAGTCTTTAAGAGCCACAAGACTCCTTGTTTTTTGTTTTTTTTTTTTCCTCTTAACTACTTTATACTTCTATCTATTCATAGAATACAGGAAAGAATTTTTTTTTTTGTGCCTACTCCAGCCCCTAGAGTGGGGGTTGGCAAACTGTGACTCGAGCTCCATGCCGCTCTTTAGCTGACCCCCCACCAGAGCTGAATTAGTGCGGTCCTGGGGCTGGCCCAGGCTGCCCTGTTTTGGGGCCCTGGCACTGCCCCCGCCCTCCTAACACACAGGCCAGAGGTAACCACACCAAGGCCCTGGTGCTGTGGGGATGGCAGAAGGACCAAGGCCAAAGGTTGTGCTGCCCTCCCTCTGTCCGGCTGCTGATACAGAGCAGCATTCCTGGGTGCCCCGCCTGCCCCCAGTCAGCTGCCCCTCCCCAGAGAGCAGAGAGTGGCCAACACAGGGCTGCCACTTTCAAGGGCAGGGCCCTGGTGTAGGCCCATTCTGTGGACTTCAGGCTGCTTCACCCCTGGCTCCCCCAGCACTGAACAGTGCCGCTCCAGGGCATGGGAGCCAAAAGGCTCAAAGTCTGCAGAATGGGCCCACTCCATGGCCCCACCCCCAAAAGTGGCAGCCCAGTGTTAGTCCCCTTCTACCTCCTGGAGCAGCCAGCCAGGGGCAAGTGGGGCAGCCAGGAACACTGCTCTGTATCAGCAGCAGACTGGAGGGCGGCATGGCCTCTGGCCCCAGCCGCTCCTCTCCCCCAAACACAGCAAGGGGCTGTGGCATGGCTGCCTGGCTGCCTCTAGCCTGTGTGGTGGAAGGACAGGGGTGGCACTGGTGCCCCGAAACTGGCTACCCTTGTCCAGGATCCCCTAATCTGGCCCTAGTGCTGGGTCTAGCCAGGTGCCCCCCTGCAGCCTGGCAGAGGCTATTTGGCACCCTAGAGGCTGTCAAAGTTGCTGCCCCTCCCCTCCGTATCCCTCCTCCACCCAGAGCAGGAGGGGTCTCAGCCACTGGGACCCTTCCTGCCCTGTGTGTGGGGAGGCTTCACAGGACCGTGGGAGGCAAATGTGTCTTCCCCAGCCCCCGTGCCAAGATAGCCTCTGTCTGCCACTGGTGGTAGGGGGTACTGTCCTGGGGCTGGGAGGGGAATGCCAGGATGGCCAGCAGTGTGGGGGGGAAGGGGGCAGTGCTGCTGGGAGCCAGAAAGGCCAGCCTGGCTCGGATGGGGGGAGACACCAGGAAGTGGAAGGGCTAGCCACGTGGGGCTGGGCAGGGAGGAGGGGCAGCCATGCAGCAGGGGGAGTGTGCTAGGCCAGCTGTGCAGGGAGGTGGGAGGGTGGCACTGTCCGGGATCTGGAAGGCCAGCTGTACAGAAGGAGAACTGCTGGGAGCTGATAGGGCCTGCTGGGCATGGGAAGATTACAGAAGCCAAAAGAGCTGGCTATGTAGGGCCAGCCAGCGGGCCCAAGTCAGGTCTGCTTCCAGACTGGGTGAGGAGGGGAGGGTAAGGAACTGCAGCTAGGTCAGGTTGGGGGGGCATGTGGAATGGTGAGGAGGCACAGCTGGGTTGAGCAAAAGTTGGGGTGTAGGGGGCCACACCTGGGTCAGGTGAAGCTGAGTCAGGGAGCCTGGATGAAGGCTGCAGCCAGACCTGGCAAAAGGCAGCCAGGGGAGGTGAGGAGCCACAGCTGGCCAGCCAGATGAGAGCAGGGGATGCACCTCGGGTGTGCAAGCAGATAGGGGGCACAAGGGGCCACAGCAGGCAGGCAAGAGTGGGTGGCAGGTGAGAGTGGGAGCTATACACCTGCTGGAGAAGGGGGGAGGGAAGGCCACAGCCCTGCAAGGGAATAGTGTGGACGACAGCAACAGAACTACAGCCGGGCCAGAATGGGGGGGGGGGCTTCAGTGTGCCAGACGAGAGCAGAGGGTAGGAGCTGCTGCAGCTAGGATGGGGGGAAGGGCTGAAGCTGTGCAGTGCAAGAATGGGGGCTGCAGACAGGTTGGGGGGGGACAACAGCGAGGCTGGACAGGGGGGTGCTGCAGCATGCCATGCCAGAGCAGGGGGAGGGGCTGCAGCTGGGCAGTGAGAGGGACGGGGTTCAGCCATGCTGTGCAAGGGGGGCAACAACTGGGCTGGATGGGGGAGGGGCTGCAACCAGGCTGGTGGAGGGGCACAGCTGTGCTTAGTGAGAGCTATATCTGTTGCAGCTCTCAAAATACTTTAAACAAAACAAAACAAAACACAAAACAAAAAACAAAACAAAACAAAAAAACCCCCCAAGGCTCTTCTTGTCTTTTGGGTTGCCAACTCCTGTCCTAGAGACTTCATCTGGAGCTGGCTTGGACCTCTTTGTCTCCTCTCTCTTTTGGTGCCTTCTGAGTGGTGTGGAAATTTGCATGACTTGGGATATGATACTCTAAGTCCTCTGTGCACATACAATTATTATTTAATTTCACTTATAGGTTTTCTATGGTGCTTACTACTAGACTAGCTCACAGCACCTCACAAGAACTCCTCAGAGATAAAGAAGGATTATCTATCGCTCCATTTTACAGGTGAGGAACTGAGACAGAAAGAAATTAAGTGGCTACTCTGAAGTCATTCAATGAGTCTGTAGCAAAACTGTAAACCAGAAACCAATCACAAGAATAGCATCTTCTGTTAAATCAAATGAGAGTTCTATATGGAGAGGGTTTATATGATCAGGCCCTTGTTTCGTATTTTTTTATTTTTACTGTGCACCAGCATAACAGTTGTTGGCAGCACAGCTCTAGAAAAGGCAGGAAAGGTTCTGCTCTTAGTTACATCAGTGGAACTCTGCAATAACCCCATTGAGCCCAATGAACAGTTCTATGGGCACAGCACGTGGTCATAGGCTTTTGAAGTTTAGCAAGGACATACACTCTGGATCAGAGATGTGCCTTTCCATGATCTTGTCATCTTTTTAGATTTGACCCAGACAAACTTTTTTTTAAATTTACCTCAGCCAAGTACTAGTTTCACAATATTTTTTCATTTCCCTCCCATGACCTTTTAACTACTCTGCACAAATATCACTGTTTATGGGAAGAGGAATTTCTCATTTCTAAATATTTTTTCTCAGTGTTCTATTGATTCAGGGTACATAGATATATAGTAAGGACATCTACTACTATGGAGTAAATAGTTCCATATGATAGCAGCTTTGTTTTATCATCTCTCTTTAAATAGCAAATTGTATTAAAAAGCTAACATTCATTTATTGCATGAGCTTTCGTGGGAGAAAATTATTTTCTCTCATGAAAGCTCACGCAATAAATACATTTGTTAGTTTTTAAGTGTCACAGGACTCCTTGTTTGTTTTGCTGAACTAGACTGACAAGGCTACCCCTTTGGAACTTACTAAAAAGCTGTTAACTGTTGCAACATGAAGCACTTTCAAGTGAGAAAAAGCTAAAGTTTAATTTTGCTGTCTTGGAGGCACATATCAACAAAGCCTTTAATTGCCACAAGCCTGTGTCAATTAGGGGCAGTTTGAAGAGTGAATGAGGCAGGGATACTCAGTGAGTAAGGCGGTAGTCCGGAGGCTGAAATCAGTGACCTCACAATGAGGAGGCTGGACACTGTATAATGAATGAAGCAGGAAATCACAAACTGCACAGTGAGGATAAAAATGAATACTGAACGGTTAGTTGCCTTATTCATGTCACACCATCCAACTAGTGTTCTGGATGAAGCAAGGGTCCTGTGGCATAAAACAGTAAGTGGTCTCTGGGATCAGGATCAAGGTAATTTGAGAGAGTAGAAGTTATTTAAATATTTGATATCTGTACTGCTCCTTCAAGTCAAATTTGTACTAATCTGAATCATCAGAGTCTATGGACAAGGATTCTGACCTACTAATCCGTACCAGGGCACCTTCTAAATAGTTTTGAGACACATTTATCCAGCCAATGTCAAGGGGAATGCATGTTGCTGACCAAATGTAGTACCTGTCCTGTACATAGAGGACATCTGTCCCCAAGGCTATCAAACATGGCAGCATCTATTACCACTAAATTCTTTTTAAAATGAAAAGCAAATGAAAAGGATTAATACTACTGATGTATATATCTCGGTATAACTTTCTAGGACAAATCTTTCAGGTCTCAATTTAGCATGGTTTTTACATGTTTCCTTCCCTGGTTTACATATTAATGGAATCAGTGTCATGGCCTGCCCTTACAGTAATTATTCAAAACAGATCTACAGTATAGCTGTGGCAACTGGCCATTCTACAACACTACAGTAATTGTTTTTAACATAACAGTGTATCAACAGTGGGGAAGTTTCAGAGGTCACAGTGGAATTTGTGACTGCTATTCTGAAGGGTAGGGGAATCACTGTCTCCCTTTCTCAGGGCTGTATGATACTGTTTATAAACATGTCTTAATGATTATTAGCACTCTGCTCCAACTTTCCTCTCTTCCTTATACAAATACCAAATAAATACAGCCTCGGCATAAAGGCCATCAATCTATGTGCTCAATTCCCCATGATCCTAAAGTCCTTCTGGGGACAAGCTAGTGATTTAGCTCCAAGTTCCTGTAAGCTGTAGCAAATTCTTCTGACCTCAATCAGTGCTAATGTGACACAAGCCCTTGCCCTACTTAAATGGAGACCCATATCTCAAGAAACTGAATCCAACTCAGTGGATTTCAGTGGGAGCCACTTGGAGTTTTTATAAACTGCACTCTATTCTGGCCCTGGAGAGCCCTTTATATATTTCATTGGTCTCCCTTCTGAGCTCTTTAGGGCTTGGTAGGAACATCAGCTAGAGTCATGGTATCCTGTACATGCCTCGGGACTCTACCCTTAACAAGACCAAGACCTCTGGCCAGTGTCAGATAATCTGTCACTATAAGCTGCTTGTATCCAAGCCAGATATTTATTGCTATTGATCTGCTTGGTCCTAGAGAAAGACTTTTGTTCTCTCCGCCCAGGACTTTGACCTCAATTAAGTTATGAATTTCAATCCGATAGACTGCTCCACTTACCCTGCTGCTCTCCCTGACTGGATTAATTAGAATTAGCTAGGCCAGGAGTCACCCCGAGCGTCTCATGGATCATGTTATTTTAATAATAAATAAAGAGATGGCAGCAATGTACAAGGAAGGATTTTGAAAGATTGCTCATCTAGGAGCATCATTCAGAACCTGTCAATATCAATTTCTCTGAGTTTGATTACCTCATTTACTTCTTTTTACTTCTCTTCATTAATTAAAGTTTTATCCCTCATTACTTCAGCTCCCAAAATGTGCCCTTCCTATAAAGGAATGAGAGTGGCACTTGCTTTCTAGCACCGTTTTTTACTGTATTCCAAAGTTTTATTAGCATAGCTCATGAAAATGATAGCAATAATGATACAGTCATTAAGCATTTAATTTAATAAGAGTGCTGAAAAAACACACTACAGAAGGGGGGGAAATGGAAAGGGGGTAAGAGCAGCCATGTGGGTAGCTATGAATTATTATAAAGCATCCAACACAGACTTTTTATACAGTTAGTTAATTGGCTGGTAGAAAAAATTGAATGCCTCCAAGAAAGTAACATCTAACCCTGGAGAGAAAGCATATATCGATCAATATATTTTCTGACATCCTCAATAGTGCCTGTCGAATATTCATAAAATGGGCTGAAAACCAGAGGAACTCAATTGGCTAGTGGAAGTTTGAACCACATGGGTCAAGACTTGTTCGCTACATTATCCTTATTACATCTCCTTCCATATAAAACCAATCACACACTTCAAGAAGTCAAGTTACACAGGATTATGCTGAAATGGAATTGTCTCAACCAGTCAGATCACAGGTGCTACAGAGTTACTGACCCATAAGTGCACAGTTATTTATCAATTATGCAGTTCTTTGTACTTGATAAGATAGAAGGAAAGCTAGGTGATTTGCATAGCAGTTCATTTATTTTTCAATAACAGCACAATTATGAACATCTCCATGCTCAGATTTCCAAATGGATGGCCCCAAACCAAATATGGCTGTCTCAGCTTCTGCCAACCACACCATTATCATCTCAACTAATGCCAGGTATTCAATATAACTTAGTGTTTAAAAAGCCAATTATTACAGTTTAAGCCCTGTGGTGAGAGGACTGTGGTCACATTTCAGTAGGAAATTCTATCCTGAGATGATAAGCTCTTCAGCTGTTTGATTTAGGACAGGTTATAAACTTCTACAGAGAATATCCTGAAGTGGTCACTTCTTGCATAGTTGAGGCCCTGGTGTTTTGCAATTCAGGCCCCTTCTTAAAGCCAGGTACCAATCCCTGGTATTATTACTTCTGCCACACTCACTTCACCTTTAGCTTTACATAGAAGCCAAACAGTAAGAATTAATTATGACTAGCAAAAACCTTATTTAAAGAAAAAAATCTAAAGGAAAACCAACAAGCATGGTAAAGGAATTTAAAGTGACAGAAGAAATTATTTGAATGAAAAAAAGAGATTAAATTTCTATGTAAAATGAATAGAAAGGATCAGCATGGTATTTTCTCAGTTCCAAAGGGGCAGCCGTGTTAGTCTAGTAAAGCAAAAAAAGCAAGGAGTCTTGTGGCACTTAAAGACTAACAGGTTTATTCATCATTATAACAGGTAGTTTTACTTCACCCTCACTCTGTGTGCTGTGTCTTAGAATTTGAATCCTCACAAATGTTCTGATTTGCTGTTGCAGTGTGACCTGATCCCATGTCTTACAGAATTGGGTGGGAATAAATGCAGGGGAGTGTAAGGTCCACCTCTTCAAAGCGCCTGAAGTGGGATTTTCTCCCACGAAAGCTCATGCAATAAATAAATCTGTTAATATTTTCTCAGCGTGGTTTCTTGAATCATCAAGCAGTTGTTTACTTTGATTCAAACACTTCAAGAGAAGAGTCAATCAGATATGAATAAAGGCTATATTTGGATAGTAAGACCATCCAGTCCACAATGGACCCCTGTAAAACAAGCACCTTTAGGGCAGGAGTTGGTAACCTTTAAGAAGGGCAGCACACAATCTCCTCCCCGCCCCTTTCCCAGGGCTGGCAAACAAGTTGGCAGCAGAGACAGTTTGCAGCCCCCTTCCGGCATCAGGGGATTGGTGGCATGCCAGGGTGTCATGTGCTGCTCAAAATCAGCGTACGTGCCACTCAAAAATTAGGTAGACACAGTGGCACATTTTAACGTCACTGAAATTCTTCTGAGAGGGACACAGAGAGGCCAAATGGCAAAAATGCTCAGTGTTTTAGGAACTGCCCCTTTGTAAGCAGAAACTGTTGGCAAGTATAGCAAAGGCAGTTCCTCTAGTCCTGTGAAGTGAAACTTGGAATTAAGGAAACATCTGCAGCTGCAGACTGCATCTATGACTATACACTCATTTGGGGGGGGGGGGGGGGGGAAAAAAAAAAGACTCAGCTGCCAGCAGCAATCTTTGTTTTCACACCTGACTTTTTCTAGGCTGGGAACACCTGGGGGAGGTTTAAAAGCATTTTAAACAATGGCTTCACAAAATTAGACAGGTGATTCGCCACATGCATTTTCAGATGACCCCAAGACTTAGGGAAAGTGGGGGATGGGAGCAAAAGGGTGCTGAAATCTTTCACCACACTGAGATAAATAAAGCACGTTAAAATATTTCAAAGCACTTGGTTTGATTTAAGCAAATGCAAACCACACAAGGCCTCACTGCCCAGAGATTTTGATTTAGTTTTTTAAAAATGCATTTAAGACAAATACTTGGACATTTGATATAGCTTTAAGGCCTTGATCTTGAAATTCCTTGCCAGATGGAATGAGGTGGAAGGGCTGGTGGGTGGGCTCCAGCACAAGTGCATGCAGATACTATGTACACAGGCATGTAAGGTTAATCTCTGTGCACAGCCCAGTGGATTGAACATTAATTCTCAAGTCTTCTATGTCTGCTGCCTTCCTCATAAGTGTGCAGATAAGGTGTGGGAAGGCATAAATGGGGTGACATAAGCTTAACTGTGATCATCATTCTAAACAGCAGCTTAGCTACATGTCTCCTCTTTGGCCTTTCTGCTACTAGGCAGCAGTCACATGGCCACCATGCAACAGCTCTCATTAACAGAGGATCAGGTTCTGTGTGCTCTGTCCTGGTCAACACTTTTTTATAGGTTCAACACTCCCTGTCCACACTGCAAAATCAACCCATCACAGTAACACAATTTTCTGCCTCTGCATGGGCATCTAAAGGGGAAGAAGTCACAAAGAGCTGCTTCTCCTTTGTCTCAGCATCACACTACACTCAAGCTAGGTGCAGTGATGGTACTTGCATCCCATACAAGGTTAAAACAAATCCTGTTTTCAGTGGATGCACAGAAGCAGGAAGGAGGCAAACTCAAGTCCATGCAACCATTTGACTCCAAGACAGTGCTGCCTAGGCACAGGAATGTAGAGTACATGGAAACAAGTTGTGCTGCCTGAGGTTATGCTCCCTGATACCTCAAGAGACACTGTGCCTTTCTCAGATATTATGCCAAATAGAGCTTCCATTGCAAGCTCTTCCTATCTCACACTATGCTGGGGAAGTGCCTCAAAAGGAATGACAGAAAATAGAAGTGGGCAGTGTTATCCAAGGAACAAACCAGAATGGGAAGGTGAAACAACCTGTCTGAGGACACATGAGGCTTACAATTTTAGTTGGCCATATTCCTGGAGGTTTCATCCTATGACATAACCTTTAAAGAAAGATTAATCTTTAATTCATGGAGGCTCCAAGACAATCCTGAAGGGTTTGCAGGCCTAGGTCACCCAGCAAGTCAGTGGCAGAATGGGCAATGGAATTTGGAAACTCATGGCTCCTCTGCCTGACTGGCACTTGTTTCTCTGGACAAAACTTCTTCTCTCTTCCACTAGCATTTCCAACAGCATTATAATTACCTGACACTCCTAGCTTAGTTATCTCAAAATCTTAATTTCAGTTTCTGTAAGCATTGTTAAGCACAGAGGCAGCAGAGAGGGCCCAAAATGGCTCTTCTTAGCTCTTAGATATATAAGAACTTTTGGGGTGGGGGCATGGATGGAGATGAGAGAGAGATTTGTGTGGCAGGATAGTTTGGGGAGAGGGGGGTGCACCAAAAATCCAGAGATTAAAGCGGTTTTGATACCAGTCAAATTTTAGGCCTAGATTATCCGAAGGTAGAGAGGGGCCTGCAGTCCTGCCTCAAAGTACCACAGAAGGGTTGTAGATCATTTGACCTTCCTGGCTCCCTTTCATCCAAATAGCACACAAGGACAGGGGAAGTCTATAAGAGAAGAGAGGCTATTTGGGGACACTAGATTTTGGGTAAAGTCAGGCTTCATAAATTTGGATAAACATCCAAGCCTTCTGAAATTGATCTGAACCTCAAACTTGTTGAGTTCCTGATAATTAAGTTACTCAGCTTAAAAATACAATTCTCCAGAAGGCACACACAACCTTCTGCTAGTAGGGAAGCTAGTGACCCCTAGATTATTACAGAATTATTCCTGGATTTACTTGTAACTATAACTGTATAGGGGAATGGGGGAGGGACGACATGTGGATACATAAACTCCCACTAAAACAATTAAGAAAACACAGCTTCTGTCTTGTGAAAGACTGCTTCTTCTTTGCAATGTGATGCTGCCTGCCACCATACACAGACTGCCTGCTCAACAGTGCCAACAGTTTTGCTGCATACAGCAGTCTGACAGTGACTAGGAAGCAGCAGGTGGAAATACGAATTGTACATAGTAAACTGTGAGATGCAAAAGAGGATGCACCAAAATCCAAATCCAGCACTTTTGGAAGAACAAACCCTTTCTCTAAACCATCTGTAGATGCTGTTTAAGGCATATTCAGAAGCTGGAGAATATACTGATGTAAATCTCTGCATCACTCACATGATATTTGGTTCTGGCAGAAATGTGTGAACATTTTATAAATGTTTCCGCTGTAAGGGATTTTTCTCTCAGGAGGTAAAAACAGCATCTGCTGAGTGGTGACCACTTAGCATTCAACCTGCTGCCAACCTACACTGAACAGAGATCTGCAGGAAAGACATGGAGCTGCGCCACTTCCAATAACTGTGTGACTGGCACCAAGTCAATGCTTTAATGTAGAAAGCTACCCTCTATCCCTGAGCAGATCTTTCCTTTCTTTTGGCTAATGGATTTCACACCCACTGGCAACAATGTCAAGAGTGCAGGAGTATAAGACTGCCGAGCTTGCTGAGTGCTGCTTATCAGAGCTTATTTGGGGAAGTTCAGGGTGAGGAGGAAGGGAGAAGAAAGAAGCTGTCTTGGACTATAATTTTACAGGTAAAAGTTGCTCTGATTATTGGTAATTGAGTGCCACTGACTCTGCTTTCCCATTGCCCTCCACCCATTAGCTTCAACAGTTACTTGCAAATACACCATTGTGCCATAATGCTGGTAAACTCTGCAGTATTAGCAACCTCTTTCTCCCGCTGACGTCTGCAAGCCCCTCAGTAGCAGCTGACATTTGCAGGAATGGCACCTTCTAGCTTGACTCCTCTATGCTTTTGGGGAAGATAGCAACTGCAGAAGCATGACTATAAACAAGGCTTAGGCATTTTTACCACTGTATTACTAAGACCTGCATTAAGCAGGGCTGAACGCCACAGTGGTTGAACTGCTGATGCCTATCTATAACAGGGCCCTCCACTGACGGCACTATGCTGCTGGTGATCAATAGTCATATTCTCACAAAATACTAGTGCCTCTGACTCTTAACCTTAAGTTTCATCTCCTCAAAACCACCCTGATGTTCACAAGTGCATGGGGAAATAGGGCACATGATATAGTTAGCACAGGGGCTAGGGAAAGAGATGCTTTCCCACCAATGCCAGCTACTCTTTAAAATCTACACTGGTGCTTCCTACACATATCCAGATCATTACAAGATTTGAATGTCAAGCAGCTTATGCATCTCACTACTATACAATTCAAAGATGGAGGACTGAAAGAATAGTGGCACAACAGCCTTTCTAAAGCACTGCAGTACAATGGAAAAACACAACAGAAAAAAATAAACTAATTTTTGACATATCCATCATTTCTACTTCATTTCTGGCTAATAGTGGAAATTAGTCTTCAGATAGTTGATAAAATCAACCTGTCTGTGCTGGGTTAGTACCATGATTTGCAGCCAGGCAACTACTTCTACTAAAATTGATTTTCCTTTTTGGCAACCCATAGGCCAGTCAATAATAATGTTATTTGAGAAGGACTGAGTCATGAGGGAGATGAACCTTCCCTGCCATTTATTATGTTTGTATTGTCTCCATTTGAAAAGAGTTTTTCAGTAAGAACGTGCAAGTAAGGTATTACAAAGGGATAGCTACTCAGTCTCCTGATATCTTGAAGCCTTCTGCTTCAAAAGCATGTTAGCATTCAATTTGACAGAAAATAAGGAAGCCCCTGATCTGTAAGAGGAAGGTGGCAAGGGCTATGACAGGACAGTCAAAAGCTTTTCATTCTGCTAATCAAGCAAGCCCAGCGGCCCACCAAAAGTGTAGTGCTCAAAGATGGGATTGGGAGGGAGAGGGAGTACAGATGTTTGCCACCCTGCTTTGGCTGGCTAATCTTAGAGGTCTTTCAAAGCTTCCATGCATGAGCCTGACTGTGAGAAAGAAAAACTCAAAGGGAATGGCTGTTTTTCACTTGCTGCAATAACATTAAGCAGCGGCATTTTAAGCAACCTTGCCACCTAGTGTAGCGCTCTGAAATACCATGCAGGAAACCCAGGTTCTATCTTGGTACTGATTTCCTGAAGCTAAATGGTAAGAACCTAAAGACTTCTAAAGCATCATACTCAGGTGCTGGTGGAATAGGAAGGAAAGGAAATATTTGTCATTATGCATTAGCTGTGCCTCCATCCAATTCTGATGCCATCAGTGAAGACTAGCCCCTAGAGATGAGTACTCTTCTCTAGTGTTCCAAAGAGTGGGCCCAGGCATGCTGCTGACTTTCAGCCTCTCACACCATCACATGATGGCAAAATACAGTATTACTGTTTTTTGTTGAAATAATGGAGAATCTGAAAAACATGAGTTAATGTTTGATTTGTATGGTAATCTGCTTAGCTTTGTCTTGGCTTTTCATGGGAGATGGTGTTGTGCCCATACTTCCTGTTGACTAGAGGAAACTAAGAGAACATATTCGTCAATAACTCTAACACACAAACACATCTATTGGAAGAAGGATGGAAAAATGACATCAAAGAAAAGGATATAAAGCTGCCAGACAAAGGTGCAGAAAGTTCCCTAGTCAGTGGCTCAGAGTAGGACCCAGCGCAGAACAGAACAGAACTCTGAAGCTATAAAGAGCAGAACTTCGCAAACGCTAAGTTTCTGTATGGAATAATTTTACTTGACCTGATGTTACCTGAGCTCATGTAATGAGATTCAATCCACCCTCCAATTCAGTTTGAGATAAAAATATAGAATTTTTGCTGTGCTAAAAGATTCATACCTAGTCTTCATCTTGCTTTCCCTCACTAACCTACACGAAGCTACAGCCTATAATTTCTATACGACAGCATACATACACTACTGTTCACAACTCAGTAAATAGCCAATATTTGCCCAGTACAGAAATATCAGCTGAACAGCAAGACTCCCATTCTCTTATTGCATTTATATTACCATCATGAAAAAAGCTGTTTGTCATGCTCTCTGTCATTTGGCCGATTATTAGATCAGAATTCACTTAATCTTTCTTGAAACTGAACAAGAGCAAAACCTAAATGCTTCAAGCTATATCACCCCATGTAAAAGAAGACAAGTCAGTTTTGATCTCTGGCACTGATGCTTCATAAATACAGAATCCACATTTTCCAAACAACTCCATTTTCCTTATTTTTGTAAGACAAGATATTCTCTTCAACAGAGTTTCTCAGTATTTCCATTACAGGAGACTCTTTTTCAGGCTCAGACCTCCCTGAGATCCCATTCCATTAGGGACGCTGGAATACCAGGATGGCTATGATCTCTTGAAACCTGTTTGCAATCACCAGGTTGAGAGCCCCAGACCTTCTACACCAACAGGCTGTAAATAACCTGCAAAGAGGAAGCCGTGCCCAGAAACACCACACATCTATAGATTGATTCATTCCTTCTTACATTTTAAGGCAAGAAAGGACCATTATGATCATAGTCTGACATCCTGCATTGCACAGATCACCTGCCCTATTAAGAATAGGCTCCCCTTTTTCATCACTTAAGTATTAAAAAAGTACAGATTTTTCTAAATGTAACATCTCAGCACTAGGAAGCTGCTGGGGGGGAAGACCTCTCTGTTCCAGCACATTTCCAAAACACCCCTACAGCCACCCACTTAGAAATGGCCTCTGGCTCTGAGGATTTAGGTAATTCGATTACATCAACGTCCCTTTTCAACATAAAGCAAGGAAGTCTGTTGTGCTTCTGCATCCCTCCCCTATGTCAATCACTTATTGCCTCTTTTCAAACATACTATTAAAGCTAATTATGGCCAATCAAAGAACTCGATGGATGCAGGCATTCAGTGAACAGCAATGAACTGTCTCTTTAAACCCATAGCATCATTGCTTAAAAAGGACAGTGATTCTAGTACTGTACCCCAGAAGCATGAGAGCATTCTCAAAGTTTTGAGACCGGATTCTGCTCTGCTTTATGCATGCTACAGCACCAAACAGCACCATGGAATTTCTCCCCTCCTACCTGGTTCAAAAGCATCAGTGTATGTAACGAAATAATAAAACAAATCTTTACACTTCTATAGCATCCCAAGATCTCAAAGTGCTTTACAAAGATACCTATTGTTCACATTTCAAATAAATAAATAAATAAAAGGAGAAATGGGAAACCAGTGAGTTTGTAAAACTGGCTCCAAGTCACCTATCTACTTAATGTTAAAACTAGTAAAACCAGGTGTTCTAGTGATCATTCCCCCCCACCCTTGCTCTAAGGCCATGTCTACACTAGAAAATTGTTCCGCAATAAATCTTGGCGCTATAATGAACATGTTGCATTTCTAATACAATTGTGTGTTCACACTGTACTCCTTTTAACACGAAGGAGTGTCCACACTGCTCTTTGCATTTCTGCAAGAAAGAGCATTGAATTGTGGGCACCTATTCCACCATGCCATGCCACTCGCTGGCTCCGAGTGCTAGGAATCCTGGGTAGAAGGAGAAGAACACTGACCACTGTGGGTAAATTTACAAGTTCCCCTGGGATGCTGTGTTACCTTGTCATCATTCACTTTAGCTACTAGCAACTCATGCCCTTCGTCAACATTGCCCCAAGAAAACAGAAAAAAATTCAGAAGTTCCCAGGACTCACAGAAGGGAGGGGCTAGTTGCACAGAGCAGCAGAGTCCAAGCAGATGACCAGAGTGATCAGGCTTGCAATTCTGGGACATTTCCAAAGGCCACTTATTGCAGAAGAAAATTCCGTTAGCATTCACACACACTTTATAGTACAAGAGCTGTTCCTTAATAAGTGTTATGACTCTCTCAAAGGTGATCATATTGTTCTGGTATAACAGGGCACTTGTAAAGCAAGAAGGAGCATTCAGTTGTATATGGTGGGCTTATTATTCTGCATTAAGATGGCTTATTCCACAATAACTCACTAGTGTGTACAAGGCCTCAGTCTAACCACTGTACTATAATGCTTGAGTTCTGTGAGCGACATTGAAGGAAAAAAAAAAACTTGCAGTGCCTACCTAATGAAAAAGCACAAAAGGAGCTTAGATTGAAAACACTGCAGAGAAAAAATAAAAAAGGAAAAAAGCCTATCATATAAGCTTTGCTCTCTACTCTCTGTTGCTGTCACTCTTGTGTTCCCACATCTGTATTTTATATTGTCTGTATACCACATTACTGCATATATGAAAGAAATAGGAAGGTATGTCAAGGCAATCCTTATAGCCTCAATTCTTTGCAACCCACACATAGTGAATATGGTAATACATAGGAGCAGGTGTTTAAAAATTTATGGCTTATTTGGAAGCATAACTTTTTTTCCTCTCTCTCTTTTTGATTGCTCTATGAAAGAATTCCCTATATTCATTTTTAGACAATACTTACTTCTGGTGCAGATAAAAAGTAAACACTGGGTCATGAGATCCTGAAAATGTTATCACAATTATAAAAGGCTGAAGAGAGAACTAAAATTAAAAAAAAAAAAAAAACAAACCAACAAAACAAAACAAAGAATTGTCCGCCTTCTCTAAGAATACATTTTTGTGCAAACTGAGACCTTTTAAAAAAAGTCTCCTTTATCATCTTTTTTTTTTTTTGGGGGGGGGGGGGGGTTAAAAAATTCATTTTGTTTAATTAGAATTTATAAAATTTTTTTTACTGGCCAAAAATAATCTGGTTAGAAAGAAAATGTGCAATACATTTCAAAAAGGGGGGGAAATAATAGGAAATGAAGATACAGAAAAAATATGGATTATCCTCCTTCAATCCTGTCCCCCTGACCTAAAGTCATACTTTTACAGCAAAAGATGCTCTTGGTGCACTAAGAGGAACAAGATACAAACATTGAAAAGAGATGAATTTTCAGGGACCGTTACTCCATTACTTCAAACAGCTGGGGTCACAGGGTAAAGTACACAGGAAAAAATGTAATCCCAGTTCCCCCAGTTTCAAGATCGTGTTATTTATAAACTTCACAGTCTGACAAATCACACATGACTAGGCTGGTGGATGTGGTGTCTAATCTGATCTTGGCTCATCTTAACAAAACCATGGCTATAAGTCCAGCATCATTCAAAATAATTATCAATCTCTTCTCCATAAATCTACCTTTTTTCCCCCCACAAAGGTCCATACAAGATCCATGAAAAAAAATCCTCAACTAATCTGTAAAACAGAAACTTGAGAATCATATGCACACAGAACCACAGTTCCCAGCCCAACCCTTCCCACTGATTTCAATGGAACCAAGAAAGTTTTTTTTTTTTTTAATGTGGATCCTTTTCGTGGCTCTGTCCATACTATGGCTTGTAATAATATTTTAAACAGTTTTCAAACATGTTTAAAGCTTAACCTAGATACTGCCACTATCAAAATATTACTGCAGCATCAAGAAACCTATAGGAAAGCCTCTAGCACTGCTCCTACCTATCTGAAGTACTTCCAAAGCACTTATCAGGATACTGGAAATCTCACCGGTTTGGGCTAGCATAGTTCTCAAAATACACATAAGCAAACACACAAACTAGACAAGGGAACAATGCAAGCAAGAATCATATTGGAAAATAATTATCAATCATGGTTCTGGAAGAACCATTTTGACATCTATTTCTGAGCATGATCACAGCTAGCAAGGTTCAGTCCTTAATTACAACAGCATTATAAACCCAAATCTCAACTATAAAGCAAGACCCAACTGTAAATCTGTTGAATTTTAAACAATGTCATTTGACGCACCAGTTAGGGTGCTTTGTTTAGGAAATATACTTTTTAATAAATTAACAACATGTTCTGATGTTTGGCAAACTGAGGCTTCTTCCTGCAACTGAATTTTCTTGTTCATTCTTCCAATGTTCTGCTGAAATTACAGAATATTACAGAAATGGAAACAGACTGCCAATTCATTCTATATACACCACCAAACATCTAGTCATCAGAAATATCTCTGGTTTCACCAAACCCAAGTCAGATTTGAACTGATCACCAAGAAGCTAAAGATGTTTTTGCAGGAAGAAACTTCATTTTATAACTGAACAGATATATTGTGTTTTTGTATTTGCTTGTATGGGAATCTATTTTTTATGGGCCTATCCTTCTCATGCGTATCACTTCAGGTGGCCTCCACTATATGAAATACTCTGATAGAATTTGCTGTGTAATCCTGATGTGACAAAGTATGAAGGGTTTGGTAAAGATACAATAGCATGCACTATCAAAATGCAAGTTTTCCGTCCCTTCCTTACCTGGCTGTTAACATCAGCCGCATGCTGGAGCAGCACTGAGACCAGATTCTTGTGTCCTCGGTCACATGCCCAATGGAGCAAAGTCCTGCCCTGGAAATATACAAAAGAAGCAGCCAACTGAAGCTATTGTAAAGAAACTCAAAAATCTTACTACAGGAACCCTGGGTACCACAAACAACTAAAAATTATAAAAGGATAGCCAAAAAAACCACAAGCAGGATGTCCTATAATGTGCCATTCACCGTCACCTGTATGCATATACAGAGAAGTCAGGAGCAATAGCCATGTGTTAGACAAGCAATACAGGGCCTGATTCTGCATTCCTTTTGAACCCAAAACCCATGTGCAAGTCAATAAGAATGTAAGGGTGACTGAAGAAAGCAAGAGACCCAAATGTGGTCTGCCTTCTAGGCAGCTTTAGGGTTTCACTCTGCACCACTGACTTTAACAGGAACAGGGGTTCTGTAAGAGTAACATTTTGAAAGCTGCCTAAGGCATTTGAACACCCGGATCCATTAAAATTAATAGCAACTAAGCATTCAAATCCCCTAGGGGCTTTGCAACTCAGATTAAGTTACCATGATCTGTGCAACAAGGTATTGTCATATCAGAAATATGTAGCTGAATCTTTCTTTTGTCTGTTCCACAATTCTCCCCACACATTTGTGCAACTGAAGTCACTAGGTGCAACCCCAGAAAGGAATTGTAATGATTCTGCCCCCCACCTTAATGCAGGAGATAACCAGTGGAAGGTCAGATCCACCTATTTATCGAGGACTTGGGAAACAAGTAACTCAGCTCTCTTCTGAAAGCCAACTGACAAGCAGCTTAATACCCTGCTATGGACAGGGTAAGGTTGTTATGTTCAGAGAATGGAAGGTGGTTTGTTTTTTCCCCCCTATTAAACTCAAATCTCTGCTCTATGCCAGTTTTTACAGGGATTAAGCAAAAGATGGAATTAAGTCAAAAGGAGCACCTCACAAAAGCCTTTCCCCTCCTTCTATCTTATTACAACTCTTTCTAAGATACCTCTTAATTCACCTAATTAAAGGAGCTAGTCGAAAAAAATGTGATCTGCAGAAGAAAGCAAACAGCAATTTAGAAGTCTTAAGAAGTTTTCCTTACTTTGTCTTTTGTGCTGTAACTGACTTCTCTCTCTACCTGTGAGAGCCTACTTCAAGGGATCATGCACTACATGTTGAAAGAGAGCAGGATAGAAAATGGGGCCATGTAGATGTTCAGTGCACTCTGCCCTAGAAAGAACACTGCTGCATATATTAGCTAGTGGCAATTTCATCACTCTTTGTTCACCCCGAACTACTAAGCAGAAGATGAGTCTATGCCTTGAAGTTCTGGTCTGGAACCGAAACTCATCAAAGTTTGGGGGTGTCCACATACAGAATTTTGGTTCGGCCCAGTAGAATAATAAGGAATAACTGCAAAATCCGGAGTTATTTATTTTGAGGTCTTGGTTTAGGCTCATCTCTGAGAATTATATCAAAAAAGGGCTAATCAAATGCTTGAGCTGTGGGCACAGCTGAATACCAAAACACAGTTCTGCTACATTTTTTATGTGTAATTACTTCGATAGCCACACTGCACATGGAGCTTGGGAAAAGTTACCTTGTTGTCTACAGGCACAGAACCCAAATTTACCCAAAGCCATCACAGAGCCTTTTAATGAGTAGGTCTAAAACATTTCCTATGAACCACAAATGATTTTATGAAACTGGAATCTTTTATCTCAGGGATGGCCAAACTTATGGAACTCAAGAGCCACAGAAGTTGATTATTAAACCTCAAGAGCCACACTGAGGCACATAGCGATACACTTTTATTCACTAAATTGATTTGCTGACGCTCTTCTGAAGCCACACTTTTTCATTCAGGAGCCACATGCAGCTCCTGAGCCACAGTTTGACCATGCCTGTTTTATATCTTCATTAAAAAAAAAAGTAGGTATTTTTAGATGGACATTGTTCTACTCTGGCTATAACTTGTACTTCAGCTAATCCGTAATAACCTACTTGTTAAAATAATTTATCCAGATTTAATATGGTGTGTGACAAACCTGCAAAGAATCATCATCTAAAACTCATGCCAAAATAAAGCAAGAAATCATAAAATGCAGACTTATGACAATTTCACAACAACCTGATTTTTTCCATTGTACCAACACTTGCAGCCCTTCAAAACCAAAATAGGGTTAATTCAGGCTATCACTTGACATATATCTTCTGGCACTGAAATAAGGAATAAAGACAGCAACTCACTAGTCTATTAATAGGGAGCTGTCAGCCAGCTTTCCCAGATGCTGTGCCAAAAATTTACTAGTAGGAGGTGGATAAAATGATACAGGTGACTTAATCTCTGTCACTTTTCATGCTGGATATTTTTCACTACAGTGGCAGATGTAGAACATTATTTTGAGTCAGGAAATGCAATCTCCGACATTAGGGATTAAGCTTTTTACTGCACTTTTTGACCCAGCAAGTAATTAAGTTTTGTAACACATTATTTTAATGGTACACTAATTAACCTTCAATTAGAATGAATTCTCTCACAATTACTTTCTATGAAAGCACAGATGACACTGACATCCACATTAGTATCATTTAATGATTAATGCTCTTATACTCAGCACAATAGTGAAATTCTGGAAAGAGGTGAATAGAATTGAACACATTGGTAAATACTGACAGACATAACATCTTAAATAAATTTCTGATGCACTAACACTTTAGATGTGGGATTTGTACTGAACAGGTAATCCAAATTTTTCTGTGATATAAACATTTATTCCAGAAGACAGCAGCACTTTATTTACAAGGTGCAAAGTACTCATGAATACTTCTTTATGTCATAACTGTAATTATCTAATTGTAGTGGGATAGTATTGTAATTACACAGTAATTACCATGCAAATACAGGACAAAAATATGTTAATTTCTATCATTTAAACCAATGGTTATGTTCTAGATCTGCACCTATATCATGTAGGCCTATGATTGTGTCTCACCTTCAAAACAAAAAGAGTGAGGCTTTGCTAGTACAGGGCTCGGATGAAACTGAAATTGAAAACCCAGCATATTGCAACAGTGGTTCTGGCAGTTTAATAAATTCAGCATTTCTGAATGACTACAGAACCTATGCCCAAGAAGCTGCTGCTGGAGATACTTTCTTCTGGATAAGACATGAAACTGAAATCAAGTGATCATCTGTAATCATTAAAAATTGTACACGTGTGCGCCTTGGTCCAATTTCACTTTGGGTTATTGTGACAGAATATACACCTGTGTCCACAACTTACACACTGTTGTAATAATCTTTGTACCAAGTATGCATTGTGAGATTTCATCTCAAAACTCATCAGTTGCTGATCCATCCTGATAAAATATGTGGCAATACTGTATGTGGAGTTGTTAGATTTCCCTTAGCATATGTTCCAAACCACAGCAGAAATTGGTGAACAGATCTGTCTCAAACAAAAAGGAATGTGTGGTCTGCTTAATGTGCATTTAAACAGTTGGGGAAAAGCAGCAAAATGAAGCCTTCTCCATAGACATTTTATCTGTAGAATTTCCGCTGGAAATGTTTTCTAAAAGGTGGATTGAAACTATAAAAAGGAAGGACACACATCAATTCACTGCACCAAAAGGGACAAAGGAAAAAGCCACTGAACTGGGGAAGGGGTCTTGGTGAAAGAAGTTTGGTGAGTAAAACTACTAAGAGCATAAGGTGAGAAAAACATTGCTTGAATTTAACATAATTTGTTGAATCTTTATTTTTCTTGTTACCATTTCTAACTATTATGTCTCATTACCTGAATTCACATGTAATAACCATGTTTCAGCTAATCCTGTGTGTTTAAAATGGAGTGTTTGTGAAACTCCAACTGGTATAACAAAGTGTGTGCATTTTATATTGACAAAATATAGACCAGAGGTCTCAAAGTCAAACCACTGTGAGGGCCAAATGAGGACTAGTATGTTAGCTCAAGGGCCGCACCATTGAAACCTTTACATACAATGGTATTGCAAATATTGATAGTGACAGTGTTGTGGGCTGCAAGAAATAACTTTAGGGGCCATGAGTTTGAGACCTCTGATATAGACTTCATATGAATTAGTACTGTCAATGGGGCAGGACAATACAAGACACACACATCTGGAAGAGTGCTAGGTCACCCTTTAGTATAACCAAGAGCCAAGGTGTGGCTGTATGGCGACAGTTCCCACATATACACACACAGCTGGAAGGACTTGCATGCTGGGGACTGTTTGTGAGCAGTCCATATTGTGGGGAGAAAAAAAAAAAAACAGCAGCAAAACATTGTTAGGGGCTTCTCAGTTTAGAGGGCAGGGGTAACACAGCTGTAATTAGCCTGGATTGCACCCTGTGTAGGTTACTGTAATTATATTCTGCTTACCTATATTTCATCTGCAATTCCAAATGAATATAATATTTTTCAGTTAGTGACCTAGATTGCTCTGCATTGTAGCTGGGTGCTATTGTAAAAGCGGTCATGCTCCACACAAGCATTTTAGTAGCAGGCAAATGATCCCTAAATACAGCTTGCAAAAAACTGTGACATCATGCTGGATGAAGAGCACTATATAAATGTAAATTGTTACAACAGAATTTACTTTTAAACCTACAAAAGAATAATTACTGAGTAATTTGCAGAAGCATATTGTTTCTACAGAGGCAGGTAGTATCTACAAAGAAATCCCAATACAGTTACTACATAATAAAAAGAGTACTATAGGTACCAAGATATTTTTGCATTGAAGTGTTATCCACAAGGTAAATTCAACCTTATGAGTATTCTGAGACACAAAAATCAAGTCAAAATGTTAACAGCTATAGCTAATGGACCTAACACTTAAAAAAATCAGGGCAAAATCTATTTATCAACTTTGTCTATCACCAAAACAGTGTAGCAATTGATGAACCAGTTATAAACAGCTGTAATGTTGGGCAATGTGTGGATCCTGGATATGGACTATGGCAATATTTCCCAACCAGTGTGCCCTCAGGCCTGAACAGGTGTATCATGGAATTTTTTGAAAAACTACTTGAAGAGTTCTGGATTAGCTCATGAATATTCATAATTTATTTGCAGACTATGGTGGTGTGCCTCAAAATAATTAAAGGTGTCAAGGTGTGCCACAGCAGAGGAAAGATGGTGCACCACTGGACTATGGGATCTCTAAAATCTTTTAGTCTGCCCAATAATTAATTTATAAAATTTATTACACACGTTCATCCTGCATTGTAGTAGGATTTTGCCAGGCAATGCATTGAGATTTCTTGGAGAGTCCCACCCATCCATGTCTACTTCATTATAGTAACAAAGTTTATTGGGCAATGCTTAATCACCAGTGTGTGTGAATTTGCATGAGCAATTTAGAATGTTTTAAGTATATAGTGTAGCAATGTCTTTCATTAATTAAATGCAAACCAGATCTAAGATGCCTGTTTCTGTCATTGCAGTAGCACAAACAGAGCATACAGAGTTGTTGCAGAAGTTATGTGGGACTATTTTTTTTGCCCTCTCAGTCTTGAATAATAAGCTTTAATTTAGCCCCAGTGTACTGACTCTGGCTCTTAACTCTTCCATGTCTTACTTGAATTACCATTGCTAGCTTCTATAGCAGTTTCTCAAGACAACACCACACAAATTTTGTTGCGCCATGAGTCACAGGTTGTTCAAAAAGTAGGAGAAAAGGGGTCAGCTCTCAATTCCCCCCCCCCCAAGTCTCAGCATGGGGGAGAACAGTTTTCATAACAATTAATCCAGAGAAAAAAATAGGACTATCGCTAAACTGAATGGACATCTCAGCATAAAACAGAACTTGTTGGTGTCTGATTTGGAATGTGTGTGTGGGTTTGGGGGGGGGGTTTGTACATCAAGAAAAATGTAATACTTCTTAAACCCCATTCTTCTCCCATCATTGCTACAAACACCATGGATCTATTTATATTCAAAGTTGGAATATGAGCCTTTTACATTTATGGCTCCAACTCTGTATGGACAAAAATCACAAAGGCACCACTACATTGACTGATTTAAATGCAGGAGACGGGGTTAAGGTGGAATGAGGCAGATGTTTTTTGTTAAAGGGTTTGTACATGCTTAAAAAGAGTGCACAGCAAACATTTCTTAGTTTCCTTGGATTTCTATAGTAACAGGGTAAAAGACATTTCTAGCCAAAGTTCTAGGTGCCCAGACACAAGTTACAAAAACAAAAAAATAAAACTTAAGAGCACAGGATACTCTCTAGGGAGAGTTCAACACGTTTAAAAATAAAAATAAAATAAAGCTGGAAATATTCTGTTACGTATTAAAAAGGTACCAAAATCTCTTTCCTCTCAGAATATGGCATCAACTCTGAAGTGAAAAAGTAGCTAAAACATGACACGGCATCCTTAATTTTTATTATTGCCACTTGCATACAGTCCTATATATTAGGAACCTGTTGCTTTCATTTGTGCCTACTTCTTTAAACCAACCCAGTCCACACTGCTGAATTTCAGGCAATTTACCAATAGTAAATGGGATCTACATAACAATTATCATTTGATACTTTAATATAACTCTCTAGGATTTCACCTAATTCAAAAAGAAGTTTATTATACCTGAACCGTTAGCCAGTTTTCTCATTAAGAAAACTAAGAAAGATCAATATACTTATGTAAGAAGCCTTTATGTAATTAGATCTTAAATTGTCAAATTTTATATGGTTTACTCTAGTAGATGTAATTAGTATAGACATTTTTAAATATATTCATTTCTTGTATCCTTTTCTGAATTACTTTTACTTCTAATAAATATAACCTCTCCTATTTTATGTATGTACTAGTAGATATTTTTAATCTTTTATTTCCAAATTGGTAGGAAGGATTTGTAAAAATGGTGAGGATATAATTATAAACACCATTAATACAATATGTGAAAAAAATCTGAACAGTTTAAAAATTCAGTAAAGTCATTATCATATAAGAATAGGCACAGATTCATTATAAAATTATGCACTGTATAAGCAAATCCTATTCCATAGCAAGTTAATTACTTAGGAGATGGACTTCTTTGCATATATCTGCACTGCCATTTTAAATATATGAGAAAGCAAGATAGTAATTATCTCTTTTTAGACCAACTTCTGTTAACCAGGTTACCTTCCCCAGACCTGAACAAGGACTCTTTGAAGTTCAAAAACATCCTCTCCATCAACGGAAGTTGGTTCAATAAAAGATATTACCATACCTAACTTCATATCCTGGGACCAACACAACCATCACCCAGAGGCATAGCTAGGTGGGGTTTTCTGGCTGAGCCCTTGATTCTATGGTGGGCCAGGCAGCTTCTCTTCACAGGACTGGAAGCTAAGATAAGGTCCACCCACTGCAGCACCCAGCAGTGGCATGAATTTCTCCACTGCTGCTGAAGGGCCCAGCCAGCAGCCACGGCCATGAGTGGAGCAGAGATGCCAGTACTGCTCCACTTAGGACCGCAGCTACGAGGCCCAGCCAGCAGCTGGCAACTACAGATGCAAGTGGAGCAGCACCAGCACCTTTGTTTCATTCGTGGCTGTGGCTGACAGCTCTGGCCAGGCCCTGCAGCTGTAATGGAGAAATCTGTGCCACTGGTAGGTGGGCATGATTTTCACCAGGGCTAAACCCCTGCTACAACCGCACTGCAAAAATTTAAAAAGTATATCCATTTAAATCAGCTGTGTCAGGTTTGTTCAAGTGTACAACATATCTTTCAGACTTGGATGCACATATTTTCATTATAACACCAAAATGGTTGCTAAAATTATGAAATGATGCCTGCATATGCTTTGGTCTATGCAAGGTTCCACAGACATCAGCTGAGTTGCAAGACAGGGAAAAAAAACCCCAACAAATTAGCCTCCTGCTTATGGAGAAGGAATGTGATTAAGAAACAGAGCTCATTAAAACTATAGTGAAATTTTGGTTAAATTTCATTAAAATGCCAGCAGCTGCCAATCATATCTATCCTGAGGTTTAGACCAATGAGAATTTTTCTGTGAAATTCCCTAATGTAGGCAAGGTTTCAGAAAAGGATTTCATGACATTGCATTGAAAACACCTGGGCGATGAATAGAAGATAGTGCTTGTTAACTGCCATACAAAAGAGCAGTGCAATTGCTACGCATTTCTTCTCTCATCTGAAACATGCTTCTTCTTCGAGCGCTGCTCGGATGCATTTAGTAATAGGTGTCTCCGTGCCGGAGCACCAGACTGGCCAGAAAAACTTGTCCTAGACTGTCAGAAGAGGGGAGGCAGCCACCGTCCGTCGCGCCACCTGTGGCTATATATATGGCTGCCCCCCCGCCGCCTCCTCAGTTTCATTTCTTCTGCCTTGTGCGTTGAATCTGAAATATCCGCTCCTTGTGAATCACAAGCAGCCTGTCTCTTCGCCTTCGATTCACTGTCCGGAGGGGCACATCTCTTTGTGGATTAACTCCACTGCGAGAGTCCCCAACACTGGACCGAAACATCGCATTGACAATGCCAGGGTTTAAACCCTGCGCCAAGTGTGGCAAGGCCTTCCCCCGGGATGTGCCCCACAGGAAGTGCCTTAGGTGCCTGGGCAAAGACCACATGGTCTCAGCATGTTCCATTTGTCTTTCCTTTAAACCTCGAACGATTAAGGAGAGGGAACAGTGATGCCGTGCCCTAGCCTCGGAGGGGACTCAGCACCCTTCACCCGAGGCTTCGGGTTCAAGCCTAGCACCGAGATCCAGCTTGGCACCGGAGCCAACATGGCACTGGTGCCACTGGTGGCCACCACTGCCGCACCACCTCGGTGCCGACTCTGGCACCGCAGCACCTCAGCACCGCTCAAGGTTGCCCTCAGTCAGCCCAGCACCATCAGCACTGGGCTTGCCTGGGCACCGCACCATATCGTCTCCGGTGCCGACGACACGATACAGCCCAGCCTCACTGGTGATGACCTCACACTGGCACCGGCTGACTCCACCCTCGGCACCGCAGAACCCGGTACCGAAAGAATGGGAATCTTCCCGCCCAAGGAGTCCTCCTTTCCCTAGCGAGGACTTGCCCGTGACTCACGCAGAGTCGCTTCTCGTCCCGTACACCCTGGAAGCTGTGGAGCTATACACTTATGAAAGATGGGGAATATAAAAGTGCTTTTTCAGAAACAAAGAACCGAGACTTGGGTGAAAGTATAATATACTTATTGCTCAAACTACAAGCTCTCTCAAGTGATCTTTTATTACTAAAATACACTGTAGTTAGTGAAAGCAGCTCTGCTATTTCTGGACTTAACAGTTCACATTGCCTGTTTAACTTAGTTTCTTGTAGTCACTAGTAGGATTGCCGAAGCTTAATGGTGATGCTTTTACAGCACCTCTGCATGGCAAACATTTTCAATTCATTTAATCTATGATGTGAAATTCCATTCCTGATTTTGCCCTCCCTCCCTCCCTCCCATTCTCCCTAAAAATTAATTCATGTGAATTGCTGATTAATAATAAAAGACCCTGCCATCAGCATTCAGAGCCCCAGCCGGGGCTGTCATGGCTCAGAGGGCAGAAATCTGCTTAGTGCTACAGGAGAACCCAACTGAATTTGAGGTGTCTCAGTCTATGAATGTGTAAGCACTTCATCTGTTCACCAAAATACAATGTGCTGGGAAGCAGCGGGCAAAGGTAGCTGTATGTATTCTGAACCAAGAGGAAGGCTAGGTGGTAGTGTATGAGATTTGAAACTAGTGTGATAAGTCTGGGAGATCATTAGTTAGAGACTGATTGAACAACAGAAGCATGTGTGTCCATTCAAGTATTTGCTTTTACAATATCTGTACTGAAAAATAAAATCAATTTGTAATGTAGATACTAATTTTTCTCTTGATGGTCTTGTCAAATTGCTAGTCAAGATCAAGCTAGTTCTTTCCCAGCTTTGGAACCTACTGACATTGCTCTGACACTGATTTTTGCTTCTAGGGCTTGCAAACAGGAAAAGCCACTGGATGGTGGTCACACTTTTAGTCAAACTGACAAACCTAGAGTTGCTCTTTCACCATCTGTCTAGCTAATTGAGCCAAGATAAAGATAAAATCTGATCTGAAGTGCCATCCATCCTTTTTTGTTTAAGGCTCAGTAGCCTTCCATGGAATCACAGAAGACTGGACTAGTTTAACTTCAATGAACTGGCTGACAGCATTCACTGGTCAACTCTAAACAAAGAAGCCATTTTTCTCTGTTTTTGTTCAACCAGGCTCATTGTTGCCAAGGGAAAAGGCTTTCAATCTCTTACTTTGCATCTCAACTGGCATTGTCAAGGTACTTCAAGAAGGAAGCACCCTGGCACTGGTATGGCATTACTGTTAGCAAGTCCACACTACTAAAATCCCAACTGAAACTGGCCAGATATTTCTGCTTGCTTTCAGATGGAATATGCTGCTGTCTCAACTAGTAGATACTTGGCCAACTACTTAACACCTGAATTACAACAGTTCTAAACAGGGAATTTAGAAAAAGGTCTGGGGTGGTAATGGTGGTTAAAGTATAATTTGCCTGGCCCTGGAACCCTCCTAATCTCTGGGCTGCCCGCCGACTCCCCAATCCCCTCCCCCGTCCCTTTTACCTGGCTGGAGCTGCTCCTTGGCTGGGCTGCTCCTGCCCTGAGCACGCATCTGAGCATGCTCAGGATGGGAGATCTGAAAACTACCCCAGCCTGCCTGCAGCTCCCCGGCCAGCGCAGGGCAGAACATTAGTTCCACCCTATTCTTCTATTTTTGGAGACTCTGGAACTCTGGCCCCTCAAATTTGTGGGCACCGGAACTGCATTCTGGCTTACTTTAACCTCTGGGTGGTGAATTAAAACACAAAACCAAAAGAAAGTCAACTTGGCTACTTGTTCACCATACCTCTTCATCTTTCACATTCACGTCCACATTTTTTGATTGTATGGCTTTGGTTACATGATCAATGTTGTTTTCTCTGCAGTAATCAAATATGTTCTTGTCTTCCTCCCTAATTAGGAAAGAAAAGCAAAAAATATGTTGTCTTATTAGATAACATGTCAACGCAATACACACACTAGATACTGACTTTTGGTGCTGACACACTCAGCATTGGAATGGGCTACCCAGGGAGGTGGTGGAATCTCCGTCTTTGGAGATGTTTAAGGCCTGGCTGGATAAAACTCTAGCTGGAATAATTTAGTAGGAGTGATCCTGCTTTTTTTGGCAGGGGGTTGGACTAGATGACCTCATGAGGTCCCTTCCAACCCTATGATTCTATGATCTATTTCCGTATCATCACTGGAGTGGAACGGAATTCCACCTGCAGGCAGACTGATGTTTTGCCAATCCAACGCAACTCAGCAGGCTTCTTTAAAAAACAAAAGCTAGTTTGAAAATATTCTGCAAGAAAAAGACATATATAGTTAACCTTGAAAAACTCCTGCAAAGAAACTGGAAAGTAAGCTGATGTGAGACAAATTCAGAATTGACATAAGTCATTGCTAATCCTATTGATTACATTAAGGCTAAATATGACCTTTTTCTTTTCTCAGCTACACAGACAGCTTCTTCCCCACCCCCATCATAAACGCTGTGCAACTTTTCTAACCTCCTCCTTCTATCAAAGACAAAAAACTTTCTTCTTTAGAATCAGCCTCCTTTCTGCCAGATTCCTTCACTGCTTCTCTGTTGAACTGTGTTGTGAACCAAGCTTTGTTCCTCAAATCACAGTCTATTTTTCCTCCTTCTGTGCCGGTGAAGCAGTTTGAAAAAGGAAGTGCTGATACTGAACTCCTGCACTAGAAGACGTCCCAGGACTCACTTCCCTTGACCTCCTGCTCATTTTGAACACTGCTCCTTTGGTAAAATAAGCAAGGAATTCTGTGGCACTTAAAGACTAACAAATTTATTTATTGCATGAGTATTTGTAGAGAAAATCCCACTTCATCAGATGCTTTGAAGATGGCAGAACCTACAGAATAGGAGGAAAATAAATGCAGAGGAATGGAAATCATGGGATCAGGTCATACTGTAAGTGGTGGGGCGGGGGGGGGAATGGCTGTTACAGTGTGACCTGATCCAATAACTTACACTCCCCTGCATTTATTTTCCTTCCATTCTGTAAGTTCCCCCATCTTCAAAGCATCTGAGGAATGGGAAAGCTCATGCAATAAATTTGTAAGGTGCCACAGGACTCCTTGCTTATTTTGCTGAACTAAACTAACATGGCTGCCCCTTTGAAACTTGCTCCTTTTATATATCACTTCTCTCCTTTGCATGCTTAGAGAGACTCTTCCTCTATCTTGGACGCATTACACACAGTTGTTGACTAGAAAGGTTTATGGTCTGCTAGTTCATCTATAGGACTGGTACTTGGGAATGTTAAAAGTTGGTCCTCTGACTTCCGAACAGGTCTCTGATGAACAAAGTCTTCAGAGATCTAGTCTGTATGCTCAACACAAACTCCCAAGTGACAACCATTGCTTCCTTTAGATATAATCAAGAGCTCATTTCTAAAACATTCCTCATGATAGCTGAAGAACAGACATGTACTTTTTATATTTTTACCTGATTAAGACAAAAGCACCATTAATGTTTAACATTTTGGCTCTATCAGTAGCTTTTCCCTTTGGTTCACAGAAAAGAAATACAAGTAAATTATTTTTCACAGGTCAGGTCAGGTCTACACTAGGAAACTTATACCAATGTAGATGTGTTATTTAGAGTTGTTGTTTTTACCAGTATAAGCCCTAGTTGTATACACAGCAGTATCAATACAGCTTATCCCATAAGCTCAACCAATATAAGTACAGTTACACCAACATAACCCTCAGCCTGGACGCAGTTTTGTCTGTTTAACTATACCAGTATAAACTGACAAAGCTGCCTAGTGCTGATCAATCCAGCACAACATCCTAGTAAGATCTGCACCTCTCTTCCAAGCACTCTTGGGACCTGTCTACACAGGGGCAGTTGACTAGCATCAGTGTGACGGGCGGAATACGAATGACCAGTCATAATACTATTGATATTGCAAAAGTACAATTCATATGAAATATGCCATTTGGGAACAAACGAAAAAGTTACAATTTGCTAAGACTGATAAGCACATTTATACGTATCCATCAGTGTTGTATTGAGTTCTAAATATCTGATGTGTGAGATTTAGCTGTATTCAAAGAGTTGTGCTGTGTTTCTAGGTGACACCTACAGACAGGATGAGAGCAATACTAAGCTTGCTTTAATGGCTCATCTCAAGGGAACTCAAAGGCACTATGAATCCAGCAAAAGAACCCATGGGCTTCACCTTATAAGTCACCAGGACATTTAAGAACATGCCCACAGACAGGGGACCCTGTGTCTTTTTCGTGTCATGCTGTTTGACTGTGCTTGGGGCAAGTCACATGGTGAAGGGACATAAAAGGCAACACGCCACCCCAATCTTGTCTTCAGTCCTGCTTCCAATCTCTGGATCAGCTCATCTGCATCTGAAATTGTGAAACAAAGGACTGAAACTCATCCAAGTACTGGATGTACACCAGAGGAAATGTACAAGCCTGCAAGCTCCACAATTCTGCTGAGAATCTGATATAGGTATAGACTTCAAAGTCATTTGTATGTATTTGACTGTTTTGACCATTTAACACCTCTCATTTGTTTCTATCCTTTATAATAAACCTATAGTTTTAGTTACTAAAGGCTTGGCTGGCAGTGTGGTGTTTTGGGCAAGATCCAAACTCATATTGATATGGTCATATGACTGACCCTTTGGGGATCAGAACATTTTTGGTGAAGAGTACAGAGTTTTAATAACTTACCTGTTTACTGGACCTTATTGCTGACCAGGAGTCAGAGACTGGAGTATCGTAAAAGGAGCTGTGCAATTTTTTTGTTTTAGCTTTTTGAGAACCAGTGTGGGGAAATCAGAAACACTACTTGTGACTAGGTAGGAAATCTAATTGTTGTGTTAGCCATCAGTTTGGAAGAATCTGCTCCTTCTCTTTGCAACCTGCCCTGACCTTGGCATGTTCAGGTGGGTTATCCTAAGCACAGAAGGATCACAATAGGTATACCAGAATAAATGTTCCAAGACAGCTCGTCCCAAACTTAGCTAGTTCAGAATAACTCCCTTGTGTGAATGACATTTCTTACAGAATAAAGTCATTTTTATTTTGGAAGAGTGTCCACATAGGGGAATTACTCTGGAATTGCTACAGTCGAATTGTTATTCTGGAATAGCTAGGCTGGTCAACTTCACATACAGTCCTGCCCTTGGGAAATTTAGCATCTCTATTTGACATTTGTCAAAAATAATTTCAGATTTCCACCCACCCAAAAATATTCTACAAATAAATGTTCAAATTGCTAAGAGCTCCAGCCATAGATAAATGGAACATGTCTTACTTCCAATAAAGATATCTTTAAGTCTTTACATTACTATTTTGTTTCCTATACGTATCATACGTGAGAAAAGCAGATCCAATCCCCCACACGGCTTATATGTTTTCATATCTACAGGAAGATACCGAACAAAAAAAGAAGACAACCCAAAAGAGGTCTTGGATTTAGAGAAACTGAGTTCTTAAGGGATCAGTTTTCACCTCTGTGGCTTGAATCAAATGCAGATGAAGACTGGTATTATTAATTTGCTAAGTGCTCTAGGCTGTACAAGAGACAGATGAGAAATACACACAATGGGAGCTCCAGGTGCAGACACCGGGAATGGTCAGGATATTGCTTATTCCTAATTATTTTTCTTTTTACCTGACAAATAGTAGTGTTTATGAGAATATGCAAGATCAGTAGATATGTTCAGCCTAATCACTAGTCAGTACCCGTACAGTTCACAAACAACAATGACTCCTGGGTGGCAGATTCAGCAGAGAGGCCAACAACTGAGAAGGCATGGAGCCTATAGGTCAGATGAAAAGCAAAGCCTATTAGCAGAATAAGGTGGGAAACATCACACTGTTACTACCTGAATGGTATTGAGGACAAATGGAAGTTTAAAACACTAGCTCTGTTAATCTGACACCTTTCACCTAACTTACAAAAGCAGTGGACAACACTTTAAAATATCCATAAACAGTAAAGACCACAAACTCCATTTCACAGAAATAGACATGTCCAAAGAAAAGCTGTGAAATGATGGCTGTAGTTTTCCTTTCCCGTGTAGATAATTTCTGTAATATTAGAGACACTTTCTGTTTATTCAGTAAAAGACAGCTTGAGTCAGTGTCTGTTTCCCCCCACCACACACACACACACACACACACAAAATCAAAAAAGTGGGTTTTTCTTTTTTCCACACTTTCCTCTTGCTCATATCCCCCTTACCTTAGAATTATCAAGAATGTGGTCAAGTTTGATCTTCCCCTATTTTGGTGGAGGATGCATTGGAGGCAGTAAATGTGGACTGGGAATTTCCTCAGCAATTAAAAGAAAGGATGTGGCATGTAAACTGAGGCCTTCTCTACACCCGTGTTTATTCTGACAAAGCTTTTGTTGCTCAGGGTGTGAAAAATACACCCTCATAACTGACGTAAGTTTTGCCAGCATAAGCATTTGTGTAGACAGTGCTATGTCAGCAACGGATGCTCTCCTACTGACACAGCAACTGCAACTTGTTTAGGGGCTCTTACTATGTAGGCAGGAAAGCTCTCACCTGTCGATATAACGCAGGTACGCAAGCGCTCTTACAGTGGCAGTTGTATCAATACAGCTGTGCTGCTGCTAAGTTTTAAGTGTAGACTAGCCCCGAATCTTAAATAGATCTTTTCTTCCAACTCTTTACAAGGCACTTGAGTTAAACCAAAAATTTTTTTACAGAGCTTGAATAAAAATAATTCGCTGTCAATTAACCAGGCTTTACTGCCTCATGCTGGTTTTCTAGTCATCCATAGAGACATCCAGAAAGAAAACAGAAAATACTAACCTTCCTTATGTTAAAAAAAAAAAAATTATATATATGGTATTTTTCTTCTTCCAGGGTTTACAGACCTTTCTACATGATAAAGAATATCAATCATCCAGTTACTCCCCATTTACAGGTCATCTTTAAAAAAAAAAAAAAGCCGCAGGAAACAGATGCTTGTGCTCCATCAGGACCAGCGTCCTTGCCCCTTTCTGTGAATTGATCAAAACTGGTTTTATGCGGAAAGATTTGGCTGAAGCATGCCACCTTGCCTATGAACAGCCTGTCTTCTGCAAACAGGTGGCTTTGCCTGTCTGCTTGGCACAGTGCCGCAGAGCATAGTGAAGCTCAATGAAGCGCAGAGAGGTAAGCGAGCATAGGAGCCAGGAGACACTTGCAACAGTTACTGTTTAAGTCAAGGCCCTCTCATCCCAAGGGACCCATTTTCACGTAATCTATAATTATCTCTTCGCTTTAATCGCCTCATCACTTCTGAGGCTCTCCTGGGCACCAGAAGAGGAAAAGCTCATTAACTGAACCTTTTCTCCTCTCTCCAGCCACCCATAGCTTTTAATTGCTCGGTGTTGTTATTATCTATGAGTGCAACTGGGATCATTTTCATAAGAAAGGGTGATGGGAGGAAGGGAGGCAGGCATGTGTCTCCAAGGTATGCACCACAGACAAACCTTTGCTTTCTCAATTATTTATGCCAGCTGAGGTTTTACAGGCTGAATAAATCCATAACTCAAGTGTATTCTGAGCAGCCAGGTTTCCCTGGGGAAGTGTTGCCCACTTGCCTGCACACTCATGTGCTGTCCAGAGAGAGCATCCCAGCTGTAACAAGACATGTGTCATCCAATTCCCCTGCCTCTCACAAAAATGCATGTGCAATTTTGCAGATTAGCAGCATTGTTGGATGAGGGGCAGCAGTTTAAAACCCAAACAGTGGCTGCCATTTAATTATATTATTTCTCCCTATGACAGGGGACCATGGCCTAAGGATACCCAGCAGGCTTAGTATGTGAAATTCAACTCAAATCACTTGGAGGAGAGGGGTAGAGCAACATAACCTGACAAAAGTGTCAGTGAAATAGTCTTCAAACAATATTCTAAGTTGTAATGAATAACATTTGTCAAATGAGAGGGGCTGTTTATAAACAACACTGTTTTAAAGAAACCCCAAACCCTGCCTCGATTTGCCAATGTTTTGATTCTAAGCAATTGCTCTTATTTGTAATAAGCCTTTGCATGGGCAGCTTGCTTGCTTTTCTCCAATCAGAGGTGCTCTTGCAGAGGGAATTTATAGCCCAACAATTGTGTGAGTGACAGATGACCGGGCTGCATCCATTATGCAGGCACACTCATTATACCAAAAAGAATACTTAATTCCCAACAAACCAAGAACAGTCAGTCTCATTTTTATATTTTATTCTACAGTTTTATGACCAGCAAAGATTAACGCAATCACAAAGAAGGAAAAAAACACTGGGATGTTTTCAAAGTCCATTACTGTAAAGAAATAGCAACTTTACAAGTCTATGGTGGAAAAAAAGTCTTTAAAATTCTGCGGGCCTCTGTCTCTGACCATATGCAGTGACCTCTGGTATTTTCTGCCAAAACAGTTCATTCGTCTCTCAGAACAACTAATCAATTCCAGAGCCCATCAATTATTCCAGTTTTGCCCTAGTATGGTCTAGCTCAGTGGGGGCCAGATGGCTGTCTCTGTTAGGGGGATTAATAAAATTCTGATGGTTTAGGTGGCATCAGATGGACTACAAAGCATGATGGGGACTATCAAACCTTTGCACAGGAGAAGGTGGGGGTAAGGAGGTGTAGCCCATCATTTGCTGACATTTTAGTTCTTGCTCTATGTCCAGTTCCTAACCTTATACCATAGCCCTTAAATCAGGGCTTGCTGGGAAGTGCACACTCAGAGATCGCCTCCTTCCTGAACAACATATTACTTGGGAATTTTTATTAGAAAAGTGCATACTTCTTAAATATAACTTTGCTACAATCCAAGTTTCACTATTCCCAAATTTTTAGTATTCTCTAACTTGTATTTCTAATGTAATGTATTCAAAAATTATGAATCAGGAAACTGAAGATAGAGAAAAACAATGCTCAAGAAACATATCCTACAGAATATTAAGTTGCTTGCCTGAACAACTATAAGCAACTATTTATTTCGGATAAGAAAAAGAGCAGCCATAAAGCAGCACTCAATTCTTCTCCTTCTAGTGCTGCTCACATCATTCAGTTACAAGTGTCTATGTGCCGCAGAGCATGGTAGCTTGTAAGTCTTTAGCGTAAGCCTGTCAGGTCAGCGCGCACAGCCAAGGCCCCCTCCATGCTGCAGCCGCAGCTATATAGGTGACCGTGACCGTGACCCTGACCCTCCCCAGTTCCTTTTTCCATCATCAGCGTCGGTTCGGATCAGTGTTATCTTGCAAAACGCAAGGGCCTGTCTTTTCGCACGAAACTCAAAATGCCAGGTTTCAAGCTGTGCTTAGGATGCTGCAAGGCTTTCCTGATGAATGATCCACATGAGAAATGCCTCGCTTGTTTGGGTGAGTCCCATCTCACAGCAGACTGCCCCATTTGCCGATCCTTCAAGCAGAGGACTTGGCTGGAAAAGGAGCGTCGCCTCCGCCTGATTTTGGGGACCAGAGCCGCTCCGCTCGAAAGCGGCCAAGCCACCAGTGCTCTGCCGGACCCTCAATTGGCCCGGGCTCAAGATTCCCACCAATCTCTGGTACCGAGTCCAAAATCTCGGCCCTCCACGGTACCTCCTAGGCACCGACCTTGCCAGCCTTTCGGTAGCCTCCCAGCTGCCCTGGGTAGGGCTCCGGCTCAGGCACTGGCTCACCAAGCGCATTTAAATCCAGCTTTTGTGCAAAATAAGAGGCAACTGGCCACAACAGCTCTGCCTCCCTCGGCACCGCTGGGCGCAGCACCGCCCACAAGTCCAGCACCGCCGCCGATAACTCCGCTTCCAGTGCCATCACTTCTGGTACCAGCAACACCTGCACAGATGCCAGCACCGTGCCGGACCTCTTCAGCCCTCTCCGACCTGGCACCATCAAACTCGGTATTGGGCCCAAGTTCTACAGCTCTGCCTCACTGCTCCTCCAAGAAACTCTCAGTACTGGACTGCCGACTGTCCGGGGGGGGGGGGGTCATCCAGGTCATCCTTGGAAGATCCCTTCCTGCCCCCCCAGGAGGAGCGCCTGAGAAAGTGAGCCTGGAAAAGCTCTGTGTCACCGGGCTCAAGGCGAAGGCACCCATCAGGGGACGCACCTGCTCCCCTCATGACACCTATGCTTCTGTCGAGGTCCCCGCACAACAAATGGACCCTCGACTGGCTGAACGCGACAGCAGACGACACCTCCTCCCCTTGCACCCGCTTGCCAGCACTGGAGTCTTCAGATTTCTCCGACGACAAGCCGGACCCTGATTCTACCCAATGAAGCAGATCAAGGGCCCCTTCATCTTCATCGCCCGACGAGCAATTAATTGACATGTCCGCCAACCGCGAAGGGGATCCTTGCATCGAGCAGGACCTTCTCCACCGCATGGCGGCGAACCTGAAGCTCAAGCTAGGGGTGATCCAGGTGGAGGGTGACTCTCTCTTCTATGCGTGCTGTCGAGCCCCGCGGGCTAAGGTCGGAATGCCCTTGCATGCCAGAGTATTCCGCATCGTCCAGGAACGCTGGCAAATGCCTTCCTTGATCCCGCCAGTGCCAAAGCAGCGGACAAGAAATACTCTGACAAAGTCAACCTAGCACCACGCCCAAGAATAAAGAGGCAAGACGACTTGACCAGTTGGGCAGGGAAGTTTACTCCTCTGCCGCCCTTCAGCTGCACATCTCAAATCATTCAGCCTTGATGACGCTCAACATTTTCAACCTGTGGGAAGCTCTACAGAATCTCCAGCCGGCCATCTCCGAGGATCATCTGAGAGACTTTGAGGTGATGCTGGACGAGGGACAGAGAGTGTCCAAGAATGCACTCGTGGCAACCTGGGATATAGTGGACACAGCAGGACATATAATGGCATTGGCAGCGGTGATGCGCCGGCTGGCCTGGCTCCAGAACTCCGGTCTTTCCATGCAGATGCAACAGATTATTCAGGACCTTCCCTTCGAAGGCCCCGACCTCTTTGCACCTTCCACAGATGCAAAGCTGCATGGTATGAAGGACTTGAGGGCTACACTGAGGTCCCTGGGGATCGACAACCCTCAACCTGTTAGGCGTTCCTCGAGGTCGCACCAGCTACAACAGCAGGTACAGCAACTGAAACAACAGCTACAACTGCAGACCCAATTTTCAAGATCTCTCCAGTTTCCCCAGCATCACCTTGGGGACCTGAACAAGGATAAAGGCCAATCAGGTAAAGGGGGTAAGCTGGGCGCCTCCCAGTCGGGACGGCGCGGACAGGGGTCAGACCATTCATCAGGCCACAAACAGCGTTTTTGATGGTCCCCCAGATGGCAGCACTCCACAACCCCTGTTCTCCCCCCACCACCTCCGCCACTTTGCCCCCCGATGGACCTGAGTCACGTCGGACCAGTGGGTCCTCAACACAGTGGCCAGAGGATACCGCATTCAGTTCCTCTCAACCCCTCGGGACAGAAAACTGTCCCCTCCCACAATCCCAGAGAATCCTGATCTGCTAGGCAAGCTCGAGGCTGAATGCCAAGAGTTACTCTCCCTCGGAGCCATCGAAAAGGTTCCCAAGGGGGAACGCAGCAAAGGGTTCTATTCCTGCTACTTCCTGGTTCCCAAGCCCAACAGGGACCTACGGCCCATTTTAGATCTCAGAACTCTCAACAAAAACATAAAGAAAATAAAATTCTGCATGATCTCCCTACCGCAGATCATTCCCTCCCTGTCCCCAGGACTGTGGTTCACTGCCCTCGACCTAAAGGATGCTTACTTCCACACAGCCATTGGGCCCCACCACAGGCAGTTTCTCAGGTCTGTAGTGGCACAACGCCATTACCAGTTCACCGCCCTCCCCTTCAGTTTATCGCTAGGCCGCAGGGTGTTCACAAAGTGTGTCACACCAGTTGCAGCGTTGTTACACAGGACGGGTGTAAGAATCTACCCCTACCTAGATGACTGGCTCATAGTCGGCAAGTCAAGTCAACAAGTACAAGACCACGTCGACGTTGTAATGAACCTGTGCGAGTTCCTAGGCTTTCGCATAAACTTGGAGAAGTCCAAGCTTTGCCCCACTCAGGACATAGAGTTCATTGGGGCACGCTTAAACACCTGACAAGGCACTGCATCCTTGCCCCTGTTGAGATTTCGGTCCATCTGCACCATCATCACGGGGCTCCAGGCACCCAGACTGACCACAGCGCACAGATGCGTGCAGCTCCTGGGGCACGTGGCAGCAGCCACATCGGTGATCCGAACAGCCCGCCTGTGGATGCCACCATTCCAGCTCTGGTTCACCACAAGCTTCCAACCAGAAAGGGACCGCCTAGACAAGGTAATCTCAGTACCCCAGCATGCCCGGGAGTCCCTCCAAATTTGGAGAGACACCAACTTCGTGATAGGAGGAATTCCATTCAGGGAATTCAAGCCTGCAGTGACCCTGATAACGGATGCCTCAAACTCGGGGTGGGGTGCCCACCTATCCAGGGGCCTCTCCACACAAGGTGTCTGGAGCTCCAAGGACAGTCTCCTCCACATAAATGTGAAGGAGCTCAGGGCCATCAGACTGGCCTGCATGACTTTCCTAGACCAGATCCAGGACAGAGTGGTCCAAATCCTCTCAGACAACACAGCAACCATGTTCTCCACAAACTGCCAGGGGGGAGTCTGCTTCTCAGCACTATGCGAGGAAGCGACCAAGCTTTGGCAACTGGTGATAGACCATCACTTCACGCCAACTGCCACCCATCTCCCCGGGGTGGACAACGGCATAGCGGATTCACTCAGCAGAAAGCCACTGGCAAATCACGAGTGGCCCCTCCACAACGAGGTTTTCTCCCTGTTGACAACCAGATGGGGAACCCCTCAGATCGACCTCTTTGTCACGGCGCAGAACCACAAATGCCCTCAGTTCTGCTCCCTTCGAGGCCGGGAGAAAGGGTCTCTCAATGATGCCTTCCTCCTCAACTGGTCGGGAGCCCTAATGTACGCCTTCCCGCCAATTCTCCTGATTCACCGGGTGCTTCTGAAGGCCCTCGCAGACGAGGCGTTCATCACCCTGATAGCCCCGGACTGGCCCAGACAACACTGGCTCCCTCTCCTTCAAGACATGTCACTGAGGACCCCGCTCCACCTCCCGTGGTGGGCGGACCTCCTGACACAGCACTCGGGACGCCTTTGGCGCCCCAACCCGAGCCTCCTGCACCTGACAGCCTAGATGCTCTCTGGCTCAGCGAGCAAGAGAGACGCTGCTCAGATAGGGTTAAAAAGGTCCTGGTTGGTAGTAGAAAACCCTCCACCAGGTCCACCTACATGGCAAAATGGAATCATTTCTCCACCTGGTGCCGTGATAAAAACATAGACCCTATCTCCGCACCAATTCAGGCAACTTTAGATTACCTTCTTGACCTAAGAGAGAAAGGGCTCTCACTGTCCTCATTGAAAGTTTATTTGGCAGCAATCTCAGCCTTTCACCAAACAATGGATGGGGTCCCACTCTTTTCACACCCCATCTGCCATAGGTTCCTAAAAGGAGTGGAGAAACTTTTTCCCCACGTCTGCAACCCCACCCCACAGTGGGACTTGAACATGGTGCTGCGGGCTCTGACAGAACCGCCATATGAGCCCTTAGACTCAGCCACCCTGCTCGTGCTGTCCTGGAAGATGGCTTTCCTGGTAGCCGTTACCTCGGCCAGAAGGGTCTCAGAGTTACGAGCCCTATCCTCTGAACCCCCATATATGGTTTTCTTCCCCGACAAGGTGGTCCTGTGTCACCACCCTTCATTCTTGCCCAAGGTTGCCACTCCCTTCCACATGAATCAAGAGATCTGCCTGCCGGTCTTCTATCCAGACCCTCAGGTAACAGAAAACCAAAGACGGTGGCAGCACCCTGGATGTGAGGAGAATGCTCCTAATCTACATTGAGCGCACACGATCCTTCGGCAAGACCTCCCAACTGTTTGTGGCGGTTGTGGAACACGAGAGGTTCTCTGGTATCCTCCCAATGCATCTCCAAATGGATTGTGAACTGCATTAAAGACTGCTACGGAAGGTCAAACACGCCTCTCCCAGACACTGTGAGAGCCCACTCTACCAGAGCTCAGGCGTCTTCCACAGCCTTCCCCGCTAAGGTCCTGATCCAAGAGATCTGCAAGGCCGCTACATGGTCGTCGATACATACCTTCACAACACACTATGCCACTGCCCAACAGGCGAGAGATGATGCCGCTGTGGGCAGAGCTGTACTCAGTGTGGGTAGACTAACTGCTCCCACCATCCTTGGGTACGGCTAGCAGTCACCTGTAACTGAATGATGTGAGCAGCACTTGAAGGAGAATGGTTGGTTACTCACCGTAACCGTCCTTCTTTGAGATGGGCTGCTCACATACATTCAGGTCCCTCCCACCGTCTCCACTAACGGAGTTGGCAAAGGTATATGGGACTGGGAGGGTCAGGGTCACAGTCACCTCTACAGCCGCGGTGTGAAGGGGTGTTGGCCGTGAGCCCTGACCTGACAAGCTAACACTAAAGACTTTCCGAGCTAAAGTGCGCTGTGGCACATAGACACCGGTAACTGAATGTATGTGAGCAGCCCATCTCGAAGAAGGACGCTTATGGTGAGTAACCAACTGTTTTCAAATTCCTAGCCAGTGTCTGCAACAAGAGTGCTTCCACTTCCCTGCTACTGAAAATACTAGATGTCAATTATTTTTTTCTGATAAAGAATATGAACATAGTAAATAAAATTGCAGTGGTTATTTCCAGTTCTACAATATTTTTGGTGTAGTCCATCATTTTGTATCTTACACAGAAGCCTTTTGTGGGTAACAGCAGGTGACCTTACTTCAGTGTCTGTTAAACAAACTTCTGTCTAAAGCTTCACTTGCAACTGTCTGTTCACAGGTGAGTTCAGTTACTTATCAATTTTATACTGATAATGAGAACATAGAAAACAGAAAAAGGAAATAATGAAGTTATATGAAGGCAGGAAATTTTCCTGACCCCTAATACTATTTTAGGTGGTTTGGATTCAGAGAAAATTTAAAATTCTTCATTCAAAAGGAAACTGAGTTCTATTACCATTCAACGATCTGTGGCTTTTTTCCTGTAAAGCCCAAAGAGTGCTGGGAAGTTCACAAAGAAAATTGTTTCTTTGTTTGTGAATTGATTGATTGTTTCACAGTTCTCACCTCCAAGGGCTTGTGATCACAACAATGTTGTAGTGAGGCAGCAATTGTTCTACATAAGCGAGCAGGGGCACTCCAGCTCATTATTGGCACAACTATGGATTCTTTTCCCATTACAAAGGGTAATTTGACTTCAGGCTTCCCATGGTTTGAGCCTGTAAACTGCTCTGATTTGCTGTTACTTTATGACCTGATCCTATGTTTTACACCCCCTTGCATTTAGTTTCATTCCTTTCTGTAAGTTCACCCATCTTCGAAGCATCTGAGGATGTGGGATCTTCTCCCACGAAAGCTCATGCAAAAAATAAATCTGTTAGTCTTAAAGTGCTGCACAACTCCTTGTTGTTTTTTCACTGGACTAGACTAATACAGCTATCCCTTTTAAAATTGACAACTATTAATGCCTCTAGAGGGAGGATAACACTACTCCAAAACAAATAAAAGAAAGGGCTTGACTAAAAAATCTTCTTGTGTTATTACTGACTGATCCATGCACATATAGAAAACATTAACTGAATTCGTTTCTGAATGGTTCTAGGTAAACTAGTGCAATTTCCTGTGTGGACATTCTTAAAATGGTTTAGAAAATGACTGAGTTAAATCAGTACTATATGTATATGTAGATCTGGCTTAATATTTTTTTCCATTTTTCCATTCTTCCCCAAACCATTCCTTTGAGGAAAATTATAGAGAATGTTGTAACAAACCAACCCCAACATCACCTCAACTTTTATGACTTCTTAGGTCCCTGTCTGGCTTTTGGACCGAACATGACAAGGCAACTGCACATTGGCCAACATTTTCAAACTTGAGTGCCTAAAACTGGACACCTGTTTATAATAGGCATTTCAGCATAGATTTAAATGTACAACTTTAAGCATTTAATTTAATTTTGAAAATACTAGCCTTATTTCTTTAGCTGATGACTTTCTGTTGAAGTACAGTAGTCTGTGATGATTCTGTCAGATCTTTCTAGAGTTTCTGATACAGCTGGTCACAAAGTGCTGCTGATTTTTCTGCAGCTCCTTTTAGCAGCAGATAGGATTAATTTATTGTTCCTCTGTTTATTTCTTCACGAGAAAGCCCAGAATGAATAGGGTGCTCATTTTCCTGCATGGTAATCACAAGCGTGTTCCACTGAGTTCCGTCTTATCACTTAGTTCCTGAGCAACATATATAGGGATGCTGCTTGGAGAGATTATGAGGTTTTGAGCTTCAGAGCCATTTGCTCATGATACTCAGGTCCATATCATTTCTCATTAAATCTGGATTTCTTCCTTCCTTTCCAAGCATTTTAGCCAAGTTAGAGTTCTAGGTAATGGTTAGATGGCTTGTTTGGATTCATCTGAAGATGAAAGGAATATTAGTGGCTGAGTAGGTTTATTTAAATCAGTGATTAAAATTGGTGTTTAGACTTACTGTATATCATCGTGTACAAGCCGAGAATTTTGTGCCTGAAAATTGGCTTCGAAACAGCCTCTTGGCTTATACTTGAGGGAATACGGTAGACAGCCCCAGCCAGCAGTTTCCCTGACCATGCAGCAGGCTGGAGCCCCACTGTTGCTGGGTGGCCATCTTGGGCAGTCGGCCCGGGCTGCAGCTGGAGTAAGGAAGGGACACCAGCGTCTGGAGCGGCCAAGTAAGGGGGCCCTGGAGGGTGGGGGTCAGCCTGGACATTGATTCAGGAGGATTCAGGGAGGCCAGGGAAGTGGCGGCAGGGACAGGAGGTTGGGGAGGGGGTTGGGGAGTTGGGGAAAGTGATGGGACGGCCGGGAGGGTTTGGGGGAGGGTTCAGGAAGGCCAGGGAAGGGGCGGCAGGGCTCGGGCATTGGGGGGAGTTGGGGAGTCCAGGGAAAGCAGCAGGAGGATCCAGGGATTTTGGGGAGCCCAGGGAAGCAGCGACAGGGACCGGGGATTGGGGGGGGGGGGCTGGTAGGCTGGGAAGAGCGGCAGCAGGGGTTGGAGGATGATGGGGAAAGGGGTAGAAAGGGTTTTGGGGAATAGGGGAGCAACAGCAGGGCACTGAGAAGGGAGTAGGGGGCAGCAGTGAAGAGCCAGGGGGGCAGCAGTGAGGAAAGGGCAGAGCAGGGGGGCAGCAGGAGGAGCAGAGGGGGCAGCAGTGAGGGAAGAGGCAAAGCGGGGGGGGGACAGCAGGTAGCAGTGAGGGAAGGGTGGAGTAGGGGGTGACAGTGAGGAGGGGGCAGTAGGAGGAGCAGAGAGCAGCAGTGAGAAAGGGGCAGAGCAGGGGGCAGCAGTGAGGGAAGGTCAGAGCAGGGAGGAGCAGGGGAGCAGCAGCAGGAAACTGAGAAGTGAGCAGGGGGTAGCAGTGAGGAAAGGGCAGAGCAGGTGGGAGCAAGGGGGCAACAGTGAGGAAAGGGTGGAACAAGGGGCAACAGTGAGGTAAATGAGAAGTGAGCAGGGGGCAGCAGGGGTGACAGCAGTGAGGAAAGGGCAGAGCAGGTGGAAGCAGGGGGCAACAGTGAAGAAAGGGCAGCGCAGGGGGCAGCAGCAGGAAAATGAGAAGGGAGCAGGGGTGTAGCAGTGAAGAAAGGGCAGAGCAGGGCGTAGCAGGGGTAACAGAAGTGAGGAGAGGGCAGAGCAGGAGGGCAGGAATGAGGAATGGACAGCAGGGGGGCAAGGGAAAAGCAGCAGCAGAGATTTTGGGGGTAGGGAAGCTGTCAAACTCCAGAGGAAGCCAGCAGCAGTGGGTGGGGGGTTAGGGGCCAAGGCCAAAAGGGGACCTCGGCTTATACCTGGGTCATCAATGTTAGCTTCTTTTTTGGGCTCAGAATTGGGGAAGGGGGTCGGCTTGTGCCCGAATCGGCTTATACCCAACTACATACGTTAGATTTAGACTTAAATCTGTAATCAGGAAACCTTGATTTAAGTAAGTGATTATAACTTACTTTGCATTCATACTTTTTAGCTATTTTCCTAAGTAACAGTTGATTCCCATTACCACTGGTAACCATCAGAACATGGTGATTAGCAAATAAACAGCCTTTAAACTTGATATTTTTTGCTAATCATATATGATATACTAGATCTGTGTACATTTATTTAAGTAATTTATATAGCTTAACATATGTTTGTTTAGGTTTTGTTTTTTATGATCTTAGAAAATGGTGACAAAAGCTTTCTTACTTCCTACATGATCAATATTCTACTTACTATGTGGGTCAAGATGCATTTGAACAGAAACTGGAATTCAGTTAAAATAGCACAAAAAGTACCATTTTAATGTTTTTTTATTTGTTAACTAAAACTACCGCAAAGTACTGGGTATATATGAAAACAATCAAGTATTAAAATATGCTTTGCATTTAAAACCAAATGATTTATTAAACAAATGACATATTATCTGTGGTTAATGCATGGCTTGACAAAACTGGCTCCCAGCTAAGTACCAGCAGTTTTATTTTTAGTTGCCAAAGGTGCTCCTCCATAGCATTTCCACAGTGGAGCCTGGAGCCAAGCTACAAATCCTGGTCACCATGGCAACCTGAAGCACAGTTTTGTTGAGTCCTGAGTTAATGAACTGAGCTGATTATTTCTGGTCTTTATATGCTTCAAGACTTTAGAACTTCCATACCTTCTCAGTCCTTGTTTTTACTCATAAACTGGAAGAGGAAAACAAGCTTCCCTGCTTTTTTAACTCTCAATCGGTTTCTCAATTTTGAATGAACAAGTGACTGGGCTGAGCCAGTTGCATATACTGAAACAAAGAATTATTTCCTCTATATCTACACAACAGGTTATTGCAGTCAAAATCTGAGTCAGCACTTCATGAACTTTAGCTCCAGCTGCTTACCCAATGACTTCCAACAGTTCAGTTGTTTGAAATGTCTTTAAAACACACCTGATTTTTGAAAAAACAAATTTAAAATATTTTAATAGATTGCAATAAATTTAGGCCTGAATATAGGTTAGTACAATTTCAAATTTAGTTTTAAATAGAGTTAGTTTTAAAGGTAAAATTATTTAAATTTAAAAAAATCAATTTTTTTAATAGCCTGAAGTGTCTTATACTCTCTGCATCTGATCCTGGAGATGGCATCTTTTCACCTGTCATACAGTTTCCTGACAGATAACCAAGCCTTTATCACCAGCAGGCAGAACTATTGTGATACATTCCATTTTTGACTGGAAGCTTCTGAGAGACAGAATGCAGTACCTGTCTCTTAAGTAAACACCTGCATTGTCTACAGGTACCCAGTCAGTCTCCAGGTGCAATTCTAAATGCTGATTTCTTATGAAGCAATGAGTAGGCTTTGCAAACTCAGAGATTGCCTTTTCCCTGGTTTCCTTTGCAGCAGTTGAATTCTAGGGAGCATGTGGTAAGACATTCTGAATCGCTCTGCTTTCTGTGGCCAACCAGAAACTTTGTTTGGTGAAAGTGATATTTTGATGATGGATTCAATTAAATGAATATACTAAATGAGGTCTCTTTTTCCTTATGTTGAGATTCTGCAGATACTTACATATGTGACTAGCCCCACCAACGCCAATGAAACTAATTGATGTACTTAAGCATTTGTTGGCTTAGGGCATTCAATTGTTCCTGTCCCCCATATAACTATACAACCAGTTACAGCTCTTCCATAATAGATATGCATGTCTTGGACTGAGACGCACTACATTATCTGCACATAGTTGCCTAGGAGACTGAACACTGACGAGAAATTACTGCTTTTGGTGTGCAATAGAAAAATACAAATTTTACCATATAATGGCATTTACATTTTAGAAGCAGCACTGGCCACTGAACATCTGAATTGATGGAAAGACATTATATAAGCTATGAACATTCATGAAGCAGAATCTAGAAAAATCAATAGAATGTATTATGATTCTTCTCCCTCCCCTATAAGATGCCTTCATAAAGTGGCTTGGTTCTCCCATCCCCACGCCCCCCCCCAAAAAAACCCCCACCACCCTATCCTATGCTCTATTACTGGAGAGTGGGCTGAAGACATTCAGCCACAGCCTCTAATTAAATAACCCAGCTTTTTGGGCAAGATGATTTTACCCAGCCTCTAACATCAACTCCACTTTACTTCAAAGCATCTGACAAAGTGGGATTTTTCTCCCATGAAATCTCATGCGAGAAATAAATTCGCTAGTCTTTAAGAATGCCACAGGACTCCTTGTTTGTTTTGCTGAACTAGACTAACACAGCTACCCCTTTGGAACTTTTCACTTGCCTAGTAAACCACTGCTCTCTTTCTTACACCTGATCTACACACCATTCCTGTACTGGTATAACGATGTCACCTAGCAGTATGATTTTTTTTTAACCTGTTATAATTATAATGGTACAATCCTTAGTGTGGATGGTGTTATACTGCTATGCATGTGCCTGTACCAAGATAAATTATGCCCACAGGCAAAGGAAAATAAGATGGTACAACTTGTGTGTAGACAAGGTCTAAATGTGGAACAACTGACAAGAAGGTAGAAAGTTTAAAACGGGGGGAAATCACCTTTTGTAATGAGAGAGCTAGGCCAAATCTCTATTCAGACCTGATTTAATGGTGTCAAATTTACACATGAATTCCAACTCCGCAACTTCCCTTCGAAGTCTCAATTTGAAGTTTTTCTGTTGAAGAACTATAACTGACATGCCAACAGTGCCCACATATCTACTCTAATAACTCCATAAGACCTAACCAAACCAGCTACTCCATCAGGGACTCATTCACCTTCACATCCACCAATGTGATATATGACATGTGCCAACAATGTGCCTCTGCCTAATAGGTCAGCCAGACTGGGCCGTCTCTGCACAAAAGAATAAATGGACACAAATGAGAGATCCGGAATGGTAACATTCAAAAACCATTAGGGAAACATTTCAACCTCCCTGTACCTTGTGTGAAAGACATGTCAGTTACAGTGCTTCAACACTGTTTGAATCAAAGCAACTTGCTTGGTTTGCTGAAAAAAGCTGAACTGACCTTGTGATCTACCCTTCTCTGCCTTTATATATCTGCTTCCATTCTGTAGTTTCCATTTCATGCATATGATCATGAAAACTCATGCAATGAACAAATTTGTTAGTCTTTAAAAGTGCCACCAGACTCCTGTTTTGTTTTGCTGAGATAAGTTCCAGAGGGGTAGCCACGTTAGTTTAACATCATTTTTGCTATAGAGGAAAAAAAATTAAATCTGGTGCAAGAGAATGCCTTTTCATGAAGGTTTACAGTGTCTGGAAACAGAAATGAAGACAGGATACTGGGCTAGATTCCATTGGTCTGACTCAGTATAACCATTCTTATGTTTTTATGTCTGCTTACAAAACCTTAATTGTGATATACGAATGCAGTATTATTCAAATAAATAATTATATTTGAAAAAAATACTTTTTTTTGAATAACTACTGATACACAACTTAGCAGGGCAATATGTGTTTAACAGCAAGAAAGAACTGTCCCTCCTCTACATCTCAAGCTAGGGCAGGTTAGTACCTGGCAACAATACAGGTATTAATTTAAATGATTATGGACCTGAAGAGTTCTTTTCTGTTGTTTATTATTCTGTTGGAGTTGCCACCACACTTGTTAGATGTTAAAAAAAAAAAAAAAAAAGAATGCTTAGCAAAATTAAAGTAAATTACACTTAAAATGTGTTCCTGATAAAAAACCAGAAGAGATAGTCACCTGATGGTTTCTTCCTGATACAATGAGCTGACAACTGGGCCTCCAAACCCAATTTTTCCTTCCTTGCCTCTCTTCTCTGGTGTCTGAAATAAAAAATTAGTAGAGTGACATGGCTTTCAGACTCAGTCTGCCTCATGATGTAACTTTGTTCTTTAGCAGCATGGAAAGGAATGGTTCTCTGGGATCTTTCCTCTGACTTTCCTGTCACCATCAAATGCCTCACATCTCAGTTACCTCCCAGGGCTCCAACAATCAATCTAACAATGCTATTCTGAGTATGGTCCAGAGGGAGTCTCCTGAGAGGCACAACAAGGAACCTTCTCCCTCCCTCCTGACAAGAATGAGTGCACTGCCTTCACAGTGCTCTCAGCCTTGACCACTTAGGATGGAAATGCTAATCCTTTGGGAGGCAAAGTAATGTCATGTTACTAGACTGAAAAGCTCACATTTATAAATCTACTTAATATAGATTTAAATTAAATTTTATAATGGGTAGCATTTCCAAATGATTTACTCCAAAGAACTCTAGGATTCTGAATAATTTCTTGTTTCTACCATGATAGAAAATAACCATTAGAATACTGATAGCGCAATATATATTCAAAGGCTCACAATAAAAAAAAAAAAAATCTAGGGATTTGGGGTATCCAATTTCAGACACCTTGAAATAGCCTGATTTTCAGAAGGTGCTGAGCATCTGTTCTCCCTTGTAGCCCTTTTAGATGGTCAAACTGGGCACCCAAAACACTGGTCACTTTGGAAAATAGATGGCCTAGAACCTTATTTAATAAGTTAAAACCCAGTGAAAACCAGTTCTCAATTTAAAGTGATAATATTATGCAAAATTTATTAACCAACTATGGCAAGTGTAATTCTGTCCAATAACTATATTTTCTTTAATGACTAAACACCATTATACTGGTATAGAATCCAACAAACTGGGAACAATCATCATACCACCATACAGGTTATGAAAAACACACTATTGACAGATTCAAAATATGTTGCTGCATTGGTGAGGCTATAGCTACTGAGATTCTGTTACTTTAAGAAGGGACATCATGATTATTTAGTCTGACCTCCTGAACACAAGAGATCACAGAATCTCAACCACTCACTCCTGTAACAGACCCCTAACATCTGGCTGAGTTACTGACATCTTCAAATCATGGTTTGAAGACTTCAAGTTATAAAGAATCCACCACTCACCTGCAAGTGCCCCATACCACAAAGGAATGCAAAATATTCCCAGGATCTCTGCCATTCTGACTTGAGGGAAAATTTCTTCCTGACCCCAAATATGGCAATCAGTTAGACCCTGAACATGTGAGCAAAACCCACCAGCCAGGCACCTGGGAAAGAATTTTCCATAGCAACTCAGAGCCCTCCTCATCTACTATCCCATCACTGACTGTTGGGAGATATTTGCTGCTAGAAGCCAGAGATCAACTACATGCGATTGTAGGCAGTCTCATTACACCATCCACTCCATAAATTTGTCAAACTCAGCCTTGAAGACAGTTAGGTTTCTTGCTCCCACTGCTTCTGTTTAGAAAGCTGTCTCAGAATGTCATTACTCTGATGGTTAGAAACACTTCCAAATTACAAGCCTAAATTTGTTGATGGCCAGTTTATATCCATTTATTTTCGTGCCGACACTAACAATTAACTTCTCTCCTTCCCTGGTGCTTTCCCCACTGAGATATTTATAGAGAGCATTCATACATCTTCCTCCTTTGTTTGGTTATGCTAAACAAGGTAGGCTCTTAATGTCTCCTCTCTAAGACACGTTTTCCATTCTTTTGATCATCCTGGAAGACCCTCTCTACACCAATTCCAGTTTGAATTCATCTTTTTTAAACATGGGATACCAGAAATACACACAATATTCCAGATGAGGTCTCACCCTCACCATTGCCTTGTATAATTGTACTAACACTTCCCTCTCTCTGTGGGAAATAATTTCGCCTGATACATCCTTGAAATACATTAGCCTTTTTCATGGCTATTTCACATATGCAGCTCAGAGTAATCCTGTGATCAGCCAATACACCAGGTCTTTCTTCTCCTTGGTAACTTTGAGCTGAGAGCCCCAGGTTAGAGAGAAAATTCTTATTGTTAGTACCCAGTGCATGACTTTGCACTTCAGACTATTAAATTTCATCCCATTTCTAGTACTTCAGTTTTCAAGCTCCTGCAAATCTTCTTGTATGATGTTCTGGTCCCCCTCCACATCATACCTCCTAACTTCATGTCACCCACAAATTTTATTATCATTCTCCCACTTTTTGTGCCAAGGTCATGAACGAAAATGTTAAACAAGGCTGGTCCCAAAACCAGTCCTCCTGAGGAACTCTACTAGTGATCTCCCTCCAGCCTGACAGTTCACCTTTCAGTATGACCTCTTGTACTTAACAGCTCATAATCTACCTTTCAATTTTCATATTAATCCCCATCTCTTATTTAACTAATAATTTCCTCCATGGAACTATATCAAATGCCTACTCACATGAGTAAGAGGAGATTGTTACACTACTCCTTGAATTTATAATATGGAGAAAACACTGGAGAATGAACACACATAATTAGCGAAAATCAGAGAAGCTTCCCGTGTTAGAGATGATCAAGACATTTTTTCCCCAAGTTCTTTCCTGTCATTTGTTATCCAGATCCAGCTACCTGTCACCATGTGCAACAAATTGCTTAAGCAGTTTTTAACAGACATAGAGTAAGCAATGACTCAAATAGCTCAACATTGTGTGGAAACTCAGGTTCTGGTATGAGGTTAGACATTCTAACAGGAGAATGCTAGCAACCAAGCATGCTAATCTGTGCATGTTTACTGTAGAAAAATGTCACTTTAAATGTTATTAATTTTTTAAGGTGTTGCAGATTCAGAATAAGCCACAAAACTCCTCCCTCACAGAACTAGAGGATCAACATAGTCTCTAAAGAATTATAAGCAGCTGGTTTCACAAACCATATATTATTCTGTTGCTTGTAAAAGTTCCTCCTTAGTAAGTAGTGATCATTATCAAGTCATTTGCTTCTCCTTTTTATGGCCTCATTTGATCAAGGTACTGAAGATGTGGCCAACTTGTACACATATAGGTAGTCTCATTGATTTTAATGGGAACACTTGCGTTTTAGGTTATACATGTGCTTAAAACTTTGCTGGACCACGGACCTATTTTCTTAAGGCTGGCTTTGAAGTTGGCAATTCTGCTATCTTCTTTCAATATGTTTCACAAAGACACTCCTTCTGGACTTGTAAGGTCTTAAAGAACTGGGACATAAGCCACTGTGTTTGTAATGATTATCCTTGTTTCAAGATAAGGAGAGTGCCGTTCTCCCTCCTTGGATTGGTTTAACATGTCAGCAGTTGAATGCCTGGCTCTTTTTTAAATACAATTTTCTTACAAGCAAGTAACTTCTAAAATTTAAAAATGCATTTTAGACCTTGGCTTACAATGTCACATATGGGAGGTAATCTTATTTTGTAATTGTGAATTATCTTCCACATCACAGCCCAAGCAGATACACTCTTCTCCCAGACTTCCCTAATCACAGCTTGAAGAGCATTTACTTTTGCAGTAATGACTTAGAACTTCATCCTTTTTCCACTCTGTAACTTCCATGCTAGTATGACGTTTTCCTCTTCCTGAGTGTAATAGTTCCTGAGTCCAGTTTGGCAGATCATTTTCCACCTTGCTCCAAAGCAGCAGTTCTTAACTGCTATGTTCTGACACATTACTGTGCAGCCATGCAGCAGTGTGTCGCAGAGAGCCAGCAGCCACCTAACAGAGGTAGAGCCTGGCAGGAATTTCACAGTAGGGTTACCGGATTCAGCGGCAAGGGGGCATGTGTCCTATAAGGTCGCACATACTGCCGAACATGTCACAACCTACAAAAGGGAGAGAACTGGTGCTTTAAAGTATTGTATGATACTTTGTATGAAAGAAAAAGCTACACAAATATAAATTTGCCTCTTGTGTGAGGGAAAGGAAAATCCATGAAGAGACAGTTAACTACAAGATAACATGAAATGTGTATTAATATTCATTCTGTTCCAAACTGTATACCTTATTATTTATTCTGGAGGCTTAAGCTTCAATAAATGTTATAAACACAAACACAAATACAAAGATTGAAATTTACAATCACATGTAAAAAGCAATGCAGAGAGGAGGTGGTGGTGATTTTTTGTTGCCTTTTGAAAAAAAAACTTTAAAATTGTGGACTAGAATGTTTAAATGGAATTGGAAAGATAAGGTGGGTGAGGTAATATCTTATTAGACTGATTTTCCAGATTTACTGGAAGATAACTAAGAAATCATAGAATATGAGTATATACTATGAAAATTACTGTACGCCAAGGAGTACTCCCCAAAATTAGAGAAGCAAACTGCCAAAACATCCTATCCCTAAAGAGCAAGATTTTAGTCTCTTTACAGCAAAATACCTTTCTTTAAAAGTCTTTCACAGAAAACCTCACACTCATATGTTGTCACTCAGTTACTTCCACACATAAGGATGAAAATTAATTTCAGCTCATTTGTTTATAAGTGCAAGAGTTATTTCAACAACACGATGCTGCATACAGCCAGCCTTTCTTCTGTGATGTTGGTAAAGGACAGGAATCATTTGCTCGTGTTTCTCGGAAGCAATCAAGAAAACAAACGACTCCTATAGTAGGTGTGTTTCTTTCCATATAGCTTTTCTGCTTACTGCAGTCACACACAAAATGCGTTAGAAAATGTATCATCGTTCTACTAATTGTGCCTCAAAAAATTCCTTGGGCCAAATGAATCACATTTGCAACCCCGGAGATGCCAATAGAGTAATACCACAGATTAATTTGGCACAAAGGGCAGCAATTTATCAGAAAACTAAACTGTAAAGGTCCTCTTATACATGTCATAGTTAGAGCCCCATTTTGTCTGAATTTATTCCTAGAACAGCTTGGGAAGCAGGTCAGAAGAGAGCTATTTGGACAAACTAATATGTAGCCCAAGAATATTGAGTGCATAACACTGTATTTGTCCATTCATCTGAAGGGAAAAGTATATGAACTATACATAGGGGAAAAACTAAGGAAGAATCCTAGTCAGCATACTTAATGTGTGGTTTTATTCCAGCTACTGACAAACATGGAACTGTGGCGGTCCTTGTTGTCTCTAGATTTCTAAAAATATATATGCTGAGTTTTCAAAAACAATGTTTCTTCCCAAATAATAGTTCTGTTAGGGTTACCTGAGCTCAAATACAAGATGAATTCTTTCCAGTCTGCATGTTACAGCCTTACTGACAATGCTGTAATACCCCACTATCTTTCAATAAATCTCCACTGGAATACCTGTGAAACTCCAGTGTCTTCAATGGACTTGCACAGGTTTAACTGAGGAGGAAAGACTGCTGAACCAATCAGGACCTGGGACAGGGTACAAAATCAGATTGCAGAAAAATACGCAGAGGAAGGGGCAGTCTTTTTTAGACAGCGGAGAGAGAAGGTCCTGCCTTAGAAGGGGCATAGAGAACAGACCTGGGACAGTTTCCTGTGGGCAGCAGGGCTCTGAGGAACTTGGAGTCAGGGCTGAGGCTGCTAAGGCTCAGAGGGAGTTGGAGTATAGGACAGGACTGGAACTGCTGGGGCTCAGGAAGAACCTGAAGGGCACCTTTCGGAGGCAGTCAGCACAGCAGGTACTGGAGCTGCAGGAAAGTAGCCCAGGAGGCCTTTCATCGACTGTGAGCTGAGACAACGCCTGAGGAGAGGAGTAAAGAGTTCCTGGGCTGGGGACCAGAGTAGTGGGCATGCCTGGTCCCACCCCGCTGTGCAGCAGCCACTGAAAAAAGTGGGCTGCAGGAACGGGACTTTTCCCTGGATGGGGGGTTACCTTGAACTGGAACTTGGCTGGAGGGCTGAGTTGCTCTGCAAAGAGCTTGAGATATATGGACAGCACTGGATACTGGGGGGTAAACTTCAACCTAATTCCCCAAATTACTATTGCCAGGAGTGCCTGCTGGGACGGGGGGTTTGAGGGGTCCATGACAAATTTATTGATCTGTAAAGATGTTGTACATCCCTTCCCCATGGTGCATGTACACACACAACCATCCTCAACTCCACTAAGCAGATAAACTATCACTTTAATCAAGAACTGCAGAAGCAAAACAAGTGTTTTCTTGGAACATAAAGACAGCAGCAGGTCCCCATTTCTCCCTCAGTACACTATATTTGTCAGTAAAGACCAGCTTGACTCAAGGTATAATCAGATCTTGACTGGCTGTCACTGGCAATGGTGCTCCAAACAACAGTAGGCCTGACAGTCTCATTCTGAATGGGATGGAAATACAGGGACTAATATTTGCTAACATCATTCACTCATTTTTTTCTCCACTCTTCCTTATTCCTTTATACATGATGTCAAGATGTATACCTCTAAATTGTTATCAGCCATAAAAGAGGTGTCACGTGTCCCAGTTCAAAGGTTAACATATAATGACTGACATTAATAAACCATGTTCAGTGCCTCACTAACAATTTCAGCTTCCTCTTCTTTTCAAAGAGACAGCAGATCAAAGCCACTTATGAGCTTTAACAACATTAAAGTCTAATCATGATTGAAAAATAAAAGAGCTAAAGAGTATGGTTTTATCATGCAAAGCATCCTATAAAAGGCAAAACAAATGACATATTACAAAGACAAACAAACACTGTCTTTGAGGGGCCCTGAACTTCAGCACTCACTCTTCCCCTGAAAAACTGCTCATTTGCTGACTTTCAGGGCACAAAATATGGCTCATTCATCTTTCTAAGCTTCTGGAGAGTGGGATGGGAGTTAGTATCTTCCATCACAATATAGAGCAGTGTTAAGTGGTAATTCTTTGTTGACCAACCCCAGTTGCATGGATGGAGTATAAACTGCTGCGATTTGTTATTTTGTATGGAATTTTTATAAAAAAATATTTATCAATAGAGCCGAAAGTTTGAGATAAACACTTCTTATTTGGATGTACATTGTTAAAAAAACCAAAAACAAACATATGCCTATGTAACAAAGCGGTAGTTTCTAGAGCTCTGCGCAAGAATTCAGGTGCCTTCTGCTCAATCAGCATAAAATCAAATGCAAGACCTCCATGAAGGTTCAAAGTAACTGTTGCTTAGTCACTCTTAAGGTTAGATCAAACATCACTGGACATGACTGATCTATGAATAAGGGTGGTCATATAGCCTTTCTCTAAGACTCAAATTGGGACAGAAAAACCTTAGCACAGCCTAGTTAAAGTAAAAAGCTTTGTCTGAAGTTTATTTAACTTTTACTGTATCAGGAGCGATCTGGGGCCAGGAAAAGACCCAGGGCCCGGGCCTGACCCTGCCTGGGGCCCTGGGCAGGGCCCAGGTCAGGCTCCTGCTGTGGGTGGCCCAGCCACGAACAGGACCAGGGAAGACAGCTGGCAGACGAACCTGCACACTGGTATTGGGACTTGGGGCTCAAGCCTCCCTATGCCCAGTGCCAGCAGCGCCACTGATATGAGTTACCGGTAAAGCCACATCCTACGAAGGAGTTAATTCTGTGATTTAACCTTTGTTCAGGACACAGTGGCTAAGTTTACATTAGGGGGCTATTTTAAGTCAAATTTGTGAAGTCGACTTGGCGTATGTCACGTGGCAAGGATCTGGGTACCGGCTCCAGCTCCTGGCCGCTCTCCACAAGTGGGGGCTGAGGTTCCTGCAACCTGCGGAGAGAGGCTGGGAGTCTGATTTGCCTCCCAGCCCCTCTCCGCAGGTGGCAGGGGCTGGCAAGCGGCTAGGCGCAGAAGTCAGGTGCCGGCCCCCACCATCTGCAGAGATAGGCTGGGAGCCTAATCTGGCCCCCAGCTCCTTGCCGCAGGCTGCAGATTGGGCTCCAAGAGCTTGATAGGGACCAGGAGTGGGGCCAGGGCTTCCTGTCCTGTAGAGTTGACTTAAAAGCTTAAGTCAACTTGCAGGGCAGGAGTTGCTAAGTCTAAATAAATTCTAAATGTAGCCCTGGCTTTGCTTAAGATGTAGACATAGCCAGTGGGAATTCTGCATCCTTTACAACATGTATGTCAATATACAAACATGCCTCAGCCTCAAGGAATGGACTGACCTCTCCAGGCCCCTTCCCGCTCTCCATTTATCTGACTGTGGTTGTGAGCAACTGTATTTATCATTTACCTTTCACTGCCTCATCTGAACCCTACCCAGTAATATGCCTTCACCAAGGACTATATCTAACACCACAAATCCATGAATGGCTTCTAAAGTACACTTAATAAAAGGAGAAAACTCTACTAAATGTTCCTTATTTCACCCCCGAAATGTTAAAACTGCCTCACCACTCCAAAAATTCCATGTCTTCATTGGCTCCAAAAAGTCAATATGCAACTCTGAATCAGTGGTATGTTTAAAAGTCCAAAATCATGTGGCTTTACAGTGCTAAAAATGGGAGCTTTGCATAACTGAAAAGAGGAAATTCCCAGCTTTCAGATGGGCACATAGCATTTACTTTTACTCCTAGCTATCTTATATGACATTTAGAGAGATAGTTAACATATTAGTTTTCATCGTTCTCTCTCTGAGCCTTATCCTACTTGACCCACAGTAATCAAAGGTACCTGGGCTTTACAAGGAGAATTAGCCCTAATAGATAAAATAAAACTAAAACCTTTCTGTCTAAAATAACTTCTGCAACATACAGAGTACATAATGCCCTGGCAGTAAAGTTTTATCAGCATTTATTTTGGATGAGCTGCATCACTCACTTATAGCCTTATCATTTGTGAGCTGTAGCTACTGCACACATTTGATGATAAACCTTTATAAAAGAGAAGTATTACTTTATATATTAATAATGAATATGTAACATTTCTATCCACCAACCCAGGCTCATTTTAGGACTCAGTAGTGCCGCTGCAAGACAGCTATTCTTTAATTCACGCCTCTACCAATTTCCAGAGACATAGCTATGTTAGTCTAGTAAACAAACAACGAGTTTGGTGGCACTTTTAAAGACTAACAAACTTATTTATTGCATAAGCTTTTGTGGGCAGAATTCTATTTCATTAGACCCATGAAATGGGCAGTGATTCTTCCCTCTTTTAACCTTCCTACCTTCTTATCTGCTATTCCACACTGTTTGAATCCAAATAACTTACTTGGCTTGCTGAAAGAATTCTAAGTTGACCTTCTCTGCACGTATACTTCCCCTTTCATACTGTAACCTCCATTTCATATGTCTCATGAAGTGGGATTTTGCTCTTGAAAGCTTATGTGATAAATACATTTGTCAGTCTTTAAAAATGCCACAAGATCCTTGTTTGTTTTACATCAACCAACATTGCAGAAGGGAACCAAAAATTAAATTTACTAAAAGAATTGCACTGAAATGATAAAATCTCCTCACTGAAATATAAACCTGTGCCTAGCTGGTTATTTAGTGGTGCCCAAATAAGAACAAAGCTTAAACACTATTTAAGACTGCTTGTACTACGCATAATAAAGAGACCGTGAAGTGCCAGAACCAGATAACTGGGCTCCTTCTGGCATGGTCAGGATGGCCTTAAGGAGTACAAGGCCTTTAGAAGTCACAGAGGCCTGCGTAACCAGGCTGGAAGCTGAAGCATAGATATGGAAGTGATGGGCAAGATGCACCACAGACTTTGAAATCTAATTTTTTTTTTTTTTTACCTCAAAGAAATTATGCAATCCCTTTGCTCATTAGTGTGACAGGTACAGAGAAAGCTAAAGGGAGACTGAAAAAATGAATTTACCATCAAAATTTTGCACAGTGATAACCCATACTAAATTTTATAACATCATGGATATTAAAACCAGGTTATAGGACAGCAGGTAGCCAATAAGCCAGGTGACTGATCAAGATTTGCTCCCATGCTGCTCAGTAAATTTATGAACCCTGTAGTGTTTTCGCCTCTATCTGTCAAATGCTATTTGACTATACAACCGTAGTTGCAATCTTTGTGATAGATTGCACCACACTTCAAAGTATTTCGTGAAATCCTGGTTTCACTGAATTCAATGGGGCCAGGATTTCACTTAGTGCATCTTACCCACAATGTTTTACCAGGGAGCTACAAGTGTTTCTGTGAGCTGCATAATCTGGAAAATTTAGCAGTATTTATATGGACAACGCTTAATTTCTTGAAAGCATGAAATGTGAATATCCATTAATTCCTCCTTGATCTCCTTTCAGCTACTGTTTGTGCCTCTGGACCTTAAAATCTACCATCCTCTCAGATAGTGTTGTGCCATCAGTTCCCAGATACAAGTCAATATTGGAGGCTTTCAGGAGTTTATTTTCCCACCCGACAGGAGTGAGTTTACATGAATAAACCCCATGAGCAGCAATGTTAGTCCATGATGTTGCCTTGCAGCAGTTTTCTCTATGCAGTGACTGAGGAATTCCATAATGTTACCTGGAGGTTTGCCCTAAAGGATGATTCTCTGGGCATGCACCATTTCATGGCAGCAGCAGTGGAGAGATCCTCAGAGTCACAAAGTTACAGTGAGTTCTGCCTCCTTTCCTCCTCCTTAAATTATATGTGGGGATGATCAGTTGTTCTCAATTTCTATGATAGGTGATAAGATAATGGGCCAGTCTCCCAGGTACAGCATTATAACAGCAAAATTAAAGCCTTGAAATGGGCTTCCTGAATCATAGGAAGTCAGTATAGTTTCAGAGCACAGAAGGGTTTATGGAGAACATGTCACAGATTTAAATCCAGTCAGTGAATCTTTAAACCTGTTTCTCTTGCTTCTGTCACAAAGCTCTAACATACCTGGGCAAAACTTGAGAAGGGGAGGATTGTTAGAGAGGCAGCATGAACAAGTAAACCCTCCTAAAGTTCAGACACTCACTCCCTCTCTCTGTGTCATGGCCTAGCTGTCTCACTGGGAATCGAACTTGGGCAGACATTAATTGAATTTGACAGCAGCAATTACACGCAAGGCTGGAGATTAGAAGCCCGTTAATTGTGTGTGCTGTAATTGCTGCTGTCTTTTCCTTTACTAGTTAAGACCAGTGCCAGGAAAGTCAATGGGAGGAGGGTAAGCTCCACCCGAATGCAGGTGGTCCAGGGACCATACCTCCAGAAGGGCGTGTCTCCCTCTCTAAAATAAAAAGGCTATCAACACTGCAACAATAGAGGATGTTCCTTTGACAGGACTGCTAATGAAGCATGAAAAAGGAACAAATAATGTGCAATTCCAAAGGTATTTTTCACCTGTATCTTCTATTTTACAGTGGAGCACTGGTGAACTTCACACCACAATGCAACATGGATGAAGGTAAAGTATTAACCCTTAGAGCTCAGCATATGGAAAAACAGGAATTTTTACTCTTCTTAAAATCCAGGCTTAGTGTTAAACACTTAAATGGAATTCATAAAATCCCTACACTCCAGTAAAGAGTCTGAACAGCTCAGTGTGTGCTACTCCTTACAGACTAGCAGGTTAGCTATAGCCAAACAAAATAAAAACACATACATTAAGAGGGCAGCCTCCTTATTAGACTCTTCTTCTTGAAAAGCCACCTTTCATGAAAGGCAAGTTTACTCTCCCCACCAGCTCTATTCACAGTTGTCATGAAAATTCAATTTTTATATTCCTCTCTCAACAATGCTCCTAGGGCCTAGGCTCTTAAGAGCAGACTCAGCAAGTGTGTGCAAGCATGACTCAGCAGCTGGAATGTTTTCAAAAGACCACTGAAGATCTGTTCAATATGAGCAAACTGTTCCATAAACTGTGTCCTACAGTACAATAGAACATCTTTTTATATTACAGTGACAGTCAAATTAAGTTCTATCAACGATTTCATTAAACCAACACAATTTTTCTGGTGCTCATAAAAGTCAGCTGTAAATCTCACCTTGTAAACAAAATCCAGGCCTACAAGGATTATTTTTTAACCTATGTTCACTGGACCAATGCAATATAAACAGAAGCTTAGTAATTTCATAATGATTTGGAGATCTTATGATTCAAAAATAGCTCTGATTTTAAAAACAGAACAGGAGTTTAGTCCATAACATATTCATTAATAACTATCCAATAATCACTTCTGGAATTAATAATTAGATAGTCTATGGAGAAAAGGTAAAATGACTACAATAATAAAATGACCTCTACACTTAACAGAAGCTACACTCAGTGATTTCATGGTACTTACTGTATATATTTTTGCACTATCAAAAACTTAGCACATACACACTTTAGAAAGCATCCAAAATAGCAACACTGATTAACTTTGCACCTCTCAGGAGATATGGCCAGAGAAGCACAAGGCATTACTAGAGGCCAGTGATCGGTTGAGTCAGTTATATTTTCCATATCCTTCATGGAAAGTCCCAAATATGCAGTGTAGTCTTAGTTGTGTCAGTCCCAGAATATTAGAGAGACAAGGTGCGTTAGGAAATATCCTTTATTGGACCAATTCCTGTTGGTCAGAGAGAGAAGCTTTTTAGATCTGCTGAGGCTATGCAGTCCCAGCTCCTTTCCAGTCACCGGAACTTTGATACCTTTGGTCATATTTCTCATGGCATGTTGGATAAGGGCTCTGAATAGAACATGCATCAATTCTGTGCAAAAACAACAAAGCTGAGGCAGCAGTACCAAAGGTGTGGGAGTCACATCATGGCTCCAATGCTGCACTGAAGACCTACCACTTTTATAAGGACTTGGACACCATCCTTGGTAGCGATCCCACCATCAAGAGCCCCATGGATACTTCAGGGGGCCAGGAAGGCTGGAAGCAATGGACAGCAGCATCAACTCCAAGGATGAAGTGGAGGATGAAGAGGTCAGGTGGAGGACAAAATGGGACAGGCATTAGCGTCATCTGATATTGCAGCGCGACAGGACATCTCGACCATGGTCTGTGATGCACATGATGTAGGAGAGGGGAGTTGTGGTAAGTGATCTTTTTGTGATGAGGCTTCTCAGTTATATAAGGTAGAACTGTTTTCTGGTTTGTTCTGTGCTGGAAGTGAGGAATAGAAATGTACAAGACTACCGGTGTTTGAGATTCCCCTATGCAGCTATGCTGTGGAGCAGAACAGTGTGTTAATGCATACCACATGGGAATCCTACAGAGATCTCTCTAAGAAACTTTCCTGAAGACATTCACTAATCCTCAACTGAAGATTCCTTGACAAAGCTGCTTTGTTTCTTCCTCTGTTGTAGGGAACTTTACTGCACCAACTGGCAATCACTTGTGTAGGAACCAAAGCGACACACAGGTGAGCAGCATAGGGAGCCAGCCTGAAGCTGAACACTTGCATCTGTTTTTATTCAGGAGTGAAATATCTGCTTGAATGACACCCTGCCCCCCCACCTGTGAAAAATGGTAACAGAATTTACAATTTGTTCCCCAGTCGCTTTCAGTGATTCCTTAAAAAACCAAGACCCTTTTCACCATCTTGAGCATACCCATCTCTCTCCTTCCTCCCCACTGGCCACACTCCATTTTTATGGAGTTCACTAGCCTGTATGCTTGCCAAAGGACAGAGAAAAAGAGGTTTACTTTACTAGAAAGATTCAATGCTGTGAGTGCACTAAAAATCATGCTTCTTGTTCTTCCACAGTCATAGCTTTCAGAACTTCTTATACACTGACAAAGCGCCTCCACCAGATACAGAAGTGACCAAAGAGAAGCAAGGAGGACATGTTTCAAGAGATGCTCCAACCTCAAATGCCAAAAAACCAAGAATATAGGGTGTGGAGAGAGCCAAAGTTCCCTCTAAGGCCCTGAGGCAACTGAGCAACTGATGTTGCTTGCTGCACGGGCTGCCCCCCGCAGGCCCAATCCTCCCCCCCAATCCCCAGCTGGCCCAATCCTGCCCCCTGCTCTCCTGGTAAGCCCCCCCAAGCCAGCCCGACCCCCTCCTCCCACCCTAACCTGCTCCCTGGTAACTCTCCAGCCAGCCAGACCCTCAACCCTCCGCACCCTTACCCGGTCGCCGGAGTGCTGCAGCCGACTCACGGCTCCTTTGGCTGGAGAAGCACTGACAGAGCATGCTCAGAGCTTCTGAGCACACTCCATCAGAGCTTCTCCGGGCGGGAGTTTTAAAAACTCCCAGCTCCGTAGGAGCTCTCAGCCAGCCAGAAGACAGTCTTCTGAATGGGTAGGGGCTCTGGCTGCCAGCTGTGTGCGGCCAGTGGTGTCCCCTGTGCCAGGCAACGGCAGGAGCTGTATGGCTACACAGCCACACAGCTTACAGGAAACATTGAGAGAGATGATAAACACAAATCATAAAATAGATAGGCAGCAGGGGAAGGAGAACCAGGAGAATTTAGCAGGCAAGAAGTGTATGACAGAAGCAATGAAGGAGCAAACAGAGATGCTGAAGTCCTTAATCATGGAGCTGACAGAAACATGCATGCTCATACCCTCCTCCCCCACAGGCAGAACTGCTTCCCATGCCTTCTCCAAACTCCTCCCACACATTCCTTGCATCTGCCTGGCCTGTCACTGTACTCCCTTCACTACATCCCTTTGGACAGCTTTTACAATGATAGCTCAGATACACCCAGCTATGAAAGCCTCCTTCAGGAGACTGCCCTTCACTATCTCCCTTTCCACTACGTGTTTTCTATGTATTGTTAATTGGTATTTAATAGAAACACTGTCTAAAACAATCTTTATTTGTCTTCTACACACAGTGGTTGATTCTGGAGTTAATACACAGTTTATCAAAATTTTCCTGAAAACTGGCACATTTACAAAGCAGGGCAGAACGCCTTCTATAAAGAGACATTACTGATAGCCACTGTGGGGCCTCAAAGCCTCTCCGATTTGACTAGCCTGCATTGTGCCCCTTTAAAACCCTGATATCTGTCTGCTCAAAATCAACCACCAGGCAATTTGCCTCAGCACTCGACCCCATGGGAAACTTGTCACCCTTAGCCTCACAAATATTATGCAGCACACAGCAGGCTACAATGTCCCTTGGAATGTTTTCCTCAGTTAAGTCTAACCTCCTATAAAGGCAATGCCTGCAAACTTTTAAACTGCCAAATGCACATTCAACCTTCATTTTGCATTTGCTCAGCCTTTGCTGAAGTGCTTCTTTCTGCTACCAAGTTTCCAGTGTAAGGCTTCATGAGCCATAAGAGTAAGAGATATGCTGGATCACCCAGGATCACTCGGGGCATTTCAACACGCCTCATTGGAATCTTCTGGTCTGGAAACACAGTCCATGCTTGCAACTTTCTGCACAGTCGAGCATTTTCATTATGCACCTTCCCTGATCATCCCATGTTGATGTCAGTGAGACAACCACGGTGATCCGCAAGTGCCTGCAAAACCACAGAGAAATCCCTTTCTATTAACGTACTCCATCGCAAGATGGCATAATACAGTAGGGATGATAAACCTTTCACTTGTAACCATTAGCCTGGGCCTAAGAGGTTATGGCAGAGCAGGCGACAACTGTGCTGAGATTAGGCTGAGTCAAAGCCCTGCCCTAAGGAGGGAACAAAGAGCAGCTGACAACTTGGCCCAGTAATATAAATGGGTTAGTACAGAAAACCAGGGAGAAGCGTGGCCAAGCAGGGCAGGGGAAAGGCAATGAGGCAGTCTGCCAGCTGGCAGGAGAAGAATACAGTTCTGACTCCCCAAGCTCCTAATGCATTTGGGGCAGAAAGTAGGACATAGGTTGCATGCACTGTAAATAAAAAGGCATGGGGATTGCAACTTATAATGGCCTGGTGAGTCTTTTCAGGCCAACAAGAGCGGACCCTGTAGAGGCAAAAACAGGAAACAGCACTGGCCTGCTACAATGGCCCAGAGCCAAAACAAGTATTTGCACGCCATTTATTGCCCCTCCACAGGTAGGGAATACCACTGCTGTAAAGACATCCAGTATTTTACACACATTTCCAAGAACCATAGTTCTTCTTGATGAGATGCACACTTGAGTTAAAACAGTCTCAATAGTGGTCTTCCCTGCTCCAAACTGATTTGTGACTGACTAGTAGCAGTCTGTTGCCAGCTTCCACATAGTGACTACCAGGTGCTTCTCCAAAATGGCAGCTCTTATTCTGATATTCTTGCACCACAGTGCTGAGTGGGAACTAGAGTCCTGCACAGATACAAAAACGTGGCGCCGCATTTGATCCACATCCACTCAGTGATAGTATCCATCCATTCCTAAATCTGCATGCCAGGTTTTAGCTACATCCATAACTGCATCCGCAACTACGCTTTGGCTCTCGTTCAGCATTTCACTCTTTGACTGGCTTATTCCCCACCTGGGTCCTGCCCACTTTTTCCTTTTTTGTTTGTGGTTTGCATGCTGTGCTGTCAATCAGATTTCCTCGGCCCCCCAATCAAATCTCTGATTCACAACATGGCATGCAAACGGCAGACAAGAAAAGGAAGAAGTGGGCAGGGAAATCATGGGGAATGAGCCAACCAAAAGCAGCTGACAGTGAGTGCTGACTCTCCAAGCCCCAGCCTGCTGTGAGTGAAACTGATTTGCTGGCAGACCATAATCAGAGCTGAGCTAGGACTGGCTGTAGCCCTTCCTGATTCCCCTGTGCTGCTGACACAAATCAGAACAGGAGCTGCAGTGGGAGCAGATTAAAAATAGAATCCACTTCCACAGATCAGTCCACAGGAATGGGTCTGTGGTTATCCGCACCCAGAGATGAGGATAACCGCGGATCTGTAGCGGATACCCCACAGATCTGCAGGGCTCTAGTGGGAACTCTACACATAGATCCAGGAAGATAGCTTTCCAAATCCAAAAGCTCTACAGCTAGGGACTCATCATACTAGACCTGTAGGATAATGCGATCCCACCACTCAGTGCTTGCATTCTGAGCTCAGGAGCAACTATCCACTGTGTGCAGCTTTTCTGTGGATGCCAAAAGTAATGTGGCATCGTTTCTTTCCATAGTGCACAGGATGTCAGGCACCTTGGATTCCTGTTCAGATTCAGAGCTCACAATATACTACATAAGCAGCTGTGATGTGTTCATAACGTCGAGCACAACAGTGTAGAGCAGTGGAAGGATCCATCCTTTAGGAAGAGATGGCAGGCACACAGTAAACAGATACCACTGATTGAAAAACGGTGTGAAACACAGTTGGAAGCCCATGGGAATGTTACAGGGAAAAAAATGCATCATGAGATCTTTAGCTTGCACCCATGATGCACTGCAATCCATTCCTCCTTCCCATGACTTCTAGCTGCAGAAGAAGGTGAGTAGCAGAGTGGGATAGCTACCCACAGTACACTGTGCTCACTGTTGATGTCAGAGCACCAACTGTGGAGACACTCCACTCACAGGAGTGTTGCGTGAACATGCACAGAAGCAATAATAATGGTTTATGATCATCACCATAACTTACATCAACAACACTCTCTAATATAGAGAAAGCCTAACAGTGCAATTCTTGAGCCATTTTTACTCTGTTTCTTCCTCACCCATGTGTTCCACAATACCTTCACTGCAAGCACAAGGAGAAAGCTGAAGAAGCTGAAATTTTGTACTCACCTGGAGCCCAGATCATTGCTGACAGATTCAAGAAAGAGGGTGAACAGGCAGTCCTAACACCTTGGCATGCTGTGTCAGTGCTCTCAGCATTAAGATGTCACAGGAATGTCTGGCTTTTAAACTGTTCTTTCTTTGACTATAGTTTTAGGCAGTACATGGTATCTTAATAAATGAGATCAAACAACACGAGTGAATTCAGCTCATTAAACCAACTAAAAGTGAACATTTCTACTCTCAGTTTTTTGAAATCATCACCACTATTTCTAACCTGTATCACCAGAAAGCTCTGCAATGGTGTACAACATACACAGACAAGTTGTTGGCTGCCATCCCATATGCTTCCAGGGAGGATCTGATGGGATTTAATCAGATTTTTTTCCTTCTCTAAACTATTTCATACTTAGTTACTGTTACCAATTCTACCTCTCCAGAGAGCCAGCAAACATTCTTAAATTCCAGTGAAATGACATTCCTATCACTGATTGAAGAACATGGGAACAAAATGTACCAATATCTAGGAGCAGAATTTTAACAAAGCACATTTCAGTAGTCTGGATGTGGACAACTGTTTGTACTGCTTGTTGGCTTTTTCCAAATTCAAACCTTTATCAAATGCAGGCTACAGTCTGGTAGTGCTGTATTTCAATCAACAGCCTGAAAGAGGATAGCAATGTCACAAATAAAAAATACTGAGACCATAAATTTTTAGAGACATAAAATCAAAGACAACACAAAACAGCCTTCAAATTCATAAAATAAGCAATAACCAAATCCAGTTTCATTTATATTTACTGTACAAGACACTAGCTCATCATTCAACTCCTCTTGTCCATATGGAGTTTGGGGTCAGAACCAGACTTTAGAGAAGCAGAACTCCTACTACGAGTCTGGCATTTTGTTATAGGTTATAACCCACAAAAGCTTATGTCTTAATAAATCTGTTAGTTTTTATAAGTGCCACAGGACTCTATTTGTTTCGCTGAAATAGACCAACACAGCTGCTCTTCTAGAAATTGTAAATTGTAAATTGTGGTTCTAATGACAAGAATTGACAATCATTTGTCAGTATATCTGTCTGTTGCAGGAAAGAAAACCCAGCTAGTACAACAGTGCTGAGAGCTCCACAAATACAAGAGTCATGGCATATGACAGTATTTACTTGCTAAACTGCATATTCAGTCTAAGGTATTGCATCTTAGACGCCTCCACCTCAGACTACAGGATAGTTTCCTGAAGGATAGTTTCCAGATTGTTTCCTGTTGATATTATTCTAGAAACAAAGAAAAATAAAAGACAAACCATTCTGCCACATTTTTTTTTAATGTTCCATTTAGCGGTACATTACTACATTCGCAATAGTGGATTAGGACTTTTATTTTCCATTATTAAGTGATCACTAACCTGTGTGTACTAGTTTATTTTAAAACTGGCATACATATGATGGAAGACAATTTGTTTTAAACCTGGGTGTTCTCAAGATTTGTAAGCTAAAAAGCTACAGACTGTACCATTAAACTTTAAACTAAATTCAGGTGTGTAACATGATATTTCCCACATAATGGACAGAGTGAAAGTTTTGAGATAATCTTTTTAGCATGATAAAAGTTATAAACAAAATGCAGTTACGTATATGAGGACAGATCCAATGAGACAACTGATGGTATGCACATGTGGCTTTGTTTATCAGTATTACCTACAAAAATGTCATGTTTTTTTAATTATTCAGTCCTGGAAGGATTGGTTAAACAATGAAATAATACCAGACATTCCCTCCGAGAAGTTTAAACTTTCTGGTCAGTTACTGAAATCAGACATTTAGCATTTCATAACCCGCATAGGCTGGCATTCTGCTACACAATACCAGTCCAGGGCCTCAGTCTTTAGCAATACCAACCCATCATTACTTTAACAGCCCAATCTTGGTGATGACATGGGCTCCTTCTGTGGTCTTGGCACTTGGCGTTCCTTAGTTTCCTCATCACTACGGTGGAGCATGATATCTTACCTTCCTTCCTTGCATAAGTGTTGTGAGTAGCAAGTACTTATGAAATGGTATTATATTGCCTTATGAAACTGTAAAAATAGACTGCTTCCTTATTACTGATTTAGAAAGTTGATCTTTTAAAAAAAACTTTTATTCAAATTGTAAAAGATCCATAAATTCTTAATCTATGCATCTAGTGAAGCCTCCATTTACTCCTCTAATTCCTCCTCTCCTTCACCAGCCCCTCTTCCAGAGACATTCCTTCTTAACAACCACGGGTATGAACACTTCTCTTCCAGCTAGCACAAAAACAATGGGGATGGAAAATTATACTGTATATTAAAATATTGGGCCTTTCAGCTGATGATCCAACCAAATGGATTCATGAGGTCAAACCAGAAAAATAAGAGTCTGTAAATGTGCCTGAATACTGGATAATGGGAGCAGAACCCCAAACATGAATCAGCTTGTCAAACAGCCAGCACTATGAAGTCTGGTGTGAGCTGAAATCACACCACCAGTTATAACATCACATTTAAAAGTTAGCTCCTAGATTACATTATAAACGCTGCTTTTGAAGGATTAATAACTAAGCCATTTTAATTTACATTTGAATGAAATTTGCCACATATCAGTCCAAATGTTAAAACACACCTTACAAGATGACTAAAAATGAGATCACACAAGCTGGTGGGAACTAATATAATAAGTTTTTTTGGTAGCTTCTGGTGCTTCCCCATCCACACAGTTACCATTAAAGTGAATTTTCAAAAATTATAGTCGGCTTTTAGAGGGGTTTTAGCATTAATACAAGTTACTTACCTCTAAAAGATAGCAATTAGTATTTTCCTATTGACAGTGTGTGTTTCTGCAACACCTCAGTAACAGATTTTTATATTTTACCAATTATTGATTTACTGAAAATTAAAAATACAGAAGCAGGTATTACCATAAGAAGTCAATTAAACACAAGGAGCTAACATATCAAAAAACCAAAATCTAAGAGTTCAGGATGGCACCTGAAATTCCATCTTTCGTTTAGGATTTGCAGGGATCTGAGCGATCAGGGAACCACACATATGCAATTTTTTGTGCCATGAGAGCAAGGCATAAAGAGGTGACATTTCAAAAGGATCTTTAAAATTAAAAAAAAAAAAAATTAGGCTTGCTATTTTCCAAAGGCCTTTACATGCATGGAATGCTAAAGGTGGCTTAGTTTACAGAAGGGAATTACTGGTAGTTTTTCCTGTTGGAATGGTAAACCATAAACATAGATACTCACATCCCAACAAAATAAATATGTAAGATGAATGTAATTAATGTTACCTTCACATTAGGGACAGACCCAGCACATCTCTCCCTTTTCCCCACCCCCACTGTAATCCTTCCCAAACCACTCTACTCCTCACCCCTGGGAATGGTGTCTGTTTGGCCAGATTAACAGGCGACATCTGTTTGAGTGATAGACAAACTTGGAAGGCATGATGGGTGCTCTGGTGTTGTTTATGGGCTGCAGCTTTTTCAATAAAATTTACTTCAATTCTTCCAATACAGAAGGTCTCTCAACCTGGGATACCCAATAACAAGGATGCAGATTCAGACAGCTAGTAACATTAGCCTGATCTACCCATTTGTTAACAAAATGTTAGACATTGGTCCAACATAAACCTTAGACCTGAAACTCAATCAGAATTTGTTGCTCAAAACGCTCTCTAAAAGGCCAAAGTTAAGCAGCAAACCAAAGCTTTGTAAAACCTCAGGTTTGGATTTCAAACCCCAAGTTTTGTTTGGATACAGAGTTCTGGTTGCATCACATTACACAGGTTCTCAGTTTGGATCTGGAGTTTTCATTTAGATCATGATCTAATAAATATGATACATTAACCTATTTAAAATAAACTGTCATTTGTTATTCAACTATTTCCTGAGCTTACATCAATAATATCCAGTTCCATCTGCAGACTCTAGATTCAGTCTAGTTCATGGCTTTTGTGATTAAACAAACTAGACTCTCCTAACACAATATCCCTGAATTGTGAATTCTCTCTTACACATAATTTAGGTACAAGCAAGTTAAGAACAACATTTTAAATGTGGTAGACAAAGGCTATTTGAACAGTGACAAATACACAGGAACACATTAAAATCCGCGATCCCTACAGGTTGGTTGCCCATGTTATGAAATACTGCCCCCTGCAGGTCATTCTGAATAGAGTTCAACCTAATAACATTCAGTCCATGCAAGCTTACAGCTCTACTCTGTGCCAGTAGCACCAATATGCTACTCTTGCTGCAGCTTTACTTGGTTTCAAGCTTGCTCTGTTTTTATCAGACAGATTGTCTAGTCTCTTCAGTGATCCCCTAGTGGCTGCTTTCAATTCTGTACTTTATTGATGTCAATTGGTAATCACAGAAAGCATAGAAACAATTTAAAAAATAGCAAAAACCAGCAGTTTGAATATACATATATATATTTATTCCTAGCAAATCTCAGCATTGGTGTCTCAGGCACCATAAGGAAGGGCTTGGGAAGGGGGATACTAATCTAGTCTCATCAAGATTTGAGAACCCTGGCTTCCCTTCTTGCCCCAGAACCAAGAGCTGTCTTCTAGCTTTGCTTGATCGGTGTGTAGACATTGGCCTGGAGCTGATGGCTTTATTCTTTATTACACAGGAAGAATTCTAAGCTCTGTATTATCATTAAAACTTTATTCACAAGCTAGTAAACCACAAATAATGTAAAAAAATTGGCAATTTGAGTCACTAAGTGGAAGGTCTTCCATCTAGTTCCCACTACAGGAACAAATGTATTTATGTTTCTCTAGGTCCTTACATTTCCCCTGTCAAATATCTCATTTCCATGTTGCAAAACCCCAACTCAAGGAAAGGGTACTCTCAGCTTAAAAATGGATCCTGCAAACAAAGTGTGTGATAATGCTTTCTGTTGCAAGTAAGAGGCACACAGCAGTGTTCTGGGCCTGCATGAGGCCACACAGAAAGGAACATCAATAGTTAAGGTAAGAAGAAAGGCTTGCTGGAGGATTTAGCGAACAGGGAGCTAAGACAATGCTGTATGTAGGAAAAGATGCAGTGATAGCAACAGGCAAATTTGTATTGTAAGAATGGTTAGAAGGAGAATACAGAGTCACAAAATGCCAAAGTTTCAGTCAATGAGGCAAATGGAAAGTCTGAACTGAAGAGAGAAGTAAAAGAAATCGAACTGTTTATTTTTACTGCGGGTATGTGCCAAGCACTTAGCATGCTGATATTCACTTTGCTATGAGAAGCAATAACCCAGAATGTGCCTTAACTTTCTTTGCATGCAGTGGCACACAAAATGGGGTCTGCACCTCTATGAACTGCAGATTTTCAGGGAAAAAATTATCCTGTATAAAAATGATCAATTAAAGTGATGTACATAATATCAATGACTCTCCTGGCAAAAAAAGGGATCCTCTTTTCCTACTCCATTGTGTACCTGAGGACTGCAGTCTCTGACTTCCTCCATTTAATTTTGTTCTTTTAATCTTAAAGCTATCTTTAAGTTTTATATCTGAAAGGAATTTTTGTGATAGCATCATAATATCCATAAGAAAAGAGGCAGAACTTTTTAAAAAGAGTTTTCTGGCATCTGGCATTGGCCACATCAGAAGACAGGATACAGGGCTACAAGGACTATCGGTCTGACCCCATGTGTATATTCATATGAAGTTAAAGGGAAAATGTATATGAACATCAGGAAAGCTTTCTGATAATTTAACACATTATGCTGTGGAACAGATTCTCTGGAATTTTACAATCTGATAGATCTAGTTAAAAAAATGCTGACAAGCCAGTTTGAACAGCTAAATTTTTCATATTCCTAATAAGAGACCCATATTTGCTCTTAGCAATATCTATCAGACCCACACAATTATTGTTTCTTATTCACAGTATAATTACCATGGAAAAACATCCAAGATTTCAGGCCTAGTAGCTGATCACACAAGGAGGAAAGATCGTGTCAGTGACTGACAACTAGTACTTTACCTACAAATCTTTTTTTAAAATGCAAATTTAAAATTTGAAGATTATGACTATTATTTTACCAGTTTTCTTGACAAATATACTTTAGTTATAATAATGAACAGAGCTCCCTCTTGTGTCTGCAGGAAGGTGGACTGGTGCAACAAAATCAGAGTGTAGATGCCATGAAATCAGCACCACACAGAGGTGAGAGGATAGGTTCTGCTGTGTCCTGTTACTAACTTGGCTAAGCAAAACATAACTAACGGAAAATAAGGGGACAAGAGCTTCCTGTTTTAAGGACAAAGTAATAATTCTCTCCCTCTTGACACTGTCTTTAAAATCACCCTCTCCCTGCACAAGTGGTGCAGAATGTAGCAACTTTCTCCTCTTCCCCATTCTATTTTTGAGCACCTTCCTCTGATGCAGAACTTTACCATCTTCTTCAGCTGATTTCTGGCTCACTCGAGGGCGTGTGCAAGGGAAGGGATATAGTCAGGATATGACATTCACAAGACTAAGCAATGGGAAATCCACATGAAGCCAGAGGACTTATGTTATTATATGCTGTTCCCTTCTGTCTGAATCTAAACTATTGCACTGATCTTCTGTAACAGCCTGCCCTGATCCCATGACTTACACTTCCAACATTTATTTCCCTCCCATTCTGTAAGTTCCCCATTTTCAAAGCATCTGATGAAGGAGGGTTTTCTCCCACAAAAACTCATATGATAAATAAATTTGTCAGTCTTTAAAAGTGCCACAGGACTCCTCCTTGTTTGTTTTGCTGAACTAGACTAACATGGCTACCCCTTTGGAAATTATTAACCCTGTAACATTTTCATTATCATTATACCTTTGAGAAAGAGATTCATAGTTATGTTTGTGACAATCTACAAAACTTAGATCTGCTGAAATGAGTAAAACAACTATTTAAAAGGAAATCCATATACCCTCAAACCATCCCCTTTTATGGATTCAAAGCTGTAAGAATAATAAAATCTGCCGGAGATAGGCAATCACTTCTGGATGAAACTGGCAAAAAGACAGACAATTTGGACCCTACCTGCCTTGAGAGTGGCCCCTTTCAGAGTCTGTCCTTTTGCCCATACAACATTTCTATGATTGAAAATATAAAGTAAAAAAAGACAGGGAAAAGAAGAATGCACAGATGAGTGTGAAATTCACAGTAAACAAACTTGTGTACTAATGTGTTGAACTCCTACACAGACTGAGCTGGTTTCACTCCTGCCAGGACTCTCAAAGTCACTTAACATTTACAAACACAATTTAAAAATGTTCACACCAGTATATTACTGAGTTTTGATCTCAGTTCAGTTCCCAAAGAACAAAGGTTCACCACCAGGACGAGCAGTCCCAGAGGCACCGAGGGTTAAATGAGTTAGATGACTGAACTCCTCTTCCTAGGTCAATGGGCAGTATGGGAGATGATGCCTACTCCCCAATGCCTTTCCCCTGCTCTGAATTCATGTGCTTTTTTTTCAAAATGAATTTTAAAGGGAAACAAAAGAAAACACTATGATTCACTCTTCCTCAAAGTAAGAGCTCTGAACTGGCACAATCAAGACAAATCCATTTTTAAGCCTTCTGTTTTGACTGTGCACTTTTAATACTTCACCTCAAAGATGCTGCAATCACTGAAAGTGCCTCCAACAGCTGTAGTAGCTTGACCAGAACATTTGCTGGTTTCTGCTTAACCATCCTCCACTGAAGGGTCAAAGGGATAGGTATATGCAGGACAATGTTCCCTCTTATTTTTCATAGGCTGTGTGCGGAAAAAATTTCTTTTGTGCAAATTTTCGGAACAAGTGTTCAAATTTGTGCACGTTCCAGTGAGTGTGGTCAAACTTGGGAGCACATCAAAGCAAGTGTGTATGATATAAATAATATCTAAAATTTTATTTTGAAATGATGATGGAAATGGTTTTATAAATTACAAAACTTTATTTGAAACCACTTTCTTAAAGTAGCATAAAAACATTAGCACTTTTTGTGCATGCTTTATTTTGTTGCATGCGTGGGTTTCATGACTTATTTGCACATATGCACAGCTTAGAGGGAACATTAATGCAGGACACTGGTGGGAGAAATTGTTCTCAGATGGTCTCATTCTTTGCCAGGAAAGATGGGTCTATATTTCCAGCTCCTTCAGTTTTAGAAATTTTGAAAAATGAAATAGATTCTTGAACTCATGTCCTCAATTCTTGCTACAGAAAATCAGCCACCAACAGAAGGTGAGCACTGCCACGCTCTATGACATTTCAGGGGGGAGGTAGTCTATTTATCAGCAGAAGCTGCATTACAGTGATTGTATCCATAAGGATATAGAAAGGGTTTCCCCCTACTTTTTGAATAACACTTGAGCTTCAGTTCATGCTGCAAGGTGTTTTGTTTCATTCAGGCTTTTAACTGATCAATATTTATTGGATTTTTTCCTTATTTTGCATGGATGTTTTAGTTTAGTTAAGATCTAAAATCATTTTGACTTTTGTATGTTAATAAGATTGTACGCTCCACATTTATTTTTCTAGGGATGCTATATAATGCTCTTCTTCCTTCAGACACTTTGCAAATTTTAACTAATTCTCACAGCATGCTTCTGAGACAGATGCATTAGTATCCCTATTGGGCATCTGAGGAAGCTGCCATAGAAGTTCCACATGTATTCTCTACAGGAGACACCAAAACAGGAATTAGAACTCAAGTTCTTGGTTCCAAGTCGAGTGCTCAGGCAAGAACTCTCCTTCCTAAGGTAGAGGAACAACAAAACCACAAAGATCCTACTAACATAAAATCAATAAGCCCAAAATAGCTATTTTTAACAGGTGTACAAGGGTATAAGTTTCCCACATTGCCCCTGTAATTTTAAGTCAAACACCTGACAAAGACCGTTTTGCTACTATAATGGTGCCCTGCTATAGGTGATACCTGTTAAAAGAAGACAATGCTCATAAATCTGAGAGACTACAAAATCTCTAAATATCTGATAAAGTAATAAACCAGGTGGCTCAAATACAGTCTGAGCTATTCAAAACCACTGTCTAACAAGTTACAGTTCCTGTGCAGTGAATTAAATTTTCTGTAAGAGGCTGGAGCCCTTTCAGATGAAGATCTTATCAAAATACTCAGATGTGGAATTAAAATGTGTTTAATTGATTTCTAAAAGTTATTTATGTCCATTTATCTTACCTGAGGATTCCAACTGGGATCCAGTTTTTTCACTGTGGCAATGTATTCTTGCATAGCCTGGTGGGGACTAGAATCTCTCAGTGCTTTCCAAGCTTCCCTGAGATAAAGCAAAATATAATGACCCATTCAACAGAAGTGATGCATTACATGCTTACTTGTCACTAATGAAAACACAGTGATTAGGCATTATGCAATCTTCCTACATATTTCCAGTTGAATTCATCAATCCTCCAGTCAAGTCTAAAAAGAAAAATTCTTTCATCTGCACATATCTCTTTGCTACTGATTTAACCAATACAAGAGGAAATTAGCAGAACAGCAACACCACTTTAAGAATTCCCCACAGGATTACTTTAATCATTAAAGGAGAAAACAAGAAAGAAAGAAGTGCAGAGTGACTCGCAGTGCAAACAGTAGAAAAGAAAAAGACAAAGACAAACACAAAGAAAAAGGTTTCCTCTTACCATTTCTGTTTTCCTTCAAAATCAAAGAAACCTGGCTTGGGAGTGTTACAGTTTCCAAATTTGACCTACAGAAGAAAAATGTCCTCTGTTACAATGAATGGCAGAGAGTGATAAAGTTTATCATTATAATTTAGTAGCCAATTCATAGCAGCAAATACCCAGATTTACTATGCTTCATTTCAGAAGATGTTTATCCTCCTGTCTGATTAACAATTATGAGCTCACTCTCTCCCCAGCAAACTCTTCAACAGTCTCCCAAAATAATTGGTGTCTTGGCCACCTGCTATATTCTGTATAGGATACAGAGTTATCCTGCAATTCTGGTATGCAGATTGTTTCTTCTGTAAGTATTATCCAGCAGAGTGATGCTGCAGAGTGATTTTCACTCAATACTACCCATTAGCCATCCTCAGCAAGACCAAAGAAAAATCTGATTTATTAGGAATTGTAGGTCCACAGCTAAAGCCCACATTATGATTATTCATTAAGGATGAAATTCACCTCGTTCTGCACAAAGCCTAAATAAGTGAGCTATGCTTAATTACCTTTGATTGTCATGCTGAATAAAAAGAGGACAATCTTGAATGGAAGAAGTTCACAGGCTCTCTGGATTTCCTCTAGGAGAAGGGCAAGAAGTGGGGAACAAGTCAAGGATGGAGGTGGCTGGAATGATCCAGTTGGTCAGAAAGAGGAAAAGAAGTGTAAATTGTGGAGTAGAGGATAGAGTTGAAACGAATGCTTAATTACAGGAGAGTGAGACTAGGAAAAAAGGAGGCTAGAAAATAGAGATGTATGAAGTGTTAAGGGACTGTAGTTCATGGAAGGAATATGAGTTGGGGATGGTAAGTGAAAGCAAACAATCCTGAAAGAGATGAGATAGTGATGATCCCATATTCTAGAGGGGATGTAGTGAACTCCAAATGCACACGGGAAGCCTGACATAAAGGGGACCTTAGAGTGGCCATCAATTACATGTAATGTCCCTTTAGCCTTGTGTAAATTAGAATCAGACCTGGATATTTTTCCACATGAAGGTGTATTATATCTATGATTATATATGGAATGGTGAGGATGGCTTTCTTTCCTTTATTTGACTAAAATCCAATAGCTGCCTTTCCATAACAGGGTCACCAACAAAGGGAATATTGTGCACTTTACAAAGTTTATTCCAGCCTTGGGCACCAGCTGCTCTATGCCCAGAGCTCACACTGAAGGTGACAGGAGTTCCATGCATGCAGTAACCACAGGATCACTGAGTGAAGAAGAGAGGTTGAGAGTCTTCTTTGAAGACTTGTCCAGGAAAGACTTAAAAATCTGAATTTTTCCTAAGGGGGCCCACGGAGCATAAAATGAGGAGTGGCAGAAAGACATGTTGGTCTAGTCTTCTGTAATTGAAATACGTCTATTAATAGTACATTTGGATGTAGAAACCCTATCATTAGAAGATAAAGATGGCAAAAAGAGGAAAATGTTGATGCCCATCTCTCTTATTACTGGTGTCCACAAACAAACCAGCAATTTTCACATAGGCTGAACATCATTTTGATGAACAATGAATTTACATAAAATGAAACATGGACTTTTTCTAAAAACAAAAAATGTGATTAATTTTTCCTGCACTGGTAACCAAATATTTCAAGACTCCAATTAGTTAAAAAGCCACTATTTAATCACTCATAAATGCCCATATCACAAACTCAGTCTCCCTGCTAATGCATACTCCTACAACCAGAAGCCAAGTCAGAGTAGCTCTGCTGATGCAAACAGGAATAATCCTCTTGAAAGCAACTGTTACAGTAAGTCTCCATAATGCAGGGCAAAATCCAGCATAACAGAAATATGGGAAGGATTGGGATATTTAAATAAACCTGACGGAGTAAACGCAGGCACTCAGTTTTCAGAGATAATGATGTGTTAGTCAGACACTGCTAGTCAAGCAAAATCAAGCTGCATCTATCAAACTATTATAAAACAGTCTTGCTACCAAGCCAATTAAACTGCTTGATCAGCTAACCATGCTGCACCATTAGAGGATGTTTTATACTGCATCTGAAATCAATCATGCCTTTAAAAAAAAAAAACTTGGATATGGAGGTTGCAGTGATTTTATCTAGATCTTTTACAGAAAGGGAATGAAAGTGCATAAAAAAAAAGAATAGTTTTTTAAAATATTTGTTTTTACTCTTTCACGGAAATATAAATAAGAAGTCCAGTGGCACGTTTAAGAAGACTAACAAATTTATTTATCGTATGAGGTTTTGTGGAAGAAAATCATACACAATCAGACATTTTGAAGTGCCTGATGAAGTGGGATTTTCTCCCAGGATAGCTTATGCAATAAATAAATTTGTCAGTCTTTAAAAGTGGCACAGGACTCCTTGTTTGTTTTACTTAACTAGACTAACACAGCTACCCCTTTAGAAGTCATCATCATGTAAATGTTTTACCTGTTTGAATCACAGGATTTTTCATCTGGCCTTTGGAGCTGGATACTATATTAAAACAGGTTTTTCCTTGATGGGGAGTTGGATATAATTTCATTTAACTGTTGTCAGCCCTGTCTTATCCAGCCTGTGATTAAGACTGTATTTTTAACATCTTCTGTTGCACTCTGAGACACAGAGTACAGTGCATTTTTACAAATTGAAAAATATACATGAAATATGACCTGCCACCAAAACTGAACTCCTCCAACCAGGAAATTCTTTAGCCCAAATATCCCAGTTGAACACAAAACAGACAATAAATCAGAGGAAAAAGCCAAGTACCCTTCCTACTATTCAATAATTATTTGCTAAGATTCTCTTCAAATATCTGACAGTCATTTCCCTTCTTTAAAATTTATTTATTGATCTCCCTCCACTTTTAAAATCACACTAGCACTGCTGATGCCAACACAGATCAAGGAATAGAGCTTAACAATGAACTTCAAAAGAAAATAAAATGTGGTTTCACCCCTTTTGCTTTTCTACGCTGTAGTAAGGCAGCTTACAATAGTTTTGTCCAGAAATAAAAATAGAAGTGGGATGGAAGGAGGAAGAGGGTGCTGCTTGATTTTTTACATTAGAAATATCAGGTCTTTATGTTTTACATTTTGCTGTACAACACCCTGAAGAAATGGAGACCTAATGTGATTCTTACATTACATGAGACTGAAACCAGAGCAACTGAGAATGGAAACAATTTTAGTTAGAATATTTAACTCTAATTCCTGACAAAGAATTAGGAGAAAAGCATTTGTGAAAGATTCAGCACTCTTACCAGTACAACTGAGGACTGAGAAAGCTTCTTCTACAGAGCTAGCAAGAAGATGTGAGCTCAGATATCATTACAGGTCAGGGGAACCTATACTGTCATCCACAGTGAGCTGACTGAAGAGTTGTTGCTGGCTCTCTTTGTTTAAAGTAGATAAACTGCATTAAAAGACAGCCCAAATACATTAAATACTTCTCTAATATCACCTTTCCATACAAGCAATTTCTGTGCTTGTCAGTGATGTTGTGTGACCATAAATCATAGGAAGTTGATACAGGCAGTTTTGAATAGGAAGTGAGGGGTCCATGAGTGTCTCTATTAAGCTATGTTCCAGCTCCATACTATGAAAAAGCTTGTGAAGCATAACAAACAATTATGGTTTGTGGGTTGTTTTCTTATGTTACTCAGCAACTGAAGTCAATTGTAAAACAAATATCCAGACTGCAGGCTATTTCCCACTAAAGAAAAAATTATTTTAGGCAAAGCAAACTCAAAATCTACTCCAGAATTTGACAGTACAGCTTCAGATGTAGTCTTGAATGATGCTTGGATCTTCTCTATTCAATCAGCTGATCAAATTAATATGATTTCTTACGCATATATGGACTGCCTTCTTGTGGTTTGTCCTGCACTGAAAGCACCTCCGATGAAAAGCCTCTATCATCTGTACCAATTTGTGAGGTAAACCTAAATTCAGATTAATGAGGGCTGCAAATTAGCAACTACTGGGGGGTGGTAAAAGAAGCAAGGAGCCCTGTGGCACTTAAAGACTAACAAATTTATTTATTGCATGAGCTTCTGTGGGAGAAAAATCCCACTTTGTCAGACACTTTGAAGATGGGGAAACTTACAGAACGCGAGGAAAACAAATGCAAGAGGAGTGTAAGACATGGGATCAGGTCATACTGTAACAGCAGTAAGTAGTTGTTAAGCAAAAGTAGTTGCTAAGATTCAAATGCTGGGAAACAGCACATAGAGCAGGGGTCTCAAACATGAGGCCCATGGGCCACGTGCCCCCCCAAAGCTATTTCCTGCGGCCCATGATGACATGATCGTTACTGATATTTGCCATATCATTGTATGAAAAGGTTTCAGTGGTGTGGCCCTCGAGCTAACGTACTAGTCCTCACGCAGCCCTCATGCTGATTTGAGTTTGAGACCCCTGTCATGGAGGAAGGTGAAGTCAAATCACCTATTGTAATAGGAAAAGAATTCATAGTCACAATTTAATCCTGCTTCCACACAATTGAATCTATGTATCAGTTCTTGTTCAGATGCTAAAGAGCTGCATCGGCTTCACCTGCTAATTAATAAGAGTCCTTCCAAAGATCTGAATGCTGTGGGGGGGATCAGGAGATCATATGTAGAGCTCCTTAGATCACACAGAGAATAATGTTAATCATAATGACCCAGACCCAGCAAAACAGCAGGGCTTCAGTAAATTGTATGCCAGGAAAACAAGGTGCGGGGGACTATTTTCAATACAAACTTTGGGTTTAATTGTCTTCTACTATATATGAAAAAATCCTCATATAGAAAAGTCACAGAGAAACACAGGATTATGAGCCCAGTCCTGTACTCATCAATGTGAGCTCTGTTTTGGTAATAGTGCAGGATTTTAACACTTAATTTTGCATGGCCACTCCCTTATTTATATAGATATCAGGAGAGCCTTTTTCAAATACTGCAGCTTTTCACAGTCTGAAAACTCGTGGGACACTGGACTCTTATCAACTAGCTATTCTACTTTGGGGACTTACATGTCTGTATTGTACTGTAATGCCTGAATGCCCCACAATCTTTAATATACTTAACCTTGCAACACAAATTTTACAAAATCACACAGGAAGTCTGTGACAGAGCAGAGGTCTGAGACCAGAGCTCCAGAGTCTTAGGCTAGCACCCTAACCATTAGGACAATCTTCCTCTTCTACTGACGTTCAGCCCTAGCAGGCCCTGGTAACATTGCCTCATGTGAGCCAACAACTGAGAAACTCCCTTATTCTCACACTTCCAACACAAACAAAATCACAGATAAAATTAATAAAAATCAGAAACTGCCTCTAATAAAAGGTGGTAAAATTCAAGGAGAATGTTTATATATCTAAACAATGTTAGATAAATAATGCACAGTATTTTCCCAGAGAGCTTAGCTGTTCCTCTCATTTCTTTTATGGTGCTGTTGCCTCTTAAATCAAAACCTTTAGTGACAAGAAATATTAACTTGATGATAGAGAAGGCTGTCAAGCAGGGACAGTGAACAGATCAAAGTCAGCATGTTTTGCATACAAGTCATACTGTAAACTGGATAATACATTTACAGCCTCTTATGCATACTGATATGACTTCTATGACTAGAAGGAGATCATGTTAAGTCCTACAGTTTTGTCTTATATAACAAAATGCCACACATGCACACACACACACACACAAATATATATCAAAGTGAACGGGCCTGGTCCTGCAGTAGCTTGTGCATACAAGACTCATTCTGACTTTAATTGGAGAGACGCCCACATCTGCATACAAAATGCAGGCTATGTGCTTAACCAGCATGAACATGTCTAGGCAATGCAGAACACAGTCTTCTATAAGGCTGAGCATCTGTACTCAACACAGGAGGATGAGGTAAGAACACAGTGGAAGCCTGGCCTCCAAAGATCTGAGATTCTGGAGGTAACAAAGATTTTTATTTACTTAATATGTTTGTTCTGTATTTTGTTGTGTGTGCACCATCTCAAAATGATACTGTTATCAGAAGGTCAATAAGAAACAACCATAATAAGTTGTTACGCTAGTCTAGTCTATAACAGCCAAAAGTATCGCATATGCCTGTGCCAGCACTCTAAAACCTCAGCTATTGAAACACGCTATGGCTCAGTGCAGTTAGCAGCTCTTTTTGCTTGAAACAAATTAAGGTTTTGTGAAAACAATTACTGAAGTATGTCCTCCCGGTAATTTCAAGCTAAATAACATTAAGCTTCTTGTTTGTCATCTCACAACTGGCAATGAGAAATCCTCAGGAGCCCAATATGAGATGTCAATGCAATCATAAAACTGATATACTGTACTGTAGTCCCTTTTCCACCCAATGCAGCTATGAAACACTTACGATGATATGAGAAACCCACACTGCAAGCAACTGAAACCTCCTGGGTCTAGAGCAGGGTTTATTAAATGTTTACACAAACAGGGTACATCCCAACAGAGAGACTGTAGTAGTGGAGTGTCCTCTCATTTGATACCTCATGAACCACCTGCATCTCACCCACAAGTGGATAGCATTAACTTGGCAACAACAGCAACTATTTACATGGAAATATAATAGTTGATATTTTTAGCTATTTCTAATGCAATAAGCATTTGTTAGCCTTAAAAAAAAAAGTCTACTCATACTCTTCATTTCATCGCACATTTCCATCTGTCCCTTCAGAATTTTCTACCATCTGACCATCAACTCTTTGGTCCCTCCACAAGATCTCCAGTGCTTGTCACCTGCTGTCTTGGACAGGCTAACCTGTTCCCCTTTTTGGGCACACTGCCTGATCGCTTTACTGCTGGACACTCATATCTTGCTGTTGACTGGCAGTTTCAGTCATGCTGGAGGCTCCAGAGAGCATCTCCTTTCTCCCTCTAACATAGCAGTAGTCTCAAATCGAGGCAGGTAGGTTAGCAGTCCCTCCTCATTTCCAGCTCCTTTTACAGTCAAAGGGTTGGACACCTGTAGATGCAGCAGAAAACATGTAGGAGACTAAGCATCAAGTGCCCACCAAGCTTGTCACACTCCACCCTTAAAGTAGGCCTCAACAAATAATAGGTTTCTGGTCACCATGGTAACCAGTTTTAGCAGCCTGTCACCTAGCTCCGCTGCAGAAATTTAATGGAGGAGTGCCCGCTGGTAACCAGAGGTAAAAGTGCTGGTGCCTAGTGTGAGTCATTTTTGTCTACCCCTGCCTTATCGGTCCACAAACCACAACCTGGGAACCACTGGTCATGGAAATAATCTTTCAAAAAACATTCAAGTGGTAAATGTGAAGACAAAAGTCCATATTAATTTCAATTTGGGAGAAAGTCAGTGGTAATACATACCTGGCTAACATTTTCACCACTAATCCAAACTCTCCAAGCATGGCAACATTCACTTATGACTTGCAAGTCACACAAAAAATCCTGTTTAAAAAGACACCAACAATCTAAGAGGCAAACCTGTCTCAATACTGTTACAATAAGACTTAACGTCACTATAATGGAAAGAGATGGATTTCTGCATTTTTCTTTTCAGCTTACTTTGTGCATTTGACAGCACTTTGTGTCTAAACACTTCCATTGTTTTCCTTTTCATTTGTGTGAGTTAGTCACACACTAACAACAAAGAAAGGGAACAATATCATGTAAAAAGATCAAAAAGTGTTATTGTAAAATGGGGAGGGGGGAATGGCAGAGTGACCCCAAGGCAGCTGTAACACCTGAAACTACTTTAAAATTCTTTAGTAAATAAACTAAGTTTCAAGCTGAGGATGTCCCTTTAAAAACATGGAAGAAATTGAAATATTTAGGTTAGCCAGTTACCACAGTGAAAGAAAAGGTACTTTGGGATCCTGCCATAAACGGAGAGAGCACAGGGGAAAAATACCTGATAACTTACATACACAATTGGAGGACAAGGAGAGGGCATAACTCCAACTGTCTTATGCCTAGTGAAACTCTACAGTGATATCCAACACCATTTGAAAAAGAGAAATGAAATAAGGCCACTTAAGGAAAACTTTCTGAAGATGACCCCATCAAGTAGTTTGGGCCTACAATGTAGGGTTTTTATTATAAAAAATGTCTTATAAAAATGATGTTTTCAAAATTTTTATTTCAAATGTCATCTGAAGAGAGTTAGCATTACCCATTCACCTGCAGTCTTGGAGTTGGTGATTGGGAACTGAAGGTGAAACCAATTAGAAACTATGAACAAAGAGTTAAACTGTCTAGTCTGCTCTCATAGTTCAGTCTAAGGGCTCAAACTTGTACTCAGAGCCACACAAATGGACCCTTATGCATTTGAAGAACTGAATTTAGTGGAGCTCCATGTGGGAGTCAGAGTTCACCCATGTGGATCCTAGTGCACGACTGGGGCCTGTGAATGAAAGAGCACCAACAATGCTAGCTTTTCCACAGCAACATTCTCAGGTGATTGTGGGAATGACCTGCAAGGATATGAGGTTATTTTCACATTCAACCAGACTATGTATCGAAGCCAACAAAGTGGAAAGAGTGCATCAACTGAGACATAGTTTTATAACAGACATCCCTCTAACAAGCCTTAATAATTTTTCCACTTGCAGACCATCCACCAGACAGTAGACTTTCCATCCACCACCTGCACTAAATTTAAGCCATTGATTTAAGCTCTGATTCTGCAGACACTTAGGTGCATGCTTAGCTTTAAGCATAAGTAATCCACTGAGGTCAGGCTCATATATAAGTGTTAACAGGATCAGGGCCTTAGAAGTGAAAAGCATTGTATCTACTACCAGACTGTTGTCCCATACATTTCTCCACTTTTTTAATTATAAAAGGACACCATGAACTTCAAATAACACTATTATTGCTACATGTAACGTAAAGTCACATGCCAAATGTACTTTGTGTACTTAAAAATACTTTCTATATGTTTTCCTCTGTTTAAAGAGTTTCACACAGAAACAAGGGAGTTACAAAAAGTAGGCAAATATGGTTATAAAACCATAAAAACTGGCAAGGGAGGCACCATAAAAACTATAGTAAATTCACTAAATTTTAGCTAATTATTTTATAATGTACTGAACTGCAAGTTGATTGTATTCCTTTTTTAACATCTCTAGCCCTGGTTTAAGTACTTTATTCATTAGCCTAAAGTTACAGAAAGCTAACTTGTGCTCTGCCATCAACTGACTATGACTTGTCTTTACTCCCAATTCATCCAGCCCAAAGTCATAGATAACACATGGCCCCCACTATGCTAGCCACAGGCTGAAATACCACCCAGAGTAATGAATGGACACCAGCCACAATGTCAATCCTAAGCATTAAGAAGGCAGGAGTCAGTCTCTCTCCCTTGTCCCCCCACTGCAAAATTCCCTTTACAGGGATAACAATTTAAAATAAACACACGAGAATCCTTTTCCTCTGCTTTCCAGCTCCAGAGCCTTTAAGGCACCCTGGGATCCCATTTTTGTTTCTTTGGTTTTTTGCAAGCAGGAGGGCCAGAGACCTTCCTAAGGAAAAAGGAGAGACACGTGGGACTGCTGGGCTTTGGGCAGAACCAACTCCTCGTCTAGCTACACTCCCCCTGAAACGTCTGGCCCACAGCCGCTGGTGAGAGAGCTAGCACTTTGCACTAGGACAGGGGTCAGCAACCAGGAGTGTCGCTGGGGCCTGGCACATGGGGCTTGTGCCCCAAATCCCAGCGCCAATGTCCCGAGTCCTGGCACGGTCCCTGCCTTTCCTAGTTTCCCACCGGAGATCCAAGGCCCAGCCACCCATGGTGGTGGCGGCCACTTCCGGCCCTGTCCTAGGCCAGGTCACCTGTGGCTGTGGCTGCCGCTCCCTGCTTTGTCCCCGGCCTGGGATCCAGGGCCAGGCTCGTGGCAGCAGGCACCTGAAGCTGGGTTGGGCCCCAGTGCAGAATCGGGACCAGAGGCGTGGTCTGCGGCCAAGGGGTGTAGCTTGGGCTGGTGCCCCAGGGCCTTCTCCAGGGCAGCGACACTCCTGTCAGCAACCCCTGGCACATGTGCTGAATCTGGCATGTGAACCCGCTCCTAGTGGCATACAGGGTTCTCAGCCCCCTGGTGCTGCTCTAGCTCTGCTTGGTCCAAAGCAGCAGCTTCAAGCCCAGCAGCTGCTCCTCCCTCTCTGCTAGCCCCCTCCTGTGAGCCCAGCACGCAGCAGGACCGAAGGCGCAGCACTGCTCCTGGTGGGTGATCCCTGTCCCCCCCCCGTGGTGTGGCTTTGGTCCCCCTATGCCCACAGGAGGAGGACAGAAGAAAGGACGTAGCTGCCGAGTACGACAAGGCTGCCGCTTCCATCCCGTGCTGTTCACAAAAGGGGACCAGCACAGCAGGCATGTGTGCAGCTTAAAGTACCCAAATACGGACCAGACAGTGGAAATCTCAGCAAGGAAGAGCAAAGGCAAGGATCACACTCAAAAAATTGCATTTTAATAAGAATGTTAATAACCTTATTTATTTCTGTGTTTACATACTTACAATGATACTTGTAATCTTGTAGAGACACTAAAATTTATTAGTGGCACCGGACACTGTAAATTAGCTTGAATCAGCGACGATTCAGGGCACTACTTCCGAAAGGTTGCCTGCCTGCCTCTGCACTAGGAGCGGGCTCAGCCCAGGTCGGTGCCCGGCCTCGGACAGAGGCAACCAGCGGGGTGAGGGGAGCCACCGGCCCGGCCCGGCCCTTACCTGCTTGTACCTGGCGTACAGATAGAGCAGCTGCTCCTTGCTGGCCACCGGCACCAGCCCCGCCAGCCGCTCGGCCGCCCGCTCGAACTGCTCGGCCAGCGCCCGGGCCTCCCCCTCCGGCCCGGCCGACTCCTCCCCGGAGCTCGGCTCCTCGCCGCTGCCGCCGGCTGAGGGCGGGAACGGGGAAGCCATGGCCCGGCCGGCCCCTCACCGCATCGCCGCCGCTCCCCACAGGGGCCCGGCCGTTAACTGTCGCCGGGCGCGCGCAGAGGTTCCGCGCCGGGCGAGACTCTCCAGGGACGCGGTGCAGCGCTGCTAGCGGCACGGGCGGAAACGCGGACGGGGCGAAGACGTTCCGGCGAGCGGGGGTTCCCGGCCCTGAGGGCGGGGGGTGAGGCGCTGAGGGTCGTCCGAGGTGGGGCGGGGGCGCTGGCTGTCTCCGGCCGCGGGGATGCGGGAGCGTTTGGGGCCTCACCCCGCTCAGCAGAGGTCTCCTGGTGCCAGTTAGGGCAGCTGGGATGCAGCAGGGTTGCCTGGTGTGGCTTAGGGCCTGGGTCAGAAATTCCCTTGGGAAGTTCCCAAGGAGCAGCTGTGTTGGGCTAATCCAGTAAAACAAACAAGGAGTCCTGTGGGGCTTAAACACTAACGCATGTATTTATTTGCATGAGCTTTGGTGAGAGAAAATCCCACTGACAAAGTAGAATTTTCTCCCATGAAAGTTCATGTAATAAATAAATTTGTTGGTCTTTAAGTGCCACAGGACTCCTTATTTGTTCCATTGGGAAAGAAATTTGTGACTTCCTGGCAGAATGAGCACAGCACTCACATAACCATAGTTACCCACTCACTAGCCCAGGTGATACCCCAGGGCCTTCACTAGCCTCTTAGCCCTTGACATGACACCTCCACTAGGACCCAGTAGCTTTTTCTAGAACACTGCTAATTTTTCCAGGCACATGCACATGTTGCAAAAGACTTGAAGGGAAGAAATCTTCATCATCTGGACACACGGCAGGGATGCTCTTGAAGATTTTCCCAGAGATTTCAGTAATTTCCACTCCACAATCAAACTGAGCCTGGAACACTCCACACAGGAGATCCACTTTCTCGACACTGCAGTACAAATCAGGGATAGTCACATCAACACCACCCTGTACCGAAAACCTACTGATTGGTATAGTTACCTACATCCCTCGAGCCTCCATCCTAAACACACCACACAATCCATCATCTACAGTCAAGCCCTAAGATATAACCACATTTGCCCTGATCCCTCAGACAGAGACAGACATCTTGAGGATCTCTATCAAGCATTCTTGAAACTACAGTACCCACCTGGGGAAGTAAGAAAACAAATTGACAGAGCTAGACGAGTATCCCGAAGTCATCTACTACAGGAGAGGCTCAAGAAAGAAAACAACAGAACACCACTAGTGACCACATACAATCCTCAAGTCAGACCTCTGCAGCAGATCATTAAGGACCTACAGCCTATTCTAAAAGATGATCCCTCTCTCTCTCAAGCCTTGGGAGACAGACCCCTCCTTGCCTACAGACAGCCACCCAACCTTAAACAGCTACTCACCAGCAACTACAGATCTAACAACAGAAACATTAAAGCAGGCACACACCCCTGCAACAAATCATGCTGCCAAGTCTGCCCACATATCTGCACAACAGATACCATCATAGGTCCTAATCAAGCCTGCTACTCCATCAAAGGCTCATTTACCTCCTCATCTACTAATGTGATCTATGCCATCACGTGCAAGAAATGCCCCAACACCTTATACATTGCACAAACAGGACAATCGCTGCGTAAAAGGATAAATGAACATACAACTGATATCAGAAATCAAAGAACAAAGAAACCGGTTGCTGAGCACTTCCATCTTTCTAATCACTCGATAAATGATTTGTTAACAACCATTGTCAGAGATGTGACTAGGACATCAAGACTTCAAAGAGAAACAGCTGAACTCGAATTAATATGCAAATTAAATTGTGTGAAAGCAGGATTGAATCGAGACTATGGGTTCTTTTCCCATTACAAAAGGTAATTTGACTTCAGCCTTCCCAGGGTTTGAACCTAACAACTGCTCTGATTTGCTGTTATTGTATGACCTGATCCTATGTTCTACGCTCCCTTGCATTTATTTTCATTCTATTTGGTAAATTCACCCATCTTCGAAGCATCTGACGAAGTGGGATTTTCTCCCACGAAAGCTCATGCGAAAAATAAATCTGTTAGTCTTTAAGTGCCACATGACTCCTTGTTGTTTTAAAGGGAAGAGCCTACGAAACCCTTCTAGTAGTCAACCAGCTAGGTCACATGTTACTGCAATCTAAGACTATGTCCACACCTGAATGCTTATTTTGAAATAAGTTAACTTCAAAATAAGCACATTCGAAATAAAACCCTTAATTCGATTTAACTTCAATTGAATTAAGGAAGAAGAACAAATCGAAATAGCAAGTCCAGACAGGACTTGCTATTTCGATTGGGGAGAGGGTCCCCCTGGCGGGCCATCTTGGCACCCAATCCCCTGCTTGGTTCTCACCTGGAGGGAGGGGGCAGGTCACCAGCCAGCTGGCTGGCAAGGGGGCTTGCCAGGAGCCTGGGGGTGCTGCGGCTCCCCAAGCCGCTGGCCCCTCGCGGGGATGGCGGGACAAGCAGGGAGACAGGGGACCATGGTTCCCCTGCCTGCACTCACAGCAGGAGCTGCAAGCTGGGAGCCTGGGAGTGCCACCACTGCCCTGCGGCGGGGCAAGCAGCTTGGGCAGCTGCGGCACCTGCTTGCAGCTCCCGCCGCAAAAGCTAGCTGGGAGCCGCAGTCTCCCCTGAGTGCTCTGCCACCTCCATGGGAGTGGTCGGGGGAGCCCCACTCCCGGCTCTGCCCTGTGGCCAGTTCCAGGGGGCTGCAGCCCCTGCGGGGTGGCCAGAGCCTTGGCATCTCAACCCGCGGCCAGCTCCGGGGGGTTGCAGCCCTCCAGAGCTGGCGGCAGGGTGAGCCGCCACGGCTCTGGCCACCCTGCAGGGGCTGCAGCCCCCCAGAGCTGGCTGTGGGGTGAGCTGCCACGGCTCCGGCCACCCCGTAGGGGCCGCCTGGTGTGCGCTATGCACCCTGGGAAGAAGGCCAATTGTTACATTGGTATGCCAGGCATATCGATATAACAGAGCCAGACAAGTTATCTCGAAACCACAGTTTCAAAATAACTGGCCATTTCAATATATAACTAGGTTTTATTATACCGCAAGGACTTTCCTTATTTCAGAATAAGGAAGCTCCTTAATTCAAGATAAGAAAACGTCGTCCGGACCTGGCAAGTTTTATTTCGAAACAACAGGTGCTGTTTCGAAATAAAACTCTCATGTGGACACACCCTAGAAGTGCTATGGGATGTGATCTAGGAGTGTTTTGTCATCATGTAATTTGCTAGGATGCACTGGGAGCTCAATTTTTACATACAGATTGTAAGAAGCCACTTTATACAAACTGGTGACCTCTCAGACAAGAGTAATACTATTTCTAGGGATGCTAAATGTCAATTTTTAAAAGATCCAGGGATTTACCAGGGTAAGACTGACATGAGGTTCTTTTCCTTAAATATGTAGCTAAATAAATGACTGCCCAAAGGCTCTCATTAGTTTCAGGGCTCTACATGGCATTGGTCTGATACAACTGATAATACTTGACAGAACTTTTGGCATGTTTGAATGAGACAGGAGGCAGCCTGATGTATAATCTCTGGCAAATCTACAATACAAAGAATGTGATTATTAGAAATGCCAAGTCTAAGCTTACATAGCTGCCATTTAAATATAAATTATAGATGCCTTTGAGTTCAGCTAAGGTATTTTGCAGTTTGATGTAATTATGAATACAGTATAGTCTCAAAGATTCACTGTTAACACCCCAGGAAACACCATTAGCCCTGCATGCGGTGCCAGACTTGTTTTGAAAGTGTAAAAGAAAAAAAGTTAGTGGTTGTATAAATAAAAAAGGATACCATTATGTGGTTTCTCTTCTGAATTCAGGTTTTGTGTTAAGAACAATGTTTTACACAATACAAGCAAATGATTAAACATTCACACAACATTTTAAACATTTCATTACAAACAGGTTTTTATTTTTTTGAAGTTATCTGTTTTGTCCTATAAAAACTTACACTCAGGAGATCTAGTTAGTTAGAACTGGAATCCAAGTGCATTATCTTCGAAGCATCTGATAAACTAGGATTTTCTCCCATGAAAGCTCATGCGAAAAATAAATCTGTTAGTCTTAAAGTGCCACATGACTCCTTGTTTTTTTTTTGGTTTTTTTTTTTTTTGCTGGACTAGACTAACACGGCTATCCCTTTGGAAATTGACATTCTTATATGGCATGAGAAGGAGAAACAAACTATAAAAGAATAAAACCCAAAGATGATTAAACTTACTGGTCTAGTTTCATTGCTCCATCTAAATGAAATGAAAAGGTAAACAGTACTATCAAAAATAAATTAGCAAGTCTTAATAATCTAAAGCATTATTATTATAATAATGGGAAGGATTTAGGCCAACTTTTTCAGAAGTGAAGTGATTTGGATGTCCAAGCTGAGTCATGCTATAGAGGACTCTAATTTTCAGGATGTGCTAAACACCCTCTCTGAAAATCAAGCCCTGCTAAAATGCCTGCAGCTAAAACCTGAGGAGGAACCCAGAGCCGCTCATAATTTTGGAAACCTTTGGCCTATTTAAAATCTAACATATACCTTTAATCTTGACTGTTTCCCTTTAACAAAGTAGAAATCTTACAGAGGTAACATCCATTAATACAGAAAGCGAAGAAGAGGCAGCCAGGTTTTGGAAGCAGGATAGTCCCTTGGACAGAGTTGCTTAGGGACAGTTATTCCAATGACTATTCAGGGGCAGATCTCTGTAGCCACAATAGTAGGGTTCACTCTTAGTGGGTGGATAAGACAGTGTGGCCTCCATCTGAGAGTGACAGGGAGGGACTGCCACTCAACCTCTGAAAAGTAGAGCCAGAGAAGCTACACCCACCATGCAGAAGCAGAGGAGGAGAGGGAGCCAGAACAAGAATAGGAAGTATAAGGAGCGAGCATTGACCATACAGCTTCCTCAGGCCCCAGTTCCTGAAGGAAAAGGATTTCTCCTCCTTGCTGTTGGACAGAGGAGCTGGTGAGGCAGTTGGACAATGCAGACAGTGACAGCGTCCTTAGTCTGTTGGTGTTGACTGAGCATTGGCACATGGACAATGGGCACAACAGAGGAAGTAGCCTGGGGCGGCTGACTTAAGTCTGGCTGGGCTTGAACATGAGCACCTGTCAGTGAGTTTTACTTGGAGCCATGCTGGCACAATGCACCGCCACAAATAGGGCCTTAGGCTGGGATGCAGTGGAGAGGAGAGAGGAGGGCCAGCATCCCCCTCCCTCTTTGCTACCCCACCACTGCTGTGGTGGCATCACCCTGGCCTGTGAAGCCTTGCTAGGCTGCCTTGCTCACTCTGCCCTGCCTGCACGCTTGAGGTCACAGTGCTAATCCTTTTGCTTACTGAAGTGTGGTTATGAGAGGTGTGGTCTCACTCTCAGGCTGACAAAGGAGCAGGCAACATCCACTCCACACAGACACAGTGGGATTTTAGGAGACTTTTTTTTCTTCTCTCATTGGTAGTCCTGAGTTTTAGTCATGTTTCAGGCATTTTAAACCCACACATCTCCCTTCAGGAGAGGCCAGGGTTCTTCTTGACCATCTGAGGAGCCTGGTAACCATAACTGATTACAGGTCTCTGCAGTATCAGCTGCCATCACAATCCCATATGCAGTACAGTTATTGTTTCTCTTTGTATGAGAGGTTCTCAGATGTGGAGCAGGCATCCCTGGGGGAACATGCAAAGAATTGGGGGATGGGGGGTTGTGAGATGCTTTGGGGGGAGCTTACAGAATGCAAGTTCTTCAGTGTCAAGCATTTGACAAAGAGACATTTTCTCCCACGAAAGTTCACATGATAAATACGTTCGTTAATCTTTAAAAATAGTAAGGCTGACAGTGCCAGACATATCCAGTCCTCAGATAGCACTGTGCGTTTGACTCTAGATAGTGCCATATATTTTGGTGGATTTCTGTTAAGTGTTCATAGCATTATAGAAAGATCATTGCATTCTGTTTGTTAATCTGTTTGCTAAGACTGGGTGTAAGCATTGACTATAATCACAGTTTTGCTTTTGCTCTTATTACAAAGGATTGTTGGCTCTGTTTGAATCAATGCCTTACTGTTTTTAATGTTTAGTGAAAGTTCCATTTGTTTTCAATCAGCATATGCACTTTTGTGTTAGGAGAGGTTGTGTAGACTGTGACAGATGCTAAGGTGGGGGCAATCCAACAAATTTGAGAATGACTGCTTTATATTCTAGTAAACTATGCTGTATGTAGAGCAGATAGCAAACCCTATACTTAAGTTAATAACACCTTCTGGAAGGTTACAATAGTAGGGGTTGTTGTGGGACAGGCCAAGGTGATATTGGAAATGTTTGTTTTTAAAATGAGGCATAACTGGTGATCCTGGAGCTCTTGTGTGGATTGAAACCATTGACACCTTTACCAAGACTTTGCTTAAACTGTCCCCTGACAAACTTATAGCTCTGGGTGATCCTTAGCATCCATCTAGGAGGAGGAAAAGTCAGTAGAACTGAGGTGATTCCTTTCTGAGAAGCTGGCAGGCCAAGAACAAACCAGTGCAATTAGTCCCCTGGATAGGCTGCCCACCATCTTATTACCTGCTTGCCTGGGAATCCTGAGCACCTTTGATGCCAAGCTGATGAGGGTTCTGGAAATGGGGCAGCAGGGGGGAGAAGAGAGAAGGAGAGGGTATGGACTGCCCAGCTTTTCCCACATTTTTTTAAAATTAAGTGACATTTAAAAATAGTTCTTTACAGATCTGGGCACTGGCCTCTGTGAAGTGGTGAGAAGAGAGTGGCAGTGGCAGAGGAAGTGAAGATGGACCGGACACCAGGTAAGGGAGAGCTTTTTCAGCTGTCAGTTGTAGTGAAGGGGAATGAATGGATGTTCCTGATCAAATATTAGAAGCATTTGTTAGAAAGAAATTCAGCCAAATGGTTATGTGCTGGGGTGCTAGGATAATTTTTATAGTGAGAGAGCTGATGATAGAAACAATGTATTTGCTGTGTATTATTACTGTTTCCCAGCAGGAGATGTGGTGGTACTCCTAGTTCCAGTACCATTGGGGAAGAATGAGTAGGAAGAAAAGGGTCATATGTAGAAAAGGGTTTGTTCTCAGGGGCATTGGAGAGAGAATAAATCTACTAAATTCTTCCTGGTAACTTACCTTTTTTTTTTTTTTTTTTTTTTTTTTTTTAATTCTACCCTATAATAAAAACACCCAGGATGAAGGTGGGTGAGCCATTACATTATACTCTGTGTCAAAGTTCCCATAACCTACTTTAGAGTTTTTGATATATCAAAGAGAACCTGATACGCTTATGGGTCAATGTATCACAATCTGCCATGTGCCACCGAATCAAAGGAGAGAACAGAACAAGTAGCTCCTTAAATCTCTCTCTAATGTGTGGAAATTAAAATTGCATTGTCCAGGTAGATTCCAGTATTGGAGTTGTATGCTAGAGATCCTGTCACTGGTGAAACATCCTTGGAGTTTCCAACTGTTATAAATGGAAACTCTAACTCTAACGCAAAAAGTATCACTCTAATACAAGAAGTATCACAAGCAACCAAGGCTGGTTGGTAAAGACAAATTGAGCACTGAATTACTATTAATTCTTGCATAAGTGCAAATGATCATGATAAAAATCCATCTCCTATGTGCAAACAGAACATATTCCTGACTTGTGACACATATAATTAATGCTTTAAAAAGGCCAGTTTCTCAAAGCTGAATGCAGTCATGAGCAAAAAATCTAAATGTTGATGGTAACTGGAAAATTGTTTAATTAAGAATGTGTTATTTTTAAATGCTCAGTGTTCCAGTCATGAAAGAAGGTTTTTTGGTTAATCAACCATTCTGTTTAAGCAGTGGGTAAAAGTAATAATAAAAATAAAAACACAGTATATAACAAACAAAAAGATAGGGAAGCTGAACACAATGAATACAAATTTATAGTTCAGATACTAGATGAGGAAAGCTAAAGGTGTTAGTGAGGGGAAAAGCCTGTGACCTGGCTTGTAGGATTAAGGACAACAAGAAGGAATTATTTAAATCTATCAGGAACACAGAAAAGGGGAATCTTAGCAACAGTTTAGGTCAGATGCTAGTCAAGGATGGAAAAATTATTAATCACAATTCAGCAAAAGCAGAAGTATACAATAAATATTTCTGTTCTCTAGTGAGAAAGAAGCACAAAATGATAGCATAGAATGGTAATGAAATACTTCCTGTTCTCTTAGAACTAGGGAGGATGTTAAATAGCAACTGTATTCCAAACTGGTCCAGACATGCTCTTTAGGGCCTAAGCAGGAATGTCACTGGCCCTGGAAAAGACTCCGGGCATGGGCCCAGGCCACACCCCCTGGCTCCGGCCATGCCCCCTTGACCACTTTCCAGCGCCCAGGCCCAATAATTCATTGGGCTCCTGCCATCTCCAGCCTGGCCCCAGCTCTGACACCTAGTCTTGCTTCTGCTCCCACTAATGCTGCTTTGGCTGACTTACTTGGCTTCCATTTGGTGCAGCTCATTGACAGAGATAACCTGTGCCTGCTCCTGGTGGGGGGCACAACTCTGGAACAGCTGGGTCATGCTCCCCTACCCAGCAAGCAAGACACACACTCTCATGCCTGCAGCTCTCATCTGTTCCTCCTGCCTCCAACACCTGAGTTAAAGCTGTCTGGCTCAGTCCATAACTCACATGTTCAGTTGTCCCGCAGGAAAGAGACTAGAATACACCATGTAAATGAGCAATCTGGGGTGGGGTGGGGTGAGCAAGTAACCCAGCAGGCTTCCCATGCTTTGCTTCTGCTCATCAAACTCAACTCTGACCTGATCCTATGGTGTAACATTACTACGAAGGCTGCACCTAGCTGTAATCCTATGGACTTAACTCGGACCATCTTTCTTGCAGTTCCTACTGACAGCAAGTCAAACACTACGTGGTATCCTAACACGGTTCTCTTTAAATTCAGGCATATCTTTTGTATGTCATGATTCCAAATCTTAGAATTAAAGAGCAGATTCTAATGGGTCACTCAAAGAAGCAGCTCTATTCATTTGGCAGCACTTTCCAATCTCTACGTCTGAGCTTGCTCCCAGTGGGAGCTTTGCCACTGATGTTAGGCCTACTAACTCTTATTCCCCATTGTTTCAGGGGCAGTCCTACCATGGAGGCGACTTAGGCAGTCACATATGGTGCCAAACACTAAGGGGTGCTGCCTTGCAGAGCACAGGCACATAGTCCAGTATTCACCAAGGCAAGAAGCTTTTTCGGCTGGGTCTGCTCCCCAGTGAAGAAAAGGTAAGCGCTGGGGGGAGGTGCTAGTGACAGGCTTGTGGGGGTCTAAGAGGAGTAAATGGGAGAGAGAGGGGCAGAAGCCTCTCTGCTGGCTTGCAGCTCAGCCAGCTTTGGGCCGGCCCAGCCTGCTGCTCACCCAAAGCGGCTTGCCACACCAGCTGCTACTCCACTCCGCACAGCCTGCCACATCAGTCAGCCCACCATGGGGAGGATGCCAAAATCACAGGTGCTTAGGGTGCCAAAAAACCTTGGGCCAGCCCTGCATTGTTTATTTGCATTAGCCTAGCAAGCAGACACAGTACTAACAAATTCATGTTTTTCTTGACTTTGGGCCTCAAAAAATGGAAAGCTGTTTGCTCTAGCTCAAACCAGGCATGCTGGGATCTGCATTTGTAAACTTCTCACACCCAATTTTGTCCTGACCCAAAGACCCCCAATCCTATCCTGATTCGAGGCCTCTACTGAGCAGGATCTGCCAGGAATGGCAAATATGGGCACAGGGCTAGGTGGTATTGAAGTCTGCATAAACATCCACTAGAGTCTATTTCTCACTTCTGAATTAATGCTTTTTTTCCAAAAAGCAATGGGAAGAGAGCTTTTCTTGCTCAAATTTGATTCTCACAGTGTTATCAAGCAACAGGAAAAAAAAACATTTTATCTAATTTTTTCCCCTTTTGTTATTAAATTTTTTATTTTAAGAATCTAGGTCTTGCCTACTGTCAAGCACACACATACACAGCTCTGAGAGCTGGCTTCAGTGACAAAGTGCATCACATCACATCACATCCTTTAGCCTGGTTCCTGTGTACTGTGTGAATATGATCAGAGCACCACATGCATCAGGAAGTGATAGGGTCACTCAGAGTGGCACCCTGACTCTGTTCTGTAACTCCATTCCTCAGCAGCTGATCTATAATAACTGGGCCATCTTCCGAAGAAGGAAGAATCATCTTTCAGATATGGAAGATTAATTTTCAATGCAAAGTTCCCAAACTACCTTTTGCCTTGTTTAAAACAGGTGTTCTCCAACACTGCTTTATGTGGTCTGCTTTTTAGGATAGAGGTTATGGTTAATAAGAGGTGCTGGGGCCTACTCAGCTGGGTACTAAACCAAGTGGCCTCTCCTCTCCCAATCCCCATTTCACACCTCCTGGCAACAAGTAATAAGTATATGTCAATATGACTTTAAAGAAACTTTTAAGATGAAGATCAAGGTATTTTAATACCATGTTGCAACTCCTTGGCATACCCCACACAAGGCTTGAAGTGGTAAATTAGGCCAATTAACCTTAGACTGTACCTAGAGGAAATGCAGGGCAAGGTAGGGCCTAATTGCTGATGAAATCCTGCCGTAGGAGGACCTGGGTGAAGTCTATAAAGAGAGAAAGCTGATAGGCTGCAAGGGGGAAAGTTACAGTGCTGTTCCTAGGAATGAGGGAGAGTGGGTAATTATAAAGACAGAGTTTGAATCAGTCCATGGAAGAAGCAGTGAAGGTTAAGAGAGTAAAAGCCCAGAGGTGCTGTGTGGAGAGTCCCTGGACTGGAGTAGAAAGAGGCCTGGGTGCTCCTACAGGTCCCTGCTGCCGCAAACACACTAATGATATCCCATTTGAGGACAGCTAGAAGCAGACTTAGATACACCAGAAATTGAGAGACCATTAATATGTCTTAGCCAGAGAACTAAGCCAGGAAGAGGGAAGTGCTGCAGCTTTCAGGGCATAAGTGGCTATGTATATGCTGAGCAACAGCAGGAAAGGGTGCCAGACCAATGGAAGAGCTAATTCCCCATAAGGAAGTGCCAATGAGTAGGGTTGTATATTTGCAACATAGCTGATTTGGAAATCTTTTGTTCCTAGAAAAAAGGTGAAAATGTCCAGAGCTGTGTTAGTCTGCTGTACAGTAAAAATGACAGTCCTGTGGCACCTTAAAGATGAACAGATTTCATAGAATCATAGAATCCTAGGGTTGGAAGGGACCTCATAGGTCATCTAGTCCAACCCCCTGCCAGAGGCAGGACCACTCCCACTAAACCATCCCAGTCATGGTTTTGTCCAGCTGGGCAATAAACACCTCCAAAGATGGAGACTCCACCACCTCCCTCGGCAGCTCATTCCAAGGCTTCACCACTCTCCTAGTAAAAAAGTTTTTTCTAATATCCAGCCTCGACCTCCCTAACTGCAACTTGAGACCATTGCTCCTCGTTCTGTCCTCTGTTATCACCGAGAACAGTCGAGCTCCATCTTCCTTAGAGCATCCCTTCAAGTAGTTGAAGGTTGCTATCAAATCCCCCCTCAATCTTCTCTTCTGCAGACTAAATAAGCCTAATGCTCTCAGTCTTTCCTCACAGGGCTTGTGCTCCAACCCTTTAATCATTTTGGTTGCCCTCCTCTGAACTCTCTCTAGCATGTCCCTGTCCTTTTTGTAGTGGGGAGCCCAAAACTGAACACAGTATTCCAGATGTGGCCTCACCAGTGCAGAATAGAGGGGAATGATCACATCCCTTGATCTGCCGGCAACACTTCTTTTGATTCAGCCCAGTATGCCATTGGACTTTTTGGCAGCAAGAGCACACTGCTGACTTATATCTAGCTTCCCATCCACCATGACCCCCAGGTCCTTCTCTACACTGCTGCTACTTAGCTGAAAGTTCCCCAGCCTGTAGCACTGCATGGGGTTTTTCCATCCCACATGCAGGATTTTACACTTGTCCTTATTGAACTTCATAAGATTTTTATTGGCCCACTGTTCCAATTTATCTAGGTCTCCCTGAATCCTGTCCTTGCCCTCCAACGTGTCTACTGTTCCCCCCAGCTTGGAGTCATCCGCAGACTTACTGAGAATGCAGTCTATTCCATCATCCAGATCATTGATGAAAATGTTGAACAGAACTGGCCCCAGGACCGACCCCTGGGGCACACCGCTCGTGACTGGTTGCCAGCTAGACGTGGAACCATTGATTCCTACGCGCTGAAACCGTTGATCTAGCCAGTTTTCTATCCACCTTATAGTCCACCTATCCAACCCATACTTCCTTAATTTGCCAATGAGAATGCTGTGGGAAACTGTATCAAAAGCCTTGCTAAAATCAAGGTATATCACATCAACGGTTCTTCCTGCATCCAGAAAACCAGTCATCTGCTCATAGAAAGAAATGAGATTGGTCAGACATGATTTACCCTTGGTAAATCCATGCTGACTGTTCCTGATCACTTTATTTTCTTCTAAGTGTTTGAGGATGGATTCTTTAAGAATCTGCTCCATAATTTTGCCAGGGATTGAGGTGAGGCTGACTGGTCTATAATTCCCTGGATCCTCCTTTTTCCCTTTCTTGAAAATAGGCACTACATTTGCTTTTTTCCAATCCTCTGGCACCTCCCCTGTTCTCCATGAGTTTTGAAATATAACAGCCAGCGGTGCTGCTATCTCATTGGCCAATTCCCTTAGCACCCTTGGATGCAGTTCGTCCGGCCCCATGGACTTGTACACATCCAGCTTCTTTAAGCAGTCCCTAACCTGACCTTCTGTCACCAAGGGCCTCTCTTCTTCTCTCCCATCTGCCATATCCATGGTAGTGGGCTGGGAGCTGACCCTGCCTGTGAAAACTGAAGCGAAAAAAGCATTGAGCACTTCAGCTTTTTCTTCAAGCTCTGTCACGAGGATGCCTGCTCCATTCAGCAAGGGACCTACACCATCCCTGATCCTCTTCTTGTTATTAACATACTTGTAGAACCCCTTCTTGTTATCCTTTACATCCCTCACTAGCCGCAGCTCCATTTGTCCTTTGGCCTTTCTGATTTTATCCCTGCAGTCCCTAGCAATATCTTTATATGCCTCCTTGGTCATCTGACCAAGCTTCCACTTCCTGTAAGCTTCCTTTTTATGTTTAAGCTCAGAGCAGAGTTCTCTGCTAAGCCATTCTGGCTGCCTCACATGTTTATTCTTTCTCCTAATTGGAATGGCAACTTCCTGTGCCCTTAGCAGGGTTTCTTTAAGCTATAACCAACTCTCTTGGACTCCCTTCCCCTTCAGATTAGCTTCCCAAGGGATCCTGGCCATCAGTTCCCTGAGGGACCCAAAATCTGTTCTTTTGAAGTCCAGGGTTTTTGTTTTGCTTCTTTCCTTCCTTCCTTTAATGAGCATCCTGAACTCAACCATGTCATGGTCACTACTGCCTAGCTTGCCATTTACCTCTACCTCCCTGATCAAGTCTTCCCTGTTTGTGAGCAGCAGGTCAAGAGGTGCAAGGCCCCTAGTTGGTTCCTCCAGCATTTGTACTAGAAAGTTTTCCCCAACACTCTCTAAAAACTTCCTGGATTGCCCATGCACTGCTGTATTGGCCTCCCAGCAGATGTCAGGGTAATTGAAGTCCCCCATGAGCACCAGGACCTGTGATCTACAAGCTTCCGCTAGTTGTCCATAGAACACCTCATCCACCTCCTGCTTCTGGTCTGGTGGTCTATAGCAGACCCTCACCACAACATCCCCCTTGTTGCTTTTCCCTCTCAATGTAACCCACAGACTTTCTACAGGCACGCTTCCACTTCCATAATGGAGCTCTGAGCAGTCATAGAGCTCTTTTACATATAGTGCTACTCCTCTCCCTGTTCCTCCCTGCCTGTCTTTCCTGAACAGTTTATACCCATCCATGGCAGAGCTCCAGTCACGCAGACTATCCCACCACGTCTCCGTTATTCCTATGATATCATAGTTCCTTGTCTGCACTAGTACTTCCAATTCTTCCTGTTTATTTCCCAGGCTCCTCGCATTAGTGTATAGGCACCTAAGATACTCGGTCACTTGCCCTACTTTGTCAGTTTGGTTTTCAATTCTATTACATATACCTCCTTGCATTTTTTCTGGGAGTCCTCCTCCCCCACTCTCCTCATGTGTTGGTGCTTCAGTGGAACATTTAAGACAATTATTTGATCCCCCCCCCATGTTCCAACTACCTTCTCTTTTATTCCTGGTACTACAGTCCCAACACCCCCCAACTTCCATCCCTTCCCCCAGATCTCCCACATTGCCACTTACCTGTGGGCTTTGGTCTCCTTCCCCCGTTGAACCTAGATGCACATTGTATCCGACGAAGTGGGTCGAAGCCCATGAAAGCTTATGCCCAAAGAAATCTGTTAGTCTTTAAGATGCCACAGGACTCTTGTTAGTTTTACAGTAAAAATGTGAGCATTTTTCTTTAAAAGTCATTTGGTTTTCATTAAAAACAACACAACTCTTCAGCTTTTTTGATGTTCAGATTAGAACATTTTGGGAGAGTTTGTGGCTTTTTATAAAGGACTGAAAAGTCATTTTTCACTGAAAAAGTATTTCAGAAGAACACCTTTAATCTGCATGGCTACTTCTCCATGGCACAGGACTACATGTGATTATTTCTCTCTCCTGCCTGCCTGCAGCTCCCAGTGCTCTACTTTCTCCAGGCTACTTTACAGGTTAGTTCTGTCATGTTTGCTTGCTGCCCTCCTGTTTTGGTTCCAAGTTGGATCACTGTTGAATTCACAACAAAAAAGCAAAGGAACCCATCAAGCAGTTCAGGGATGAGTTTGGACTTTGAGTTTATTTAATCCAAAAAGCTCTCAAAACTCCAATGAGTCTGGGGACGGGTATCAGCCTGCACACTGAGTGTTCCATTGTTGTCAGAACAACTGCTGCTGAGACCCTCAAGTACAGCACCTTAATGTACTCCCTTGCACTAACAGACTGGTCCCCACTGTGTCTCAGATTCCTGTGCTGCTGTTCATAGACAATCAGTCCATGCACTGTAGTTCACCATTTGTGTAGTGGAGTCACAGTCTGTACATGTAATGTGCCTGCATGGCAGCTCGTGTGTAACCCTTCTGTAATGTCCAAGTCCCAGTCAGTCTCACAGCTACGCCATCATGAAAAATGCAGTGTGTGAGAGAAGAAGTGATCTCCAACCCATCCCTTCCACAAGGAGGAAATGTAGAACAAATGACTTGTGCACCTATGTGGAATGGCATTCTGATGTTTCTCTAATAATCCACTAAGAAAAGCTACCAGGCATGAAAGTAGCTCTAGCCTGTGGTCACATGGGTGATAGCTATGCTTTACAGACATGTATGGTAACTCAAAAGTCTGAGGAAGTAAAGCTCCCAGGGACCAACCAACCCTCTCCCACAGACTGCACAGCAGGGAGTGTGCTCCAGTTGGAGTTCTCCAAAGGGTCCTGCTGGCTGACCCTCAACAGATGACCGTTGGGCTATTCCCCATGGGCTGTTATTCATGAGCTAAAGGACTTCTCCCTCAGCATACCTCCAGAGTGCTTGATGGCTGGCAGCAGCTACTGGACCCGTGGGCTGTTCTGTTCCAAACAGACTAAAGGAGGAGGCTTTTATTTAACATGTCCAGGCTTGGGGACTGGGGTTAAGGAGACCTCTGTCCAAGCCTGAGGCGGCTGGGTCTAGCCTCTCTGTGCCAGCAGAGAGCTGCAGGAGACAGCATTCTACACAGTCTTCTGGGGCTGGAGAAGGCAGAGTGAGAATGGCGTCTGGTGAATATATTCCAACTGCAGCAAGAGAGCTGGTGTGTTATAATGTATTTATGAGGGCTCCCAGGCAATCTTTCTGCTCACGTAATGTGCCCTCGCTCCGTGTTTGGTGCGACAGAGGACAGCTCCTTCATCCTCCAGGCAGCTCATCAGAGTATTTCACAGAGATCAGAGGCAACAGTGGGGGAGCCCTTATGAATACATAGCAGAGAGCAGCAAAGGAGGTGTTCTTCTTTTGTTACTGCTTATGACTACTCCCGCTGTCTGACTCAGCGCTCCTTGCCAGAGCTCTCACTTTCCTTCTCTGGTGCTGATCCACTTCCCCTCCTGCCCCACAGCCAGCTTTGTCTCCATCCTTGCCTTTTGTTTTAAATCAGCTTAGCCAGCTCTGGGGTCCTGTTGTACTCAGTGGCAGCCTGTAAATGAGTTCAGTCACCAGTGGATGCCTCCTTGTGGCCACATCTGGGGATTAGCTCCCTTTAGCTCAGCCACCCCCTTCCTGTGGTTCACACCATGTGTACCCCTTCTCTCTCCAAGAGCCTCAGTGCTCCCTCTTTGTGTAAGATAAAAAGAAATTCATTTATTTTGTTATCACTAGATGCCAACAAAGTAATTAATAGGACAGGGTGAAACTTTGTTTCAAGCCCTATTCCATCTGGACAGTGCCTCACTGCACCTTAAATGGATAACTGCTTCTTGCACCAGTCCAAAAATAGCTGTGCATGTTAATGAGGTTAAATGGGCCCTTAAATCTAGTTGCAAAAGATAATGAGACAATAGCCGGAAGCTGAATTGAAACAACTTTGGACGAGAAGGTGTAAATTTTTACCTGTGGGTAATTAAGCACTGGAATAATTTATGAAGAATCATGGTGAATTCTTCATCGCTGACATTTTTTAAATCAAAACTGGGTGTTTTTCTAAGAGATATGAGATAGGGACTGCCACACAGAAATACCATGTCCCATGTTATTCAGGAGGTCAGACAACATGATCACAATAGATCCTTATGGTCTTGAACTAAAAGTCACACAAAGTACCTTAACATTCAAAAGAACCCAGCACACCCATCCAGTCTTTTCACCTGGTACTAGGCTCCCATATATACAGCAGGCCACACCAAAAATCAGAGTTTGAATAACAGACCAAAGTGCAGGAGGATCTGAAACCTGAGCATCAAAGTTCTCTCTAATTTTGCTGATTTATTTATTTCATTTTCAATGAAAAGATAGATGGTTGGCGGGGCAACTTTGGTATTTATTGGTAAAAAGCCAGCAATACTTTAAACTCCATTCAGCATCCAGTGCAGCTCCAGAAATGCCTATGTAATGTGCTCCCCACAGGCTAACCAGCTCTGCAAGCAACCTACTGCATTCTGAGCCAGCTTTGGTTTCCCAGGAGGTCTAAGGTGCGGCCCCAGGTAGTGAAGTCTAATTTCAGGGTGACAAAGTGGCAGATCATGGTAGCAAGGTCTATCATAGAACTAAGTAACTAGTGATCCAGAAAGGAAGGCTGGTGCAATGGATAAGGCCCTGCCGTAGGCTATGAGAGCCCAGAGGTCAAGCCCTGTGCTGCCATGGACTCCATGCAAAAGTAACTTAACCCTTCCCAAGTCACAGAACTGTTGTGAGAGTAAGCAAGTTATAAACCGTGAGGTGACACAACAGTCATATGGGCCAGATAAGTAACCAAGGTAGATTTCCCAGACAGGTACACGTGGTGGTGCTGGGAAGTTTGTACTTCTACGGGCTGAACTTCCCAGACAGAGAACTGGAGTGGGGTTGTTAAGCAGAGCCGTCCTTAAGGGGGGCTAAAAGGGGCAACCGCCCTAGGCCTTGTGTTTTGGGGGGCCCACAAAACTGGCAGGAGTATGGGAGCAGGGACCTTCTTCAAGCGAGGAGCTAGCCCGCCCAGGGAGCAGCTCCGGCTGGTCAGGGAAGGGGGAAGGGAATTCAGACAGGCAGTGTTTGTTTACAGGAACTCTTCACTTAAGTAGCCACCTTCCCACAACTGCTCCCAGAAGGGAAAAGAAAGGGCAAGTGTTGAGATAAAACTTATGGAGCCAGCCTCAGTCAAGCAAATGGGGACAAAGTTAGGAGAATGTCACATCCCCAACCTTTACAAAACAGGACCTTCTCTTTGAATTTACATCAGCATCTCTAGAAAGCGTTTGAGATATTAAGGAACTTTTTTCCTTCTACACTTAACAAGAGTTTTCAGTCTTCAGGGACGTCTTTTTGAGCAAACTTCTCTGTGCAGATAATGATCTATTATTCCTGAGAGAGAAGACCCCAGGCTAGCACTTATATGGAAATACTGGGTTTTTAGGGTTAATGGCCATCAATCAACATATTAAAGAAGTTTTTTGTCCTTCCTTCTGCACTATAAGTATGCCCATTGTCATTGATTGCAGTCAGACCACCAGTTCCAAAGCATGGTAGAAGAAAGCAGCTGTGGCCGTGTGGGTCTAGTTTAGTGAAACAAACAAGGAATCCCTGATGTAAAATAAACAAGGAGTCTTGTGGCACTTTTATAAGCTAACAAATAAATACATTTTTAAAATCTTTAAAAGTGCCACAAGACTTCTTGTTTGTTTTACATCAAGGTATCTGAGAGGAGGCCAAAGGTCCCTTGTCTCTTCCTCTCATCCTCAAACAGTACCTGAGTTTCATTACTTAGATCACCTGCAAAGCAATGAGGAATGTATGAATACATATATTAAAATAAGACGGGAAAGGAGAGAGTCAGGCAGCATAAAGGAAATAACATGCAGTAGACAATTGGAATCCAGTGCTTTAAGGTGAGAGAGGACCTGGATTTATTTCTTGATATTATCCAAAAATAGCATCTCTCTTTCTGAATTTTCAATTTAACAAAAACTTGATCTAAGAAAAATTATTAAACTTGTAAAATTGTGTGCCCATCTTGAACAGAAAACCAGAACCACAAAGAAGAGTACCTCCCAGATGCTCCTGTCCACTTTGCTGTGAGGTTGATGAAATAGCACCATGACACATTCAGTATTGCCTACCCCAAACATCAAAAATAGTCACAAGTCTGGCTTAAATATATCATTAAAACTCACTTAAAAATAAAGCGATGTTAAAAGAAATAATAAATAAGGGGGAGCTATTTTCTTTGACTTCTGGGTTTTGAGCCTTTAGGATAAAGTCAGGTCATGTTTTTCTGCTTCTTTCTGCAACTTTTTAGCCTGAGGGCTAGACATTTATGATTTTATTAAAGAAAAATTATGACACTGCCCAGTGTTCCCTCTAAGCTGATGATGCAACTGAACAAATTATGGGTGCACTTGGGGAGACAGCAGGCAGCAGGGAAGAAGCCCGTTGGGGCCTGGAGAACCAGCAGGGAACTTGCTAAGCTGCATCATCAGCTTAGAGCAGTGGTTCCTGACCTTTTTCAGGTTGAGGACCCCTTTGTAACAAAAAAAAAAAAAATCTTCCAATGTTCCCTCTAAGGGGAGAGAGCAGCTGAGCAACTCCTGTTGCTCACTGCGCTCCCCCCCCCACGGGGCCTGCCGGGCAGGCCCCCCCCCCGGCTCCCGCCATCCCCCCCCCCCGCCCCAGCATCCCCCCCCTGCTCCCACTCGCACTGCGGTCCCGGCATCGCCCCCCCCACTCCCACTTGCCCCCCCTGCTCCTGGCAGCACGCCCCCCTGGTCCTGCTCGCCCCCCCTCCCAGCCCCCTCAAACTTACCTCGGGGCTGGACTCGAGGCAGGCCCAGCCCTAACTCCTGGGCCAGAGAAGCTCTACGGAGCATGCCCAGATTTTCTGGGCATGCTCCGTTAGAGCTTTTGTGGGGGGGAGTTTTCAAAACTCCCTGCTCCACAGGAGATCCCTCAAAGCAGTCTGGCTGCCAGCAGTGCGCTGCTGGCTGCCTTCCCTGCACTGGCGGCTGCGGCGGGGTGCGCTGCAGCACGCCAGCACAGCTTAGAGGGAACATTGTTGTGGACTCCCCCAGCTGATTATGTAATCTGGCCTGCATGGGCAGACTCTGGCCCGCGTCAGTGGGACAGCTGGTGAGCAGTGCTGCCACCACCATTGCCCGCACCACCAGGAAGCTGAGTTGCAGCAACTGTGGTCCCCTGCCCTTGCCCCTGCGGTGGAGCTGCTGTGGCTCCATTCCCCTGCCAGGAGACAGCCACAGAAGAGGACAGGCAGCCCTGGCAGAGAGCATCAGGGCTGTAGCTGGATTCTGGCCCTGGATAGGGAGAGGCTCTGCAGACCCCCTGCAATGTGTCCGTGGACCTCTGTGTGTCCCCGGACCACAGGCTGGGAACCACTGGCTTAGAGGGAATATTGCCTGCAATGTTTAAAATGGGGGGGGGCCCGCACAAACTGATTCACCCTGGGCCCCGCTCCCCCCTAGGGACGGCCCTGGTGTTAAGTTCTTGTAATTATGTGGAGCCATTTGGCACTGAACAGAGAATACAGTGACCATCTTGCAAGCATTTTACATCCTGAATGATCACTTAACAGCATAAATCAGCATAGAATGCCAAACAAACAATGAGTCCGGTGGCACTTAAAGACTTGCAAATTTATTTATTGCATGAGCTTTCGTGGGAAAAAATCCCACTTCATCAGACAGTGAGTTCACTGATTGTTTAATGGCTTTGGGGGAAACAATCATACCCTTTAGGGGGTAACAAATCTTAAGCAAAATGAAATATTTTGAACTGAACAATAATAATTATTAATACTGTGATAGTACCGAGATCAGGGCCCTGTTGTGCTCGGTGCTGTACAGATTCGTGGTAAGACACTATACCTGCCCTGAAAAACTTAACACTTTAATAGACAAGACAAACAAAGGGGAAACAGAACAGCAGAGATTCCCCCAAGGTTGGGGCAGAGCCAAGAATTAGCACCCTGCTCTCCAACTGAATCCCTGTTCAGTGCTCATGCACTAGGCCATGCTGTCTCTCTTCAGTGATATAAGTCATCAACATCAAACAAGAGTGTATTGAGCAGAAGACAGTTAGTGCTCTGTCACCCCAAAATGAGGCACTGAGAGTCTGACAAAGGAAGGTAACACTTCCGTATTGGCCTTAACTACTCAGGAAAGAAATGGGTCCACATTCCAACTTCTCTGTACCCCTCTTGTGCCTCCCTGAGTAAAGACACCTAACACTCAAGTAGAAAAGTTTGGGCATTTGTTTCTTTAAGCTATCTTTTTGTCTCAGCAGACCCAGATAGCTCTGCATGACTCAGAATAATTTCATTTGCAGAATGACAGGACATTTGCTCATTGCAGGAGGCACTCAAGTCAGCCACCAGGTGGCAGCAATAAAGCAGAACCAAGCTATCCAGTATCAGTCACTACTCTCCCAGCTCAGATTTTGGGCATGCTGCACTAAAACCAAAGGAGCTTTGCTTTCTGCACATCTCTGGCCCAGGAGCTTAATGAATCTTTGTGTCACCCAGTCAGTTTTGGCATGAAAGTTTACCCATTGTCACTCAGGCTGTCCACCCAGGAGCGCAAAAGCTTGGAAGGGCACAGTGGAGGCTGTACAGCACACCTAAAGGCCCTGGTCCATCCCTGGAGCAGAACAGAGTGAACAGGGCTGGCCTGTCTGCCCCTGGAGATGGACCAGCTGGCCGTGGGGCAGGGTGGGGACATGGAGCCTGGTCTCAGGCCCCAGGGCAGACCCCCCCGCCGCCCCAGCACTGGAAAGGTAGAAGGCCCCCATGATGTGGCGGCCCTTGGACATAAGACCTATTTGCCCATGCAGTAATCCGCCCCATGTCCAGCCTCCTACTTCATTTGTTGCAAACCTGAGTAGATTGGGTGCCAGCACAGTCTGAGCAATAAGACCCTAGCTCTGTTAGTTCAAATTCAGGAGCAGACTCCTAACCCTGTGTGGTCCTGCTATACAAGCTGCTGGGATTAGCCAACTATCTTTCAGTATTTGGTTTCCACTGTCTGGCTTACAGTTCTTCACCAAGACAAGGACAAGAACAAGGATGGCTTTTTTATATACAGTATATAAATTAGATCAGCTTCTGCTGGTGAGAGAGATTAGCTGTCAAACTTACAGAGGTCTCTTCTTCGGAAGGTAAAATGTTACAAAGACACCTGTGTGACCTGGAGGGGTTCTAGTGCCCTATGCACTGGGCTCCATGTTTTGTATAATCCTGACTAGAATGCCACTGGAGGGCAGCCTAAGGCTGACGCTGCCTCCTGTAGACATTGAGATCATTGTGACATCTCGCTTCTGTCACACAACAAACAAGCAGGCTGTGGCACTTTTAAAGACCAACAAATGTATTTATTTATCTCATGAGCTTTTGCGGGCATGATCCCAATTCACCAGAGGCAAGAAATGGAAAACGTGGCATGTTAGCTGTATATATACGTAGAGAGAAGGGTGGATCACAAGGCCAATTCAAACAGTTTACAGGAGTAGTCTCCTAGTCTATCTCAGCAGAGTAAACAAGCTGTTTGATTCACACAATGTCGAAGAGCGAAGCAAGATCTGAGAAGGGTAATAGAAAGAAAATCACCTTTTGTAATGAGTTAGCCATTCCAGATCCCTAGTTTAGTCTTCTTTAAAAGTCCTGTCAAGGTGTAGGCTGTAAGTTATAGTAAGAAACAGGTTCTTAGTTCCACTTCAGTGGGGTGTGTGCAACTTTTCAGTGGTAGTTCAGGCAATACAAAGAATAAACAAAAGTAAGAGACAGGATTATATTCGTAGGTCAGTGAAGTAATTTCCTAGCCACTCAGAATGCAGGCTCAGACAGGAGCCATTGCTGTAATTACAAATTCAGTGCTACTAACTCAAAACACAATGTACAACAATAACTCACAAGTCATGCAATAATTGACATTTTTCAGCTCCTGAGAATGCAGTTCTGTGAAAATCTCACTGTTCATTTTTTGAAAAAGGAAGTTTCTAGCTCACACGACTGCAGTGAAAAACTTGAAAATACGACTCTTTAATGTGGCTTAAAATCAAGAAGGTAAATGAAAATAACCCAATACTTGTTATTTTTTTAAAATCTGTTGATTCTGAATCTTATCTACTTATCTTTGGGGGCCTGACTCATGATTTCTGAATGCTTGAGCTTGGCAGTACTGAACTTTAAAAGGATGTTGTGCTCAGGGACTGAACAGCTTGGGCAAAATTCTGCCATTTGTTACACTAGTGTAAATGCCTTGAAGCCAGTGGAGTTATTTCTCATTTGCGTCAGCATGAGAGCAGAAATAGGCCCCATGAATAATCCACTAATAAGAGACAGCCAAATGTAAGTCATCCGTGTCAGTATTTTCCTCTAATGCGTTACTAAGTACAGCAAGCTTCATTTTGCAGTCATCTTGCTGGCCCGTCTCTTTGGCTCAGTTTCAAAGCTGGACATGTTGACCTGTAGTTTGTGGATAGGGTTTCCTTTCCAGAGCTGTGTTTCCGATTGCATTAAGCTGTAGAAAATGTGTGACCGCACAGGATTGCGCAAGACCTCAAAATAAAGGACCACAGCAGACCTCAGGTCAGGAGGAGGAAAAGAGCCCACAGGGAGAAGCTGGGGGGAGGTGGGTGACAGGCAGCTTTTTGGAATTTAAACAAATATCTGAAGTTGTCTCAGATCTTTGCTGTTTCTGCCTAATCAGCTACTATTGCTTTGCCAGTGCTAGCTTCTTTTCTCCTTCTTTGCCAAATGAGGAATCTGAAGGCAGTGAGAGGGAGAGCACAGACCTTGTTCACCTGCAGAGATCAGGAATACCCACCGTAAGGTCTCCCTAGCTCCATCTCAAGTTTTTAGGGAGGTCGGTTCCATCCAAATGTGGACAAGTTGGTTTATATTTAGCATGATATCCACGTAACATGGAAAGCTTTCCCCCAGCACAGCTGTTGATTCAATCTCCTTTTCTGTCTCCAAGAAATGGCAGAACACCACTGGCTGTTAGTCCCAATAAAATTCCCTTTTCTTATTGTACCTTTCAGTAAGAGGACTTAGCACTTAACTGGCATGTTGCAAACATTCCCACATGCAGCCTTATAACACCTCTGGGAGCATTGGTGTGATAGCTGCAGTTTACAGATGGAGAAACTGAGGCATAGACATTCAATAACTTGCCTAAGAGAGCATTGTTGTCAGCATAGGGATTTTTGCTTTGGTGTAGCTGTGGGGCTTCAAACCAAGACAAGTGGCACCAGTGCAAATCACCTTTTGCACTACTGCATGTCCAGAACTCCCTGTTAGTGCATATTACAGTTTGCCCCTGCACCTGATCTGCAGAGCATGTGTCTGTTACTGCTCTCAGCTGAAGAAGCTGGTTCTTTAGTGCAAGGTGTAGATTTGGGATTTTCTCTCTTGAGATCTCCAGTTGACTCACTAGTGATGGCTAAGATGGTGACTACCATATGTCTCACTGTTTCTTTGTACTCCATACAGTCTGTCTGTATCCCTCTTGTCACTTGCATGTATGTAGATTGCCTCTTGTCACTTGCCTGTATGTAAATTCTTTTGGGTAGGGCCAATCTTTTTGTTTGGTGTCTGCATATCACCTGCCGCAGTGGGGTCTTGGTTCATGACTGGGGCTACTAGGCACTAAGGTAATACACATAATAAAGACCACCACCTCTGCACTGAGGATACATTCTAGTGTGGTGTGCTGCTGCCAAAGCCAGCATAGGCCAGCCCAGTGTCAGAGCCAGGAACATACTCATTGCTTCCTGGCTCTATATCTTGTGCCAATTTAGTCAGCTCACTTCTATGCATGGGAAATACTCTATACACAGGACAAAGCACAGTTGTCAAAAAGCTTGAACAAGACAGAGGGCTGACTCTCATCACCTGGTGCACAGGGAGAGAGACAGGAGCGTGCCAAGACTGTCCTTGCCGTGTGTGATGGAGACCCCAGACAGGCCTCCTGGATCCCCTCTGTCCACAGCCAGTCAGGTCTCTGCCATGGTGGAGTCTCCTCCCGTCCAGCCCCTCGGGTCTCCACGCTCCGTGCAGCCAGCCCCCAACTCCAGGCTCAGAGGGTCAGATCCTTGCTCTGTCCGGTCTCCCTGGGAGGGGATTTCCTCCCCCAGGAGGGTCCCAATCGTCCCAATCAGCAGCGACTCTCAGGCAGTGTGGCAATCAGAGGGTTTATTAGCAAATCAGTTCATACAGCAGCAAGGACAGTTGGTATCAGCATCCTCAGAACAACCAGAAGTGAAACCCCCAGGGGATTAGGGCTACACCCCAGGGCAGGGTCCTGTCTCTTGGACCCCCATTTTCCCTCTTCCCCCTCCGGTCCTTTGTTCCCCTCCTAGCTCTGCCCACCTCTCCGCCCCCTGGTCCAACCAGTTGAATCCAGTGTGACCAGCGGGGGGTCCCAGGTACAGGCTCCCTAAACACTACCCCCCTGCCCCCTAGTGGCTCTACCTCATATCACCCACCTGTGTCCCATCACCCAAATAGAAAAGATAGAGGATCAACACCCGTGTCTTCCCTGACTAATCTAGCAGAGGGTTCCCACTTCTCCACACCGTGCAAGCAGCCAGCAGAGAATTAGGGTACAACTGGACTGTGTGGAACAAGCCTGGCTAATGGGCCAGCCTTCCCACCACACCCCCAGCACTAGGTAGTCTGTGCAAACCACAAATCAACTAGCACATGTGCCAAAGTCAACACTAAGTGCTGGCTGACAGCTGCACACTGAGTAACACCATGCATCCCATAATGCTGTGCAGTCCAGTGCAGTGCTGCTTGCCTTGGTACCCTTCCTAATCAGGAAGGCCAAGTAGGCAAATGGCTATGTCTGCACCCACCATCAGGGCCTTGAACCCCTTGTAACCTGTGGATTAAGACTCGAGACTCTGGTTATGCTTGAGAGGTACCTCAGCATCAGCTGCGTAGATAATATTTGGGGACCAGAGAAGATGAAATAAAGAACAAAGAGCATTTTAGCAGTGAAGCGCTTAAACAGGATTTCTGGAATTTTAAGGGCCTGCCTGGAACTCTGAAATGCCTCTATCACTTCCATGCTGCATCCTCAAGGCTGAAAGATCTGCACCACTTCTCTATTGATTGTACCCTGTGAGAACAGCATATGCTTCATTTTTAAAGTGCATGGTCCCCTTGCTTCCGTTGTAAATCCATTTCAACTCTAGCAGATGCACACGATTGAATTACACTGAGGATAACTATGTTGGCTGCTTTGTTTTGAAACATGAAACAAACTCAGTTTGCAGGTGCTGTGTCTCTGATGAAATGCTGACCTGGAAAGAGACCTCTCTTGTGTTTAATGACTACTGCCTAGGCCAATTCCTGAGTCTTGGAGACATGTGGACTGGAAACCCTGACTTTGTACAGAGGTTAGTAGCTGAGACAGAGTTACAGACACTAGGAAAAGAGCAAATGGGGAGAGAGCAGGTTCTGCCCTGCACTGGGAATGGAGGTAGAAACAACTGGGTCTCACCTCAGTTGGGGGAGTGACTAAGAGCAGGAGAGGTCTCTGCACTGTTTAGGAAGCGTGCATGGGTATGATATTCTTTGGAAAAGGCAGTGCCAAGCCATGGACAGGGCCAGATTTCTAATTAGGCACAGTAGACACATGTCAAGGACAATGTTCCCTCTAAGCTGATGATGCAGCTGAGCAAGTTCCCCAACCCCCACCAGCATCTTCCCTGCTGCCCACTGGCTCCCCGAATGCATCCATAACTTGCTCAGCTGCATCATCAGCGTAGAGGGAATATTTGCATTTGT